>CM036765.1:41846565-42434065 GCA_020796225.1 Arion vulgaris | reverse complement strand
AAACAGTTCAGTAAGTTTCATGTACATTGTCTGATATTGGGAATGAGTGCTTGTTCATGTGTGTATTGTCTACACCAGCTCATTGAGTGAAAGGGTTGAACCGAGCAGATATTCAGTAAAACAAAGGGAAAATGAAGGAAAGAAAAGGAGTAAGTTGTGTATGGATGAAACTGAAAATCATGGTATATCCTGAAGGACGTAGCCATCAACCACAGTAAACGAGTCGTTGATTTTCTAGGCACCACTTATACGTTCAGTAGTTTGTCATTGCTTTCTGAACGGTAAGGTCTATTTTTTACCTTTTGTAAAAATCCCACGGAAACCAATTTGCTTCCAAACTTGCCCACCGTGGGGTTTGAACCAGGTACGCTTGGGTCAAGCTCACTACCGCTTGAGATACAGATACACTATGTTATATAGTCTGTGTGTGTTTATATGGTTAGATTTGAGGGAGTCTATGTGACTAAACGGTTAAGCCATCCCCCATCTTCTTCTTCTTTGCACGCTACATGTCCACCGCTTGTTAACCACTCTTTGTGACTTATATGTGATCTAAGCTTAGAGCGATTTACGTTGTGCCACTTATGCGCCTACAAGAATTCCAGCACATCCGATTTCTGCGACGCTTTTTATTTATTAGGCTAGCTTCACTAGTCCCCTACCTTAGTTACTCGCCCCAAACGACATTGCTTGTAGGTCGCATTGTTACTACTTTTTGCTCCCCCGAGAGCAGCCGCTTTGCGCCCCGGCAACACGCGAGCATGAGGTCATTCACCAAGTTCGTTGATTCGAATCCGAATCCAGCCGTTCTGTTCAATTTTTGAACAGAATTGAATTTTTCCCCAAGATCCACAGACTGTTGCAGGAGCTACGGAGTTCGTACATATGGCGTGCCATTTTTTAGATGAACCGAACCATGTGGGGAAAGTCCTTGCAATAAGTCAACTTTTCGTTTTTATATCTTTAAACCTTTAAGTTTGTTCATGTATCTGTGTACTTATTCCAGTATACCTGTTTTCTCGAGTGCTACCGTTTGTTCACTAACATGTGTATGCTTGAGCTTATGTTTTTAAAGGGTTTACTTATGCCCAATGATCACATGTTTATACTTGTTCAATTATCAACCTTAATTGAACACTTGTGCAATGCGTACACAAGTGTTCGCGTGTCTTTAAATGCTAGCTTGATTTTAAACGTTTACGTGTTGTTCATCTGGCTATGATAACTTCTGCATCTATGAATGCTGGTGCCCAAGCTGCTCACATGGCAAATTCTTCATTATGCCTTTAGGTTTATTCAAGTGTTCAAGATTGTATGCAGCACCCGTGTGGGTTTCTGCTTGTCTCTACGTTAGCATTGGTTTATTCAAATCTCCAAGATTGTATGCAGCACACGTGTGGGTTTCTGCTTGTATCTACGTTAGCATTGGTTTATTCAAATCTCCAAGATTGTATGCAACACCCGTGTGGGTTTCTTATTGTTTCTACTTTTGCCATGCCATTGAGTTATTGTATGTTTCGGTTCCTACCCCAAATAATGGCTGACACATTCCGTTTCCGGTGACATCTTTTTTTTTAGTTTGCTTCTAGACAGTTGCGTTCCCTTGTTGATGAGAGCTTCTTCCCGGGTTTGTCTGTAGATGTCCTACTTTATGTGATTTTAACCTTTTGCCAACGTTAAAAAAAAACCATGACTTCTGAAGGGTGTGTTCCATGGACACTATAGTTTAATTCCCATATACTTGGGAAAAGTGTCATAGAAATAGAAGACAAGACCCAAAAAATGCCATTGTCAAGGAAGAGAAAAAACGGATTTTTTTCATATAGCTTAGGGATGTGTTTGTTGCAGTCAGAGCATTTACGATTCGCCTGTAGGCTCTACACGTACATCTTATGAGATCCCATCCTGTTCCCCGCTCTTTGATCTATCCTTTTACTTTCCTTCTGTCCGGTTTGGACATACCTGTCAGGAGTTATAATCTAGTTCAATGCAATTCTATAGAACAGATTGAACAAGTTGTTCAGGATGGAGCGGTATAGAGAATTTGATTGCAGAAACTGCATAACGTATAACGTAACTAGAGAAATATAATAGTAATATATTCTGGACTATCGATTTACCTAATTTTGAATTTGTTGAAGCGGAGATCGGAGCACCATTGACATGATCCGGATTGTTATGATGATATTCCTCTTATAACTTATCTTATCTTATCTTAACCACATTTGCCGTGAAGCGTCTTGTGGAGATTTAGTTTTCTATCTTGCGCCAGGTGTGTTGCGCTTGACGTTGTCAGTCAATGCTTTCGCAAGGACTCTGAGATGTTATCTATCCATCGCGTTCGTGGCATGTCTCGTGCTCTGCGCCCTAAGCGTCGATTATTGAAGGCACGTGATGTTAGTAAATGTGGTTCCATTCTCATTAAATGGTTACATTCTCTTATAACTGATAACTGATTACCACATATTTATAATAGTATTTATTTCTATTCATTTACTAATTATTAATATGTTAACTGTATATGATCATAATTTATTATATGAAGTTATATGTTAACTGTATATGATCATAATTTATTGTATTATTTCTATTCATTTATAATATTTATATGTTAACTTGTCTATATATATCACTAATTTTTTGTATTATTTCTATTCATTTATAATATTTATATGTTAACTATATATGATCATAATTTATTGTATTATTTCTATTCATTTATAATATTTATATGTTAACTATATATGATCATAATTTATTGTATTATTTCTATTCATTTATAATATTTATATGTTAACTATATATGATCATAATTTATTGTATTTATTTCTTATATTCATTTATAATTATATGTTAACTTATATGATCATAATTTATTGTA
Source organism: Arion vulgaris (assembly GCA_020796225.1). Lineage (NCBI taxonomy): Eukaryota > Metazoa > Mollusca > Gastropoda > Stylommatophora > Arionidae > Arion > Arion vulgaris. Next base: position 42,431,184 of record CM036765.1, on the reverse strand, counting down.
TGAAGTTATATGTTAACTATATATGATCATAATTTATTGTATGAATTATATGTAACTGTATATGATCATAATTATTGTAGAAGAATTTACTACATATCATAATTTATTGTATAAGTTATAATGGCTACAAATTAAAGGCTAGAGAAAAGAATTTATCATGCTACGTATGCTACGTGTATTCTCTGCCACACTTTCTTCCCTTGTTGCTAAATTCTGTTGCCCTGAAGACATCACAGCTGGTGACTAGATAAATGCTCACATTACTGAAGCCTTAACGATAATTCCGCACATAAAAGGCACCACTATCATATACATTTACAAGAGAAATACCAACGCACATGAGTAACATACATAACGGATACATGTTTACACGAATTAATGATCACACAAATTAATGCTGACATTGATTAATGATAACAGGGACAATTCTCTCATTATGTTTGAGTGAGTTATTTCAGTGAATTATGTTACTGTACTTTTGTCAATCTCCGCAAATAATTATCTTTGTGTATTCCTTAGTCATATCTCTGCACAACAAATGGTCACATTGTCAGTGAAACATGTACAACAAAGTATTGTAGTTTTACAAAGTATAAAAACAATATACTTCAACGTTTCCACCAAAAGACCTTTCGGTTAAAACGTTGTTGTATATTGTTTTTGTTAATAGCAATAGCAAAAGAAAGCTGCCACTGGAAAACGATATGTCTCCAGGAGAACAACAAACAGATACTCATGATATTAGCGGATCTATGTGGCTGTGGTTAAGTCCTTGCCTTGCGTTCAGAAGGTCGTAGGTTCGGATACCGTACCCGCTGTTCTGTTAACGGGTGCATCTTTCCAGAGATCCTAGGATTTGTGATAGAGCCACAGAGTTCACGCTATGTGCAATACTATCGGCAGAGGAGTGCCATTTCTGCGGATAGGGACCGAGACATAAGGGGTAAATCCTGGTGCAATGAAATCAATCCTTCGGACAATCTTGAAATCAAACTCACTCCTAGACGAAATTGTTTTTGTACTTTGTAAAACTACAATACTTTATTTTTAAGTCTTTCGCCATCGCTACATAGTTTTACTACAGGCTTCCCTTATATCGATATTTTTCATCTCTAGAGACGACTTTCTGTGCATTATGCAGTAGTAGTGACAAGCCGGTTCCATTTGCAGTCCATCAAACAGAAACCGCACGATGGGAGGACTTCAGTGGATTGTGGTATTTAGTACACTGTAAAATCACTCACAACAGTTGATAGTTTTAAAGGATTTGCCAAGATCATGATTTACGATGATTCCATACTCTTATTAAAAGTTGGGGATCACTACACAATTCACCCTCAGTGTAATGGGAAAATAAGTACAAAGTACTTAAACACCTCGTTGCAGTCATATTCATTTGGAAATTTTGTCGAGAATTCAACAAAGACATTCTTGACATTCCAGCTACGACAGGTGTTAACGCAGCAAGGACCTTAGCTTACGTTTTTATATTTCAAATACAGTCTTCCAAACTACACGCTCAACTTCCTTAATTACTTTTAAAAAAATAAAACCAGATGGAAATAGCAGATTTGACCTCAGCGCGTGATATGGCAATTCTTATTACACTCATGAACGTTGTTTCCAAATTTATCTTAACATTTTTTGATGCAGCAGTTTTGAATAAAAATGTAATAAACTTCGAACGTTATAAGTATCCACGTTCCTTTCTGTAGCAAAATATAGATACATTGCTGTTGAACGTTTCCCACTTTGAAATGCGATGTGTACAGTTAGTAAAATATATTTGAAACTCTATTAAATGTTGACTGTCCATAGCTATCTATTTAAATTTCAGTTAAGAGGCTTTTTTTTTTAATCAACTAAACTATAATTCTGTCAGGATCCTTTAGAATTCCATCAAGAAGTACCAGGTGATTGTACTATTTAGAAATTAAACAGTTATTGATGTAAGGTTAGGTGAATGATGTTTTTGTATGCGGTTAAGAAGATTTATAAAAATAATGATTGTTTTTGGCATGTGGATCAGTATCTTGCTACTATAATCTGAGAATAAAGCATCTTTGTCTTAATCCTGTTCATATCCGTAGAGAGAAATGACCAGCGAATTATACAGTGCATCATATATTTTCTTTGTTACCTCTAGAAGACCTGTTTGTGCATTAGCTAGTGTCTATCAAAGCAGACATTGAAGTGGAATGCAAACGGTTCAAGAAATAAAGGACGACCTAAGGAAACTCTGAAACGAACTTTGCTGAGAGAGGCAAGAATATCGGTCTCAGTTTCATGGAGGAGATTGAGAAGTTGCCCATGATAGAGCGGTATGGAGAAATTACTTGCAGACCCTACGTAACGTATAGCGGTACGAGAGGAATTATTTTAGTGTCTATCTCTGATAAGCTAGATTACTCAACAGACAATAAAAAACCACAACTAAAATGTCTATAAACATTATGTTTTTAATAAGAACAGTCAAGATATAGAATATTTCCTTCCAAAATAACATTTTCGAACAAACACACCTTTAGATTTTACTAAATCTAATTTAATCACAGATAGGTAATGTTTTATAACTTTTTTAGTACTAAATCTGACTGTATATGTATTTATATGTAGACAGGTATATCTTGATCTTGACACAGTCTATCTTGGTATTGATAAGCTTCTTTTTGGCCTTAACACGACCCACCTTGACACTGACACTTCATTTATTGCATGGCATAATGCATTTACTACTTCCAAGAGATAATGTAAACATATGTGGCCATTTATTCATGTGAACATTTATGCGTATGAATATTTATTTATTCGTGCGGTGCATCAATCTGTGTTGGAAACTTTCTATGTATGTGGGTATTTTTCTTGTAAAAATGTTATGACTAATGTTATTTTTTTAAATCTGTGTAAATTTATCGTGTAGGATATTGTCATGTTGGCATTTCTCTTTGAACTGTTACAAATAACTATTCAGTGGCGGCACGTGATCATTTTGTTGGTGGTGCAGACATTATTTCCCGGATAAATCATGATTTTTAGTTGCTATATTTTAATTTATAAAATAATAAATATACGTTATAGGTTAGTTTTGGTGGGGCCCGGCCCCACTGGCCCTTAATAACCTGCCACTACTGTAACTATTATACAAATAATCTCGTTCAAAGTCTGATCTAACAGGGACCTAATTTTAGTGGTGCTAAAAATAGATTTTTCTACAAATTTCAGATAATTTTACAGTCATAAAGAAGGAAAAAACAAAGTATGAAATATATCATGAAAGCTATTAACACAGTCTCTTAGTACTTTCATATTTACACAATATATCCAAACATGAAGTTGTTTGGACAATAAACAATGCAGTAATTAGGAAATTTTTAACCTCTAAATATTTTAATATTCTGAAGACATCAATTCATAAATATTTCACTGTTCTTTGTACTTTCTCTAAGAATCCTGTATGCCTTACAGCGTCAGGTAGTAGATGATTTCTAAAACAGGGCCAAGTAGCCTTCGTGATAGTCTCTTGTCGCCTTGTTATCTCTGAGGTCCATCTTTGCTGCTATTGCTTGTACATTGTACGAGAGCATTGTTCTTTCGGTCATTCTGTCTGATGGTTCTCTTACGTGAACATTTAATTTGTTGTTTTTGTACAGTCTAGAATACTGATTTGGTCCCATTTTTCTATTTAATTTTCAACGTCTCTTCTTGTTACCAGATTCTGCGATGAGGCCTTCATCTCTGTTGCTGCTATTTTCTTCTATCGTTTTTGTCAATTGTCAGGTTGCACTGGTACATAACGTGGAATAAATGTTTATAATTGCTCTTTTGTGATCTCATGGTGGGTTTGTCATCTTAATTGCCATTTGCCTATCATGTATTTGGGTTTGATTGCATCTGTGTTGAATTTCATTAGTTATCTCTTCCATTCGCTGAAAAATGCTTCCATGTATGTGAAAATCTTTACTGATTTGTAATGATTATCGAATGGAGAGTTGGTATTGTTTTCCCTCTCGGGCGAAAGTCATTACTCTGTTTTTCAGATGTAATTCTCAAGGTTGTATTGCGTTAACAATACTAACTGAGATCTGTTGATGGTTGATTGTAGTTGTTCTTCTGTTGTAGATTGATTGCCTGATCGTCTGCAAAAAGAAATTCATTTAAGATTCTCGAGTTGTTTTTCAGTTAAATGAGATTTAGCTAATTCATAAATAATAAATAAAAAAAATGAGGCAGAACTGGTCCTAGTAAGCAGCCATAAGAACTAACTATATAGTCTGATAGACAGTGATCTCAGTATGATGCCATTTTATAAGTCAAATGTGTAATTTTGGACAGAACAAATGTAAAACACTAGTAACTAGTCTTTTCTTCCATGCCTTGTTATCTATATGGTTATATGTTGCATGTATTCAAGTTATATATTTACCAGATTTTTCATTGTTTCTCTTCCGTTCTATTTCTAGTTTTATGTGTTTTTGTGTTACATTTATTTCGTTATTCGTTTTATTCCCAGATTTTCATTAGAAACGTTTGTATTTGGTTGTCCATTTGTTTTTTAAATTTGTCACTCCTGTTTGTTCGTTTGTTGATGAAGGCCTTGGGGTCGAAACGTTGCTGTATTTTGTCAATGTTTTTGTAATTTGTAAAACTACAGTACTTTGTGATTACGTGTTTTGCCAATAAAATAGTTTTACTGAAGTCTCATCTATTTTGTGAATATTTAGCTTTAGCATGGGTTGGTTTCGTCACATCTTCAGTGCCATTTGGAGCTCTTGTGCTTATCCTTCGGCGATGTGTCCGGATTCAGCCATCATTTACTGGGTTCGCTCTCCGTTAGCCTTTGGCTGTCCCCAGCCGTCCTGCAAGGCAGCAGGTTGACTTCTACACATTTAGGACACGTGCATCCGATTTCAGCCAAACCTCCTTAATCGCCTCTTACGACATGCGTGGCAGGTAACAGTGGTTCTATTCTTTACACCCAAATTTGGGCCCCGGTAACCGCTCGGGCGATACGCGAGTTCGAGTTAGCTCTGAGTGTCTCATTATTTCAGAGTAAGCTGCTCAGAGCTTCTTTATTGCGTAAGAAGTAAACAAGTAAATAACTGAGAAATAAAAAAGTGATAAGCGTTGTATTTTCAAATGAAAACATATATACAGAGTTCGCTGGTTTGATGAAAGAGATTTGATTAAGATATGTATAGACATGCATGAAGGGGAATGGAAATAATCATGGCTGTATTACATCTGTAGCTTAAACGTGTATTATCAAGTATAAAAAATGAAGACATTTCAGCAAGTGTTAAGTGCATTAAATTATATGTCAAAATAATTTTGCTTACGCTGCAAATACAGGGTGTTCAACTTAAAAGCAGCCTATGAATGGAGCTAATCTGGCATATATGTATGGAAATGAGAAGGTTCAGTTATGACGTAGTATATGTCAAGGTTGTGTGATGGTGTGTAATTGTAGTGCGGGAAGGGGCGATGAACAAATGTAACGTAGGACGAGCTAGTCAGAACCAGTTTAAATAGTACATAAACACAACGCGTTAGGTTATCTGGCAACTTTCGATTTGTCAATGGGCTGCAATTATCTTGAACACCCTGTATATGTGAAAAAATGTGATCAGTTAAAGTGTTTCTGTATGAAAGAAATATCTCATAAACTTGGACGCTGATATCAAAAGATAGAAGAAAACTTGTTAAAATAGAGAGGAAGTCGATGGCAATGAGAGAGCAGACATGCATTGAGAGAGCTGACCATATCAGGTGGTCAGCCAATGGATAAAGCTGGCATGCTGAACGACGCTCTCATAGAGTGTGACCGCACATATGATTTTCATTTAAACCAATACACGTCAACTACTAGATTGCAAGAGTTTGGATTGAAGATTGAAGGCGTCAGAAAAGAACAGCACAACAAGTATATGAGTAGGTCCATCAATCAGCATCGAACTGGTATGACTAATCGCTGGAAGCTGTTGGAGATATTGCGAAGAAAATTGGAGCACCTGTGGACATGTCTGAAGTGCAAGGAAAATATTCCAAACTGAAGCTGACCTGAAGTGTCTACACAACATACTGAGAGTATCAAAACGAGACAGAGAACAATAAGAGACGTTGATCTATAATGCTTTGGGGGAATTTGTTACACTGTTTAAGGCTGATGGGTATAGAATCTATCTTCTTCTTCTTCAGCCCCCTCTGGTCATGCGCTTAACTTACTGTGGATTACTAGCTGGACAGGCAGCTTCAGTTCTGTCAGGTTTTCCCAAAGCTTAGTTTTTAGATCGAATAGGTGTGGCCACATGCTGCTTCTCAGTTGAACCAGGAGATGGCAGTCTTGCAACACATGCTCCGGTATCTGTTAAACCTGCTGATACTGGCAGAGAACTGTTTGACATTTTTTAAAGTCTATGTAAGTGTATGTTAAATCTGCAATATCTGGTACGAAGGCGTACTCGTATAATGACTTGGTCTTTTCTGCTTAGGTTTTTGAGGTATACAGTGTGAAGCATTGTTGACTTATACAATGGGGTTTACTGGCACAATACTATTACTCAAATAATTCTTCTTCGTGGTAAAATGCTAATGTGATCGAATGTACACAACTCAATGTTCTTATCGAAAATATGGGTAGCAATAGTATTTATGATATTATTTTGTGCGTGGACGCTGCTGGATTGTTGAAGGGATGATAGGAGCATATATGGACATGTCATGGCTTCTATGATGATAGTCCTCATATAACTGATAACTGATTAAGTATGATGTTGAAAGTCAAGAACAAATAACCATACTAGGTCTCGTATGTTACATTACCTCAAAATGTAAACATAATTGATATTATTTACGTGGATAACCAGCATTAGATGAGGATCAACTGCAAACATAATTCAAGAAGTGAATATGTGTGATCAAGCAACAATAATTAGTAAAACATGTTAAAATTAAATAATTAGTAAAACATGTTAACATTCAAAGCAACAACAAAAAATACATTACAACTTAGAGCAATATAATTTAACAATATTCTTGAATATTTGACATAAAAAGACACTGGAAAGCAGATAGAAAACACAATGAAACGTTAGATGGAATATTAAAGACTGACATATATTTCATGTGTAGCATGAATATATATCTGGAAACACTGAAGTCAAGACACATTCTGAGAAATTGTTGTTGTCTCAACCTCGAGATATTGATTTTAGCGCTTTTCTTCATAGTCAGACATTCTTCTATGAGTGTCAAGATGATTTATATGAGTGTCAAGATGATCTTCATGTAGTGTCAAACAGATCTTCTATGTAGTGTCAGACATTCTTCATGAGTGTCAAGACGATTCTTCTGGAAGTGTCAAGACGATTCTTCTAGTAGTGTCAAGCATTCTTCTATGTAGTGTCAGACATTCTTCTGTAGTGTCAAGACGATTCTTCATGAATGTCAAGATGATTCTTCTAGTAGTGTCAAGATGATTCTTCATGTAGTGTCAAGACGATCTTCATGTAGAATCAAGACGTTCTTCTATAGTAGTGTCAAGAGATTCTTCATGTAGTGTCAAGACGATTCTTCATGAGTTCAAGATCATTCTTCTTGTTCAGATGATTCCTTTCTGTAGTGTCAAGACGATTTCTTTAGTGTCAAGATGATTCTTCTACTGAGGCAAGATGATTCTTCAGTAGTGTCAAGACAATCTCTATGTGTTCAGATGATTCTTCTATGTAGTGTCAGACATCTCTTCTCAGTTGACAAGAGATTCTTCATGTCATTGTCAAAACGATTGCTTCTATTAGTGTCAAACGATTCTTCTGATATGTCAAGAACTGATTCTTCATTAGTGTAAGACGTTCTCATGTAGTGTCGAAGATCTTCTATGCTAGTGTCAAGATGATCTTCTATGTAGTGTCAGACATTCTTTCTGCTGTCAGACGATTTTCTAGGTAGTGCAAGACATTTTCTATGTATGTCAAGGAGATTCTTCTATGTAGTGTCAAGATATTCTATGTACGTGTCAAGATGATTCTTCTATGTAGTGTAAGACGATTCTTCATGTGTATCAGATGATTCTTCATTATGTCAAGATGATTCTTCAATTAGTAGTCAAGACGATTTTCTATGAGTGTCAAGACGATTCTTCTATGTGTGTCAGACGATCTTCTATGTGTGTCAAGGATTCTTCATAGTGAAGACATTCTTCTGGTAGTGTCAAGACGATTCTTCTATGTATGTCAAAGTTCTTCTATGTATGTAAGACACTTCTTCTATGTCAAGATGACTTCATGAGTGTAAGATGATTCTATGTAGGTCAAGACGATTACTCTATGTAGTGTCAAGGTTCTCATGTAGTGTCAGACATTCTTCAAATGTAGTGTCAACTGATTCTTCTATGTAGTGTAAGACGACATTATGTAGTGTAGACGATTCTTCATGTAGTGCAAGACATTCTTCTAAGGTCAAGATGATTTTCATGTGTGTCAAGATGATTCTTCTATGTAGTCAAGACAGATTCTTCTATGTAGTCAAGATGATTCTTCTAAGTCAAGACAATTCTTCATTAGTGTCAAGATGATTCTTCATGTGTCAACATTCTTCTTGATAGTGTCAAGATGATTCTTCATGACATGTAAAAGTTCTTCTAGTAGTGTCAAACATCTCATGTGTCAAGACATTCTTTAGATGTCAAATATTCTTCATGTACGTGTCAGAATTTTCATGTATGTCAAATATATTCCATGTAGTTAAACAATTCTTATGAGTTCAAGATGATTTTATTGTGCAAAAGATTGTTCTTGTTGTCAGACGATTCTTCATGGTGTCAGATGATTCTTCAGTAGTGTCAGATGATTCTTCTTTTCAGAATTCTCATGTAGTGTCAAGACGATTCTTTGCGAATATTCTTTATACCCAGAAGAAGAGTCTAAAGACAATGACCTGTTGTGCAACGTTACCATGTACAATGTCGTGTGTCAATGTCAGGGTATACAATGTCGTAGTTACAATGTCGGATATACAATGTCGTGGTATACAATGTCGTGGTGTACAATGTCAGGATATACAATGTCGAGTTTCAATGTCGGGTATATAATGTCAGGTGTACAATTCGTGGTATACAATGTCAGGTATACAATGTCGTGGTGTACAATGTCGTGGTGTACAATGTCGTGGTATACAATGTCATGGTATACAATGTCGTGGTGTACAATGTCGTGGTGTCCAATGTCGTGGTGTACAATGTCGTGGTATACAATGTCGTGGTATCAATGTCGGGTTCAATGTCGACGATGTACAATGTCGTAGTGTTCAATGTCAGGTATACAATGTCGGTGTACAATGTCAGGATATACAATGTCGTGGTTTAAATGTCAGATGTACATATCGGGTTATAATGTCACTGTGTACAATGTCGTGTGTGCAATGTATGTGTGCAATGTCGAGTGTCAGTCGGATGTCAATGTCGTGGTACAGTCGTGGTGTAATGTCGGGGTGTGCAATGTCGGTGTGCAATTCGATGTCTATCAGGGTATAAATGTCGTGGTGTCAATGTCGTGTTTACAATGTCAGGGTGTTCAATGTCAGGTATACAATGTCGGTGTTAATGTCGTGTTACAATGTCGGGGTGTCAATGTCGTGGTGTACAATGTCGGGTGTACAATGTCGTGTGTTCAATGTCGTGGTGTGCAATGTCGTGGTGTTTATTGGTTATTGGTTACTAAAGTGACGTCACTGCACTCCGGGCAGACTCATAGATGCCCAGTCTTCCCCAACAGCTATCGAAGCGTATGCATACTGATGGTTCCTGTGACTCACTGATTAAACACACCTCTCACTCTGCCTCTCAGGCATCCAGTTCGACTTGAACAACGGCAACTCCAAACGTGATGTACAATGTCGTGGTGTACAATGTTGTGGTGTAAATGTCGTGGTGTCAATGTGTGGTTACAATGTCGTGGTGTACAATGTCGTGGTCTGCAATGTCGTGGTGTACAATGTCGTGGTGTACAATGTCGTGGTGTGCAATGTCGTGGTGTACAATGTCGTGAAATATGAATGCTTCTACTCAAATAGGCTCTTGAGTGGTTACTGCAGTATATCAGGATGTAATGACTCGTTATCTCTGGGGGCTAAAACTTATTGATCAACATCTCTTTTTCAGGACAGCATTGCACGCTTCAATGAACAAATCTACATTTTCTGGACTAATATGACTATCAACTTTGCAACATATATGCAGTGGTAGAGGACACAGAACCTTCTTATCTGGGAACGTGACCAAACACATGGTACTCCACAACAAATGTTGGGATCTATGCATCGCGTGTGTCTATTACAAAACATACATATTAGCCAAATCAAAAAGTTTGGATATTTTAAATAATGCAATATGTTTGTTTTTTTAAACTATACTAAATGAACTATTTTAGGTGAGCGAAAAATAGAAAGACAACACTAAGAGCAGAAAGAAAAATATGCAGAATAATCAATAACCAATATACGAGCATTTGCATTTATATATATGTGACACTTTTATTTTTACAGACAGTCATTTGTGGTCTTTTAGCTAAGATCAAGGTTTAGTGCCCACTTGATAGTTGCCAAAGGGTGGGAGTATTCCTAGAGCCAATAAGCAACTTACTACATTAAAATAAATTCAGAGCAGTTCTCATTCGAAAGAATGACAACGCTTGAGTTTTACACGTTCCACCGTATCTGGAGGCCCTCCCCACCCCCCCACCCCCAAAAATAATTCTAGCCCAGTTTCGGCATCTAATATGGGACTGTGCCCTTTCCATTTTGCACAACTGTGGTTAAGTGGTTAAGCCCCTTGCCTTGTGAGTCGAGGTCGTGGGTTCGAATCCGAACAGCGCCGTTCTGTTCACGAGTGCAATTTTTCAAGAGACCCTAGGATTGTTGTTGGAGCTACGGAGTTCGTGCTTTGTGAAATACTCTCGGAGGTGGCGTTCCATTTCTGTGCAGAGGGACCAAGCCATATGGGTAAAACCCGGTGCAATGAAGTCAATCCTTCGGCTTTAAAACCCTTTAAACCCTCTCTAACTATTTTTTTCCAAAAGTTAAAAACAAAGCTCATACGAGTTTGGAATTTTAGCAGTATACGCAGGGAACGTCAGAAGATGAAGTAGATTGTATACTTGGCAATCAACTGCTTTAGGTCCCTCCTTCGAATTTGTGGTCGAGGTTTAAACTTTTAGCATGCTGCATGAACGTGCTGTTCTACAAGGCAATGGAGAATTTTTATTAGGATCTACTTCCCTAGTTTAAGCTCTCCCGAGTGACCCCCTCTTCCCTTTCCTCAATATGACAGTTGGGTCACAACAGCAGATAGTACCGTCTACTGTCATGTGATAGCAGGTGAAACAGGAAACAGATACACAACATGAAACATGTACTAATCAGTGTGTATACTAACTTAATTATTTGCTTAGAATGATTTCACGTCAGATACAGGGCGTGAACTGTTTCCTTCTGGTTTCAGCGACACTAGCTTACACCCCTCTACTCTGTTGTCAGATAAGGCTGAACTTTTCCTAGTTTCAGCGACACTACTACCTCTCTACTGTTCAGATACTGCATGAATTGTTACATACTCAAACAAAGCACAGACACACTCCCAAATTGTATCAACGTCTGTGAAGTGCTGGACAATGTAAACTCTTACATTTTCCTACTACGACTTGAGTCGTAACTTTAAACCACACGAGTTTATTCTTAAAGTTACCGGTACATGTTTGCGAAACTAAAGCATGCATTCTCATTTTATCTTGTTGTTTTGTTCTAGGTCTCCAGGGATCAAGGTCGAAAAGGTCTTTTTATCAAAAACGCGAACTCAACTTACGATGCCCCTAATACGAACCAGTCAAAAGCTGCATTGCATGGTTGCCAGGTTGATCTATATCATTTAGGGGTGTTAGTATTACAAATTCTATTTTTCCATATTTTAGGACATGGTGGGAAAAGGTAACGGTGGCACAAGATCCGTGTCATGTTCATGAGAGTTATAGATTACAGTACATGTTTACACACTAAATATTCTTTTCCCGTGAATACAAAATACCCGATTTCCTTTTCCACAAAGTTTCAATTGTGTGGTACTACATGGATTAAACACATGAGGAATTTATTTTAAACCAGTTTAGCTTCTTCTTCTTCCGTGAAGGCTTTATATCGACCTCTTGTCAACCACTCTGTGTGATTTGTATGTGATCTGAGCCTAAGAGCGATTGTACGTTGTGCCAGTTATGTGACTACAAGAAGGCCAGAAGCTCCGATTTCTGTGCTGTTTTTATTTACTAAGGAGCATTCCTAGAGCCTACATCAATCGTCTCTTACGACATTCGATGTAGATTGCAGTGGTACTATTCTTTGCTTCCTTTGTGGGCCCCGGCACCACGCGGGAGAAACCAGTTTAGCAAAAATATGTAGTGTAGTTTTGTTTCGAATACAATGTTTCTAACAACAACGATGCTTTGGGTAAGACATGATAGCAAAGAGGACATTCATGACCATTAAAGCTGTAAACCTTTGGGGCAATTAACTAGTTAACAAGCTAACAAAATATTGCTACTAAATATTGTTTCCTTTTTTACCAAAACATTTATAATGATACACAGAAAAAAAAGAGTTTTATAGGTTGAAATTTCTAACTATAGTTGTAACCTCGTTATAGTTATGCTTGTTTTAACAGTGTGTTTCTATATACGCAGTTTGTGTGGTTTTAATTATGTGTTTGTGTATGTGTGTGTATGTTTGTGTGCGTGCGTACGTGCGTACGTGTGTGTGTGTGTGAAATAAATACGATGTGTTTTACGTAGTTCAAACCCGTTTGGGCTATGGACAACCACCGGTATATCCGGTATAACCTAAGTTTTAAAAAATAAATGATTAAATAAGAAAAAGGACATTTGCCATTTTCTAATTTCCTGTCTTTCATTAATTTTGGGATGAATATTATCTTGTCCGCCCTCTTGACTACACAGTAGTAGTCCAGGTTAATTTACGACTCTGTCAATAGACACACCATCCACAGCTAGTTCCTAGCAATACACTGATTGCGTTAGAGGTCACGAAACACGCATGTGTAGCTATGAAACGAACGAATAGTAGGTGTCCACTACAGTGGACACTATACGTGAATGGGTTAATCGTTTATTTTTCTAACTTATGCAATACTGTAGATACCGGTCTATGTCCATACCGCCCATTTACTCGGTGTTACCGCAGCCTACCCACGGTTTTCTCCAGATCTGATCTGATCTGGTCTGACCACCACAGATTTGTAGATTTCCATATATCGCCTTCATATCCTTAAATGCTGAGACAACTGTCCATCTTATTTCTCTAAGAGTGTTCTCTGTTGATTATTGTATTACTCAGTCATGGCAATCAGAAACAGAATAGACTATGATAGACTGCTTTTTTTGTTGTTGTTATAATAATAAAGAAAACACCAACATGTAATGTCAAAATAAATAATACAATTCTGAAACAAGTCCATCGATTCAAGTATCTGGGAACATTCCTAACATCAGATGGAAGATGTACAACAGAGATTAGAGTAGGATAGCTCAAACAAAAGCAACATTTATGAAAATGAAGAACACACTATGCGTGAACTCACTACCAATGACATTGTGAAAACGAGTACTCCAGTGCTACATTGAACCAATACTTATGTATGGCAGCGAATCATGGACAATGAACAAACAATAAATACGATCATTGGAAGCCACAGAAATGTGGTTTTACAGAAGAATGCTGAATATTCCATGTACAGCAAAGAAAACAAATGATGAGATTTTAAATCAGGCCTGCACACAAAGAAACCTTATCAAAAGAATAAGAATCCGACAATCAAGGTTCTTCGGGCATATAATGCGAAGAAAAGTTTAGAACATATGGTGACTACAGGTAAAATTCAGGGAAGGAGAGATCGTGGAAGACAGAAGGAGAAGATGTTGGATGGCCTGACATCATGGTTCGACAAAATATCGACGTCAGAACTGATTACATGCACCAAGCAAAGAGAGTTGTGGAGAGACACGATCACCTACGCCGGCAGGCACGGCACTTGATTGATTGATAATAATAACATCGTGGCATATCCTTTACAGGACGTAGCCATCAACCACAGTAAACGAGTCGTTGATTTTGTTTGTTATGTAGATGATTCAATCCTCTTTACGCTAAAACATGGCACTTTCAATCTAAAGATAAGCACTTTTTGATTATAGCAGAGCGTACATGCCAACAAACAGGGAAAATAAGAAGCATTACTAGGGAGCATCCCTAGGGCCTACATGCCAACAAACAGGGAAAAATAAGAAGCATTACTAGGAGCATCCTAGGGCCTACATGCCAACAAACAGGGAAAATAAGAAGCATTACTAGGGAGCATCCCTAGGGCCTACATGCCAACAAACAGGGAAAATAAAAGCATTACTAGGAGCATCCTAGGGCCTACATGACAACAAACAGGGAAAATAAGAAGCATTACTAGGAGCATCCCTAGAGGCCTACATGCCTAACAAACAGGGAAAATAAAAGCATTACTAGGGAGCATCCCTAGGGCCTACATGCCAACAAACAGGGAAAATAAGAATAACTCCTTGCTTAGAATCTTAGATATGAAAGACAACTCTAACGTAATCCTATTTGTATCTTGACTGTCTGGCTGCTACCTCCAATGCTGTATACACACAATTAAATCTTCTTCTTCTTCTTCTTTGCGTTCGTTCTTTAGGACAAATTTTAATCACTCTTTGTGATATATTTGATCTTTGTCAAGAACGTGTATACGTTGCACATTGGTTTGGTAGGCCCCTAAATGCATATACTTCTATACGTTTAGGACATGTGCATCCGATTTCAGCTAACCAATTAAATTAATATACATACATTTTGTAATGGAAACAATGAGAACACTGAGAACGTTTGAAATCCTAAATTGTTTACTTTTCACTGGTCCATATTTTGTTGTGTTCCAAAAAATGTAAGCTTTTAAAATAATTGATGTGTATTTCTTATTTTATTTGCTAAATTAAAACATGTACGGTATATGTGTCTATGTGGTTAAGTCGTTATGCCATTGTATTATGTTCTGAAGGTCGTAAAACATGTACGGTATATGTGTCTCTGATGCTGAAGTCGCTATACCATTGTATTATGTTCCGAAAGTCGTAAAACATGTACGAGTATATGTGTCTCTGTAGGCTAAAGTCGCTATACCATTGTATTACGTTCCGAAAGTCGTGAGTTCGAATCTGTTCACGAGAGCATTTTCCCCACTAGATTCCTATGATTGATGCTGGAGCTGCGGAGTTTGTGTTGTACTCTCGGCAGGAGGTGCACCATTTCAGCGGTGAGGGACCGAGCTATATGGGGTTAAACCAGGTGCAATGAATCCAGTCTTTCATTATCTCTAGGATCTTTAGATGTAGGGTAAAGAAGAAGTTAACATAACATAAAATAACATAACATAACATAATATAACATAATATAACATAACATAACTGTAATGGTTACTTATGTATTCCTGTTTCATAGTCTTAGTTAAGTTGCTGGCATTAGATATAATCGACACATGGTTAACCTGGTCCTCCACAGAACTGTTTTCAAATTTTAATTGATAATTTAATACGCGGAAATGAAAAAGAGGAGATTCAGATCAGATTTCTATTGTGAGTTCCATGTAAAGAAATATGAACTTCTTGCAAATGTAAAAAATTTAGCTAGTGTGCAGCATTCAATCCCATTGTTTTATCAAAGTCATTTTCCAGTTACCCCCTCCCCGCCCCTCCTCCTCCTTGCCTTAACGTGTGGACGCCCATGTTGGCTAATGTGGGCGGATCCTGTCACAGAAGACATGATAGGTCTTGGGAGGGTTCAGATAAGTTTACATTCCGTCTTAATTAGTTCTGCTAGTTATTTTTGGAGTTATTTATTTCTGCATAAGCTTAGTCAAAGATCAAAAGTGGTTCCAAATATATCTCATCTGGACCACCTGATAATTAACAGAAATGAAATTATTCCAGAAACGCAGTATGGGATTAAAGAGCGAGAGAAAATATTTCCCATAAATCGGAGAATTTGGCTACTTTGGCATGCACAATTTAGGACGCATTCTCCCTCATTTATTTAGAAATTTGTCGAAATATTAACATTCTACTTTGATAAACTTTCAGGATTTTTGTTCGACGATTTTGAACGATATTGCAGTAATCTTTAAATCTATTCTGTAGGCATTCTTAATGCAATGTTCTATCATGTGGGAGATGGGGAGGCGGGGGTGGGGTGAGGGGGTGGTCGGTCTCTCTGTGACGTATTGGTTTTAGCTGCTCATCTCGTGCAAAGTCTGTGTGGCGTAGATGCTCATCTCGTGCCAAATCTCTGGTGCGTAGATGCTCATCTCGTGCCAAAGTCTCTGTGTGGCGTATGCTCATCTTCTGCAAAGTCTCTGTGTGGCAGATGCTCATCTCGTGCCAAGTCTCTCTGTGGCGTAGATGTCATCTCTCTGCAAAGTCTCTGTGGTAGATGTCGTCTCGGCAAGTCTCTCTGTGGCGTAGATGCTCATCTCGTCAAGTCTCTGTGCGTAGATGTCATCTCGTGCCAAAGTCTCTCTGTGGCGTAGATGCTCGTCTCTTCAAGTCTCTGTGGCGTAGATGCTCGCTCGTGCCAAAGTCTCTGTGGCGTAGATGCTCGTCTCTCGTGCAAGTCTCTGTGGCGTAGATGCTCATCTCGTGCCAAAGTCTCGTGAGCGTAGATGCTCGTCTCTCGTGCAAAGTCTCTGTGGGTAGATGCTCATCTCGGCAAGTCTCTCTGTGAGCGTAGATGCTCGTCTCTCGTCAAAGTCTCTGTGGCGTAGATGCTCATCTCTCAGTGCAAGTCTCTTGGTGGGTAGATGCTCGTCTCGGCAAAGTCTCTTGTGGCGTAGATGCTCATCTCTCGTGCAAGTCTCTGTGTGGCGTAGATGCTCATCTCTCGTGCAAAGTCTCTGTGTGGGGTAGATGCGTCTCTCGTGCAAGTCTCTCTGTGGCGTGATGTCGTTCTTCAAAGTCTCGTGTGCGTGATGCCGTCCTCGTGCAAGTCTCTCTGTGGCGTGATCTGTCTCTCGTCCAAGTCTCTGTGTGGCGTGATGCTCGTCTCTCGTGCAAAGTCTCTTGTGGCGTAGATGCTCGTCTCTCGTGCAAGTCTCTGTGTGGCGTAGATGCTCAGTCTCTCGTGCCAAAGGTACCAGGTTCGCTGCCTCGTGGAGTCATCTGGAAATTTTTCCAGAGATCCATGATCTCAGTGTAGGTGAGATCGAGTTCCTAGTCCTATCGGAGACGGACGATAAAACGTAGGTCCCGTGTTCAATTTGAGCACGTAAAAGAACCTTTGCGGTACAAAATCGAGAAGAGCATGCTGGAAAGCCGCTGCCCTCGCAAAATTCACTAGAAAAAATAAAATTTCTAAAAAATATCTTACCATCTTCAAAATTACACCGCAGACCCTTGCCAATGGTACGGAGTTTGTGCACTGCAGCTGTGATCTTCCTTGTAAGAAAGAGATAGAAGCAAACCTGATTAGTCACCGAAATGTAATGATGATGGTCACATCAATCAATCAATCAATCATTCATATATATATTTTATTCCAAAAGTTCTTTTAAACACCTTCTAGTTTAATCTAGAGGTGTGCTTGGGCGTATTGACAAATAGTTTGAGTTCTCTATTAATTATAATTTTCTCTTGTGAAACATAGTATAGGTTAGCCGCAGCATTGTTTTTCTCTACATGTCTACGTTTCTTCTTCTTTTCTCTTGTCCCGTTTTGCCTCGCAGCGTTAGGATAAGAAGAGATTTCTAGAATGGGCTTTGTGTGACTTTCATAAATGGTGTTTTTCACTTTCTCTGCTATTTCTGAGCGATGAGAACAAGAGTTTTATTTGCAAGAACCCCAGAGAAAGCAACAGAAGCAACGAATATGATCAACAAATAAACAATGTACAGGTATTAAGAGCTTCCGAAAAAATAAATAGACAAACATAGGATTCGAACCACTTACTCTTATTTCTTACGACACTCATCGCCTAGCCTAGCAATACGAGCGTCCTTACAAACACAACCAGCGAGTCCAATTTCTGAGCCCAATTTTGCGTGCACGGTCTTTTGATTTGTATCCTAACATTACTCTTTGAGGTACACTGCCTGTTGGTAATCTGCTTATGTTGTCGAACCATTAATTCATGTGTTGTTTCTTGATGAAGTTCAGTACTGATGTCGTACCCACTTTTTCCTCATGTCATCATTTCTAACCCGATCTCTTCTTGATACTCCCAGTATTTTGCGTAGACACTTTAACACTGTCGTGACTAGTTTTGTATACTTTACTTATTATTTATAATATGTGTTCTGGATTATAGAGTTGCCAATATACGTTACTGCTGTATTCGTATGAAACATGGACTGTATATCAGCAACACGCCATGAAGTTAAAACACTTCTACACAGTCTGCTTAAGAATGGTAATGAACATCAGATGGCAAGATACAATCCAAGATACAAAAGTTGAAGAACTGATCTGGCCTCCTTTATATCTAACGATCTTGAAGCAGTCACAGACCAGCTGAGCGGATCATGTAGTTCCAGACCATCGGCGGGGTCAAAGGCGCATAGGGACAACGCCGTGCCAGGATTAGTGAGCTGGCACTAATCAAGATCCTACCGCACCTCCACTTGGTGACCCTGGTAACAGACAACGGTTCCTGTCTGGCTAAGCGAATAATGATAGAAGGAGAGCTACATGTAGTGGTAGTAGTGCAATCACGGAAAAGCAAAGCAGGTTCAACATTTACGAACAAAATGTACGCATCTCCTGGCCGATGTCCGATACAAAATTGCCCAAATAGTTGCTCAAAACGTAAGAAAACAG
Organism: Arion vulgaris; assembly: GCA_020796225.1. Classification (NCBI taxonomy): domain Eukaryota; kingdom Metazoa; phylum Mollusca; class Gastropoda; order Stylommatophora; family Arionidae; genus Arion; species Arion vulgaris. The sequence continues at coordinate 42,412,261 of CM036765.1, read as the reverse complement.
CAGTGTACGAGCCGTCTGTAAGAAACAGCAGTGTACAGCCGTCTGTAGAGAAAACAGCAGTGTACGACCGTCTGTAAGAAAACATCAGTGTAGGCCGTCTGTAAAAAACGCAGTTGTGGCCGTCTGAAAAAAAACAGCGTGTACAGCTGTCTGTAAGAAAACGGCAGTGTACGAACCGTCTGTAAGAAACAGCAGTGTACGAGCCGTCTGTAAGAAAACCAGTTGTTACGGCCGTCGAAGAAAGCAGGACAGCCGTCTGTAGAAACAGCAGTGTACGAGCCGTCTGTAAGAAAACAGCAGTGTACGAGCCGTCTGTAAGAAAACAGCAGTGTACGAGCCGTCTGTGAGAAAACAGCAGTGTACGAGCCGTCTGTAAGAAAACAGCAGTGTACAGGCCGTCTGTAAGAAAACAGCAGTGTACGAGCCGTCTGTGAGAAAACAGCAGTGTACGAGCCGTCTGTGAGAAAACAGCAGTGTACGAGCCGTCTGTGAGAAAACAGCAGTGTACGAGCCGTCTGTAAGAAAACAGCAGTGTACGAGCCGTCTGTAAGAAAACAGCAGTGTACGAGCCGTCTGTAAGAAAACAGCAGTGTACGAGCCGTCTGTAAGAAAACAGCAGTGTACGAGCCGTCTGTAAGAAAACAGCAGTGTACGAGCCGTCTGTGAGAGAATGCAAACTCCCCTGGAGTAAAGGCCCACAAACAAATTGCCAGTTTATGGGCGAGAATAAATAAGAACGATGCGTAACGGATCAACAGTCTTGGCAAGTGTTTCTGAAAACGCTGTAACGTATCGTGTCGACACACGGGAAGATTCTCCGTAAACTCCGTTTCAAAGGCTTAGCGTAGATACATTTACTGGGTAAGGTTGGACAAGCGCAAATCCTAAAGTTGGGTTTTAGTGCCCAACGAAATTGTCCTCCTTAGGACAGCCGGGCAAGGTACTGTTGCATTTACAACTAACATCCCTGGAATAACTGAGGTGGGTCATGTTGGTGAGCGCAAAATTTCAGTTGCATTGCTAGCGCCGATTGAAACGACCCTCTACATTATTTGTGCGTAGCTCCAGTCCAGTGTTTCTCGGGGCCAGGGAAAATGCAGATTAGTAACTGTAAATTGTCAAGTGCCGACACGCGCCTCGAAAAGGCTGAGAATGTTCCTACTCCGGAATAAACTCTAAGTGGTCAGAAAAGTAAGACCGAAAATGTAAAGATTTAACAGGCTGTCCAAATCCATACATTGGCGAAGGCGGACACTTTACATGGTGTGCTATACGAGTAAGACGCCGTCCCAGGACAAGCTTATGTGCTCCAAAAGACTGAGAAATGTTCTTAATCCAGAACGACCTCACAGTCAGAAAGGGCGCTGGGTGTAGATTCACTGTTTGGCGTAGATCACAAAGCCCAAATATACGGCAAAAAGATTATCTAAGAGCGTAGATCTAAGCCACAATATACGGCACAACGGATCGTTCTAGGGCAAGTTACCCTAGTAAATAAACATCTGGCTGAAATCGGGTGGGCGGGCCTAGTCACCATGGACGCAAAATCGAACAAAGTAAAAAGCCGTTCTTGTCAAAGATCAATTATATATCACAAAAAGTGTGATAAAATTGGCCATGAAGAGCGAACGAGAGAAGAAGACTATCGGCTGTCAAACCATCGGCTGTCCAAAATAAGAGACTCATGTTTAGTAAACTACTGAACAGTAAACGCTCCCATGGTGGTCAACAGAAAACAATACCTCACTAAAAACATTTGGTATAAATACTAACACATAGAAGATTAGGGGATCTTTGTGGCTAAGTGGTTACGCCTTGCCTTGCGTTCCAAAAGTCGGAGATTCGAATTCGGACCGCGCCATTCTGTTCAGGAGTGCGTTTTTTTCAGAGATCCCTAGGATTGTTGCCGGAGCTACGGTGTTCGTGCTTTGTGCAATACTCTCGGCAGGTGGCGTGTCATTTCTGCGGAGAGGGACCGGGCCATATGGGGTAAAATCCGATGTAATGAAGTCAATCCTTCGGCTTAAAACCCATTAGACATCAGGGAAGATTGCTGTACACGTCGGAGGAACTTGGCGTAGATAACTTCGTACCAGGGCAATTATTTGTGAGGCATCTAGAACTCCAGAAGCTGAACAGAATAGTTCAATCTGTAATGCAATAAAACATTCAACTCTTGTAAGAATTTCCAGCCACCATTTTCTAAGATCACTGTGTGGAACAGGTCAACACTGGTGAAATATTTTTGGTGGAATATTGCTGGCTGGTGGTGTTTGCCTTTTCTGCTAAGACTGAGCCGAATGAAAGAAACCAGTTTGCCCACCTGCCTAGCGTGTTCGTAGCGCGTTGGACTGCGGGTGACAAGTCCTCTGTGAGTGCGGGTTCAATTTCACGGACTGGCAGAAAAAGCCACAGGTTCCCAGATTTACGGTGTTCGTGGCACCGAACCGAAGGGTTACGATGTCCATGGCACCGAGCCGAAGAGCTGAAAGCTCAAGTGCTTCTGGATCGAAAAAAGAAGAAAAAGAAACCAGTTGCAGTGAAGTCAATCTTTTAACTCCGTCAATCCAAATCTACAAAAGTGACACTCTAACAGAAACTGAAAAGGGTTACTGACATATTGTTACAAAGAAAGTAAGGAATATATTCTATTAGATTCAATGAATTAAAAACAAACAAAAACTAAAACTATTACAAAGGGTAGTGACATGTTGCAGTCCTGTTTTCCATTGGAAATGTCATGGAATAAGAAAGAGACAAAAAGAGAAAGAGATAGAGAAAGAGAGAGACAGACGTCTGTCGCGCCACAAGACCTGATCTGGCGAATGACTTTTAAGAACAAAGCACATGGGGCCTTCTTATCTGGATACACCTTTCTGTTTAGAGTTATCTGTAGAAATTCAGACTGACTTTGTTAAGTTGTCTAACGACATCAACAGCCATGAAGATAACTTGCTATCTTCATGCAACGCCCATTACGTAAGCAGTGACAAGGGTCGACCACTGCTGTGTCCGTTGCGCGTGTTGTATGATATCCCTTGCTGGTTAATTCGACTGCTCATAGTTATCTAGTTTCACTGCTACTTTCTCTTCATGGGCGTGTTCTTTATTTAGTGTTTGTTAGCTTGAAACATATAATTCGTTATTAGGCGTATCCAAAGTAATGTCATAGTTTATCATTATTACTCTATCTATGCAAAAATTGCTCTGTTAACTGCCAATGTTGTTCTTAAAGGTATGGTCATCCTTTGAGAAATTGTGTATATTTCCATGTCTGTGCTCTTGGAATACTACACACAATATATAAATCATGGCTGGTTCAATGAAACTATGAACAAATAAGGACCCATATTTTCCTTTTTGTATGTCCGTCTGCTTCTCAAATTGTTGTATCTTATATACAAACTTACGTGAGATGGTTTGCTACAGGTGTGTTCTATTTTTAAGACGGTAATTGACTCTAATTCCACCTCCCCATGAGGTCATTATCTTCAATTAAAGGGAAAAAGTTGCGTCTTAATAAAAATTGAGTCTTGCGTAGACCAAGAGGGCTACGCCATTGTTCCTGACAGGGTTATCATAGACTAACAGGTCACAGAAGAGAGGTCAGATTAAATGTGACATTCTAACCTTGATTTTGTACAATGACCAAATTACAAATATTACAAATATATATTAAAAAATTGCGCATTTACAGAAACTAAAACAAGTTTAAGGAGCAACGGATCCGTCTTACAATCAAGTACGAGAATACAAAAGTACTACGAAGCAACAACATACAGTACACACACACAAAATGAATTGACAACACAAATAAAAGCTTTATAGAAATGAATACCAACTAACAAAGTGCATTAGACGTAGCGTACAATATCCTTATATCTTCCCCCAATACCTCACTGAGGTACCAGGAAGGAAGAGAAGTAAAAGAACGTTGAATCTGTAATGTATAAATTGTACAGGTAAGAGCAAAGCAACTCAACTGTTTGTTCATCAAAATGAGATAACACAATTAAATGTTGAACACTGTTAAACAGTGCAATCTAAACGAGTACATAGAAACTCAATTAACATTAGTAGTCAGAACACCTCAGGATTACATGCTTGAATAAGCTAAAAATAAAAATAGCATTCCAAATATAATGATAAGCAGCATTTTCAACAAAATTCTCTCAATGAAAATAGAATAGGTAGACTTTCAATGTTGTGCTTATTCTACCTTGTTTAGTGAAAGTGAACCACTAACAGTAACTTATTTTCCATGGAATTAGGACAGAGATCTGTGCTGGACAAATGTAATATTATTTAGTGAAAGTAAAAAAAATGGTTAAGTATTGTTAAGTCGAGGTATTGACTCCTTTCCGCTGGATTTCTCCATTATGGCTCTATCCCTATTGGTAGAAGTTGTACGCCACCACCCTAGAGTATTGCACAAAACATGCACTCCGTAGCTACAGGAAAAATCCTAGGGATCTCTTTAAAAAAATCATGAATTCAAAAGACGAGGAAAATTCGAACAAACGACCTTCATAAAGCAGAGTACAAGTCTTGACTTCGTCACTGTCTGTTCTGAAGTTGTTAGTAAGTTTTCATAGGCATCGGATTTCACATGTAGTTATTTTTTGCTCATTGTCAATATTTGGCTGTGCTTTGTTCATTGCAAAGAACGAACGCAAAGAAGAAGAAGAAGATTGCCAATATTTGGCTCAAGGACACGGAATGGTCATGAAAATTCTGTTGATCATCTCTTGTTTAGCTGTCAGTGAGATGTTTGAGTGCCTTAACAATCTGAATCTCACAGCAAAAAGTAGTAATATTCCCTAACAGAACTGTTAGAACTGTGACTATAGACAGAAAGTTGTGGTTGCAGAAGTTTATCATTGCCTACGCCAGTCGACATGACATACAAGAACAAGAACTGACTTATTAACTTTAAATTTACCAAATTACAAAAGTTAATCTGAAATGTTTATTGTACTTTAAAAAAAAAATATAATGCAATGTTCTGCACAAGGTAAACAAAACCTTGTTATCATTCATAGCTGCATTCTAATGGCAAATACGAACCAACTAACTGCAGGTGGTTATCATATTCGATGATAGTGTGTTTTTGTTGTCGAATTTCTAGCATATTTTGACGTAAAAATATTTCCGACAGGTAAACTAGAAAACAAAAACATGTTAGCGGCCTTCACGTTTGAGTCGTGAAACGTGTTTACCAACAACAAAGAAACTGAAATAACAGAAACTGTTAGCAAGTAAGGCAGGTTAAGAAGAAAACATTGACTACAAGACTAACAAATATGTTATTGAGTAACATTAATATAAGGTTGATGTTAGTGAAACTGAAAACAGATGATGCAATAAACATATTTTACAAATATTACAGTTCATAATGTCAGAGCAGAAACTAGTTGACTAAAATAGATTTGTTATTGGTTGCTGAAACGATGCCACATATTTCTCACTCTAAACAGCCCATATGGCTTAGTCTCCTCTCCCCAAAATATATGTCGAAGGGTATACGTACTGATGGTTCTTGTGACTCGTCGTTTTTTTTTAATTTTGTTTTTTTTCCGATTTAGAAGCACTTGAGCTTTCAGCTCTTCGGTTCGGTGCCACGGACATCATAACCCTTCGGTTCGGTGCCACGAACACCGTAGATCTGGAGAACCTGTGACTTTTCTACCAGCCCGCGGAAGTGAACTCACACTCACAGGGAGCTTGTCACTCGTCCTCCAACGCGCTACGAACACGTTGGGCAGGCGGGCGAGACTCACTGGTTAAACATACTTTTAAATCTGCCTCTCAGGCATCCAGTTATTCTTGTAGAACCGGTAAATCCAAACTTCTTAAAACTACTTATACATTTCTAAGTTAATGCGACGCGCTGGACTCGAAAGCAATGGTTGGTGTCTGAGGAGGTCAAGGCTGACACAAAATAGGAAATGTTATGTCCCAGCACACGTTAGCAAGGCGCTTAAGATGAGCGTCTGGTTGAATGGATTAGAGCGCGGCCCATAAACGGGAGACCCGTGTTTAATTCACGGTAAGCCCAAGGATTTTGCTCTCTTGCGGGCATAAATGAAAAATCCTAACCTGAACATCTTCGCGACGACTGCACTAGCCATGCGGCCAGTAAATTACTCAGGCTTAAGTCCCACCTATCTTCACCGCCCTAAGAAACAGTACTACAGGCAGTAACAATAGTTTCAGTTACACGTTAGAGACAGGAGAATGAACGGGCGAATACACCTGCTGTCATGGCTACTGTAGAAAACTATCCAGCGATGAGCCAGACTGATATTCTGAATGTTCTAATAGAGAGAGAGAGAGAGAGAGAGAACTGTAAACGATTCAATGAATGAGAGTGAATTTGTAAAATTAATCTTATCTTATCTATCTAACCACATTTGCCGTGAAGCTACGTGAGGAGAGTTAGTTTTCTATTTTGTGCCAGGTAAAACTAATCTTTCTTTCTCTTTGAATCCTGTTTGCCTCACAGCGTCAGGTCGGGAAGAGATTTCTAAAACGGGCCCTAGTATGCGCTTTGTAAATATTCTCTTTCGTCGCCTCTGTTATCTCTGAGGTCCATCTTTGTGTGGCCAACTCTTTGACTGTTAACTCATTGTATCGGCAGCATTGCTCTTTAGGTCATTGTCTGATGGTAATCTACTTACGTGGCCGAACCATTTTAATTTAGTTGTTTCTGATGAAGTCTAGTCTGATGTTGTACCACTTTTTTCCTGATTCTTCATTTCCAACCGGTCTCTTCTTGTTACACCAGCATTCTGCATACAACACTTCATCTCTGTTGTGACTAGTTTTCTTCTATCGTTTGTTGTCAGCGTCAGATTTGGCATATAACATAATGTGGGAGAAAGATTGTGTTGAACATTGCTCTTTTTGTGTTCATGGTGACGTGTTTGCATCTTAAAATTGGCGCCATTTGCCTATCATTTGATTTGCTTTGTTGCATCTGTGTTGAATTTCATTAGTTATTCTTCCGTTTGCTGAAAAATGCTCCCCAGGTATGTGAAGTCTTTTAGTTGATTTAGTGGGCGATTGTAGATGGAGATATCGGTAGCGCTTTCCTCTTTGGCGAATGTCATTACTTCTGTTTTGTTAATGTTTATTCTCATGTTGTATTCGTTACATGCTAACTGGAGTCTGTTGATGTGTTGTTGTAGCTGTTCTTCTGTTGTTGATATGATTACCTGATCGTCTGCAAAAAGAAATTCATTTAAGAGCTCTCCGAGGTTGTTTCTTCGCTGCAAACTAATCAGACTGCAAAAATACAACCGTTCATCCTAAGGCTTACAATCTTATTATTAGTGAATGCCCTTGCTCTGTTGTTGTCATGTTCATGTCATCTATCATATCTTGTAACCATCTTTACTTTAGTTGTCATTGCAAATGTGCATAATTTTAGTAACTTTAGTTTTTTTAGTTACCCTTTCTTACTTGTACAAGTTATTATAGTCAAGATATTACTTGTTATTCTATCCAAAGCTTTGCAGGAGTAACTCTAATCAAGACAGCAAATAATAATAATAATTCCTTTCGTACCGTTATACGTTACATAGGGCCTGCAAGTAATTTCTCCATACCGCTCTATCCTGGGCAACTCGCTCAATCTCCTCTATGGAACTGAGATCGATATTTCTTGCCTCTCTCAGCAAAGTTCGTTTCAGGGTCTCCTTAGGTCGACCTCTCTTCTTTCTTGAACCCTTTGCATCCCACTTCAATGCCTGCTTTGATATTCGTTGATCATTTCTCCTCAAGGTGTGCCCAACATATCTCCATCTTCTCTTTCTTATAACAGTTGTCACTAGTGGTTGACCAGACATATCTCTGATTTCATCACTTCTCCTGAATTCATTCCATTTTATATTCATTATTTTGCGCATACATCTATTTTCAAATGCATTCAACTTGCTTTCTATATCTTTAGTCATTTTCCAACTCTCGCTAGTATATGTTAGGATTGATACAATATTTGAATTGAAAATTCGTAATTTAGTTTTAATACTATATAACTTGCAGTTCCATATTTTATTTAGACTTTTAAAAGCTGATGTTGCTTTGCCAATTTGTATCATAATTTCTTTTAACATTTCCTGTGCAATCAAAATTGCTACCTAAATTTTAGATTCCAGTGTGATATCTGTATTACTTGCCATAGGTGTCTTCATTATATTTGTTTTTCATAGCTTATCTGCAGTCCAACATTTGATGCTATAGATGACAAGTTGTCTGTATCTTGGTTGTTTCTACTTAACAAGGCAATATCATCTGCAAAATCCAAAACTTCTAGTTGACTATTTTCTACCCAATCGATGCCAGTTTCGCCCCTGCAACATTTTCGCATCACCCAGTCAATGGCCACTCCAAACAATAGCGGAGATAGAATACAGCCTTGCTTTACTCCGGTTTCAACCATAAACCAGTCGCTGTGTCCACCATCAGTGCGGACTGTGAACCATCATAGAAGCTCTTAATAATGTTTATTATTTTGTGTGGTATTCCATAGCATCTCAGAATATTCCACAGAGAGATTCTGTGTAGACTATCAAAGGCTTTTTAAAATCGATGAAATTTAGTATGAGTGGTTGTTGCTTCTCAATATGTTCCTTCAAAATTAGTCGTAGGGTAATTATTTGGTCTATACTGCTTCTTCCAGGTAATACTATTCTATTAATTGCGTCAAATTACTGAATCTATTCAAGATATTACATCTTAACTTACTCAAGGATTCGTAGAATTGACTTGACTCAAACATACAAGTAATAACATCAAGTTTGTTTATTCTAAAATTGAGAAACTCGAGGATCTCAATGGCGAAGTGGTTAAACCGTTTGCCTGTCCTACTGAAGGCTGTAGGTTCAAATCCGGACCGAGACACATGTGCAAGTTTTCATGAGATCTCTAGGATTGTTTGCTGGAGCTACGGAGTTCGTACTTTATGCAATGCTCTCGGCAGATGGCATGCCATCTCTGTTGACAGGGAATGAGCCATATAGGAAAACCCGGTACAATGAAGTCAATCTTTCGCCTTTTGATCCTTTCTAAAATTCATAATTTATTCAGGAAACTGTCTATTTTATTATATATATAGTTTGTCAATTAATTTCTCTCTTCTCGACAGAGAAACAGTTGTACGTATCTCATATATAGTTTTCCAATTAATTTCTCTCTTCTCCACAGAGAAACAGTTGTACGTATCTCATATATAGTTTGTCAATTAATTTCTCTCTTCTCCACAGAGAAACAGTTGTACGTATCTCATATATAGTTTGTCAATTAATTTCTCTCTTCTCCACAGAGAAACAGTTGTACGTATCTCATATATAGTTTGTCAATTAATTTCTCTCTTCTCCACAGAGAAACAGTTGTACGTATCTCATATATAGTTTGTCAATTAATTTCTCTCTTCTCCACAGAGAAACAGTTGTACATATCTCATATATAGTTTGTCAATTAATTTCTCTCTCTCACAGAGAAACAGTTGTACGTATCTCATATATAGTTTGTCAATTAATTTCTCTCTTCTCCACAGAGAAACAGTTGTACATATCTCATATATAGTTTGTCAATTAATTTCTCTCTTCTCCACAGAGAAACAGTTGTACGTATCTCATATATAGTTTGTCAATTAATTTCTCTCTTCTCCACAGAGAAACAGTTGTACGTATCTCATATATTTACCATAATATTATCTTTGAGATATACTATCGAGCAGAAAAAACTTGCTTAGCGCAAGAAATGATGACATTATAATGTAGTTTCTAATCGAAAATAGTTAAAATGTTTAAGCGTTTCGTCACGATCTATTCTACTTTTAATTTCACAAATTATAACAGAAACACACCTACATCAAATAGGCTAATTAACTTGGCAACTGTGTACTACAGATTTGAACTGGTCCAGATCCTGGGTATGGCTCGCTGATTACGTGCTAACCCGTAGCTACCATAACATTAGCAAGGTGAACGTACAAGACTTGCAGCAAGTTTTGGAAAGCGCAATCAAGTTTCTAGAATATCTAATGTAGCTGTAATTGTTTGCGAAAAAGTCGATCAGAAATTAACAATTATACCTTTGATATGTAGTGAACTGCAATGTATATCTCATACTACAAAGGGGTGCGAAAACTGATTTTTAAGAAAGAGAAGTGGGGACGAGAGAATGTTGAAAAAAACAACTAAAATTTAAAATAAAGTTGTCGACAAAAATGGATAGTATGCTCAATATAGAATGTCATCATCAAATAGCTTGTCCTGATAAGAACTTTGCCACCCCAACATTCCTTCGGAATTACTATCTCTCTCTCATAGGCCAGATGTCCCGCCTCTGCAGCCGTTATGTTCAAACCATCAGTTACAACATACTTGCATGCCGTAGTGTCTAACTGGGACGCATCGTATTCACGTTCGTGAGGCAAACTACACAGTTCATAAAGAATGATTACCTTGGTTGATAGTAACGAAAACAAACAAAAGAATACATAATTAAAGAAACCCTGTTGGTATTGCAAGGAATAAGCGTTATAGAAGTCATGGAGATCAATAGTTAGGAGAAGGATTCCACTCAATTATCAATATACAGATATTGAATGTTTTTCATATAGGAAGTCTGAATTTCTTAGCTTTTTTGTATCCTTTGCTTGATAAAGGCTTTTTGATCAAAACGTCGCTGTATATTGCTTGTGTACTTTGTAAAACATTATTTTTACGTGTTTCGTCTTTGCTACATAGTTTTACTGCAGTCTTCTCTTATATCGATGAAGGTTTGTCATAAAGTACTGATGGTGGCTAAGATGAATTAAGAAGTGTCATCTTTAGAAAATTGCAAATTTCATTTCAAATAATGATTGCTTCTTCAAGAGATATATGTGGATATAAAGACACGCTAGAGTAATGTTAGTATTACGCTATTTCTGTCGTATAATAATGTGGACTATCTAAACCATGAGTTACCAAAGTGGGCAGGACCGCCCCCCCCCCAGTGGGCGCTGAAGCCTTCCTGGGGGCGATAGTGGGTTCAGAAACATTTGGGGGAGTTTTTTGTTCGTGATTTTGCGATTGAATAATTATTAAAAATTTGAATTCTGCATTTTTATTCATCTTATGCCCATCTTACACGATCCATTTTATCATCAATTTTCTATTTCATGTATATAATCATTTGAAAATTGATCAAGTATGTGGAAGGAGGAGGGCGTTGGCAATGTGTTATAATGGGGCGGGGACGTTACACAGTTTATGTCGTGCAAAGTTGGTAGTTGACCGAATTAGTTTGTTATAATGGGGCGGGGACGTTACACAGTTTATGTCGTGCAAAGTTGGTAGTGGACCGAATTAGTTTGTTATAATGGGGCGGGGGACGTTACAAAGTTTATGTCGTGCAAAGTTGGTAGTGGACCGAATTAGTTTGTTATAATGGGGCGGGGGACGTTACACAGTTTATGTCGTGCAAAGTTGGTAGTGGACCGAATTAGTTTGTTATAATGGGGCGAGGGACGTTACACAGTTTATGTCGTGCAAAGTTGGTAGTGGACCGAATTAGTTTGTTATAATGGGGCGGGGGACGTTACAAAGTTTATGTCGTGCAAAGTTGGTAGTGGACCGAATTAGTTTGTTATAATGGGGCGAGGGACGTTACACAGTTTATGTCGTGCAAAGTTGGTAGTGGACCGAATTAGTTTGTTATAATGGGGCGGGGGACGTTACACAGTTTATGTCGTGCAAAGTTGGTAGTGGACCGAATTAGTTTGTTATAATGGGGCGGGGGACGTTACAAAGTTTATGTCGTGCAAAGTTGGTAGTGGACCGAATTAGTTTGTTATAATGGGGCGAGGGACGTTACAAAGTTTATGTCGTGCAAAGTGGGCGGTGGGAGAGGGACGTTACACAGTTTATGTCGTGCAAAGTGGGCGGTGGGAGAGGGACGTTACACAGTTTATGTCGTGCAAAGTGGGCGGTGGGAGAGGGCGTTACACGTTTATGTCGTGCAAAGTGGGCGGTGGGAGAGGACGTTACAAGTTTATGTCGTCAAAGTTGGTGTGGACCGAATTAGTTTGTTATAATGGGGCGAGGGACGTTACACAGTTTATGTCGTGCAAAGTTGGTAGTGGACCGAATTAGTTTGTTATAATGGGGCGGGGGACGTTACACAGTTTATGTCGTGCAAAGTTGGTAGTGGACCGAATTAGTTTGTTATAATGGGGCGGGGGACGTTACAAAGTTTATGTCGTGCAAAGTTGGTAGTGGACCGAATTATTTTTGTTATAATGGGGCGGGGGACGTTACACAGTTTATGTCGTGCAAAGTGGGCGGTGGGAGGGGGGGCGTTACAAAGTTTATGTCGTGCAAAGTGGGCGGTGGGAGAGGGACGTTACACAGTTTATGTCGTGCAAAGTGGGCGGTGGGAGAGGGGCGTTACACAGTTTATGTCGTGCAAAGTGGGCGGTGGGAGAGGGACGTTACACAGTTTATGTCGTGCAAAGTGGGCGGTGGGAGGGGGCGTTACAAAGTTTATGTCGTGCAAAGTGGGCGGTGGGAGAGGGACGTTACACAGTTTATGTCGTGCAAAGTGGGCGGTGGGAGAGGGACGTTACAAAGTTTATGTCGTGCAAAGTTGGTAGTGGACCGAATTAGTTTGTTATAATGGGGCGAGGACGTTCACAGTTTATGTCGTGCAAAGTTGGTAGTGGACCGAATTAGTTTGTTATAATGGGGCGGGGACGTTACACGTTTATGTCGTGCAAAGTTGGTAGTGGACCGAATTAGTTTGTTATAATGGGGCGAGGGACGTTACAAAGTTTATGTCGTGCAAAGTTGGTAGTGGACCGAATTAGTTTGTTATAATGGGGCGAGGGACGTTACACAGTTTATGTCGTGCAAAGTGGGCGGTGGGAGAGGGACGTTACAAAGTTTATGTCGTGCAAAGTGGGCGGTGGGAGAGGGACGTTACAAAGTTTATGTCGTGCAAAGTGGGCGGTGGGAGAGGGGCGTTACACAGTTTATGTCGTGCAAAGTGGGCGGTGGGAGAGGGACGTTACACAGTTTATGTCGTGCAAAGTGGGCGGTGGGAGAGGGACGTTACAAAGTTTATGTCGTGCAAAGTTGGTAGTGGACCGAATTAGTTTGGAAATTTGTGATCTGAACAAAGCAGATAAGTGAGTAAATGTTGGAATATACATAAAATCACAAAATAAACTGAGCTGCTAAAGTAAAACACAATTATTTAGTGTTAAGAGCAGAGCTGTCCAACATGTGTATATATTGGGTTGGATTTAACTGATGATTGTGAAGACATGGGCGCCGTGTGATGATTGCATGGTTACTACTAATAATAATAATATCAAAGGTAATATTAATATAGTTAAGAAGTCGACGCTTGCTTCAGTGAAAAAGAGGTTAGTCTGGTGGTTAAGGCACAGTAGAATGGTTACAAAATAAAACAAGATTGCAAAAGTGGTAAAAATCGTGTTCGTATAAGTATTAGGAAACAATTGAGAAATTGCTTTTTTTCTTGAAATTTGATCTTGAATCTAAAGCTGATGGAGTAAAAATAGGGCGTCATACATGTATGACAAAACGTCAAAGTGCCGCGAACTCCACGTTGGACAGCGGTGGCTTAGAGTGTTCGTTTTATAGTTAGTCTTTCCTCTTGGGCCTGTGGGCGGCGCATAGGGCAGAGGTCATAGCTCTCCATGTCTCTCGGTTCGTTGCTATTTGTTTTAAGTCTTTGATGTTTACTAGGCCCATCGTTGAGCCTTCTCTGGTGATGGTTCTACGCAGAGTCTCTCTTGGTCTTCCTCGTTTTCTTTTTCCCTCTGGTGTCCATATGAGGGATTGGTAAGGAGTCTTCTCTCATCCATTCTAAGTGTGTGGCCGATGTAGTTCAGCGGCGCTTTCTTATAAAATTTGATACATTTTCTTGCTTGGTCTCTCGTTTTATAGTTCCTGTTCAAATTAAATATTCCTGTTCTTCTCATGACAAGCAATTTGATGATGATGATGATGAATATCCAACTCGTTTTAATATCAAGTTGTTGCAGAACAGAAGCATTTATTTATTTTTTTCGAAAGGGAATAACTCCCGGAATAGACAAATAAAAGTAAATAGTCCAAAAACCATGATTTTTCCAAAAGTTTATCTCACCAAGAAAAATGACCACGAGACGCCACTGTATTTATATATATCAAACAACTATTCTAACATTGAAACACCCCCTCACCCACTTTCCCATCGCTAGTGATACTCCCAATTTAAGTGATTTTTTTCGTCAAGTCTAACTCCACGTTCTCCAAAACATCGTACAAAGAAAATATAATGACGCCCCTGATAATGGAGAGTGCCAAGATAACTGCACACACAAAATGACGAGCGATAATAAAAACTACTTTGCAATTAGATTCGAATCAATCATTGTCTCCGGAAATTGATGTTTCTTCAGTTCATCGAGTTTCTCTCAGCCTGCTGGCCAGAGCAGCGAAACGAAATTCGATTAATTGCAGTTCAAATAAAAGCGCTACTCAATTAACCGTCCTCTGTTTTAGCTGGTCAGTTAGCCTGTTTACCCAATGTCGGGTTGGTTTGTAGTCAAAATGATTACCAACAAAGTGATAAAGTAAAGTGATTAAATATTTCGTAGTTTGCTGATAGGTTTAAATTTAGGACAAACCAAACTACAAATTAGACATACAAATTATACAAATAAACACTGCGCTAACATTTTACATCCAGGGTGCCGCTTTTAGAAGAAAACTAGTCACGACAGAGATGAAGTGTCTACGCAGAATGCTGGGAGTATCAAGACGAGACCGACGACAGAGATGAAGTGTCTACGCAGAATGCTGGGAGCATCAAGACGAGACAGGTTTAGAAATGAAGACATCAGGAGAACAGTGGGTACAACATATATACTGAGCGGCATTCACAACAACAAATTAAATAGTTCGGCCACATAAGTATATTACCAATAGACAGTGCAAACGATAGAAAGAAAATTAAAAAAATATTTGCAGTTTAAGTAAGATTAATCTTTGCATAAAAAATCTTTGCAAATAAGAGAAGTTAAAAAAAAAAAAACTCAAAATAATTTTGACTGTTAGGTTCAACAGTTTGAACAAATTTTCTTCCTATCGTGTTCTTCTGACCTTTCCATTTTCAATTTCTAGGTTTGTGTTCATTTGTTATTGCGATTTTAGTAAGCCCAGTTTAATTGAAAATTGTTCCCTTCCTCTTGGGTATAGCGTTCACAAATTGTTGAGTAAAATCAATAAATCTATTAATAATTTAAAGCTTATTGATACAGATTAAATTTGTTTAAAATTTAGCAATTACTGTTAGCAATTGTGAAGTAAACAACACTGCGTTTGCTGGAAAGCCATTTCTTAAGCAAACAATTAGATCAGGTTTTAAGGTGATTTCCACCGTTCACAAATATTGCTATAGTAAGTTTTCAGGAAATGTCCGTGCGCATGATTTTAATAATATTTTACAGGAAAAAATATATTGCGTCTGGCAGAATCATTAATTGTTTGTGATTGCTTGTATTACCATCGTTCACAATAACAACGTTTCATTCTTTTGATTTAAAATGAGCACTTTCATACGGCTCTTCGGGGTCGCTGATGCAGTCATAGGGACAAAGTCGCACCAGGATCAGTAAGCTGGCACTGATCTCGTTGCCGCAACACCCGCATGAACAGGACAGTAGATACACGGATACTTCTCTCTCTATAGATGATACCAAATCAAACCGCAACCTACCATTCTGGATCTTTCGAATCATCGAATGATAGTCAGAAATAACAACAGACCCAGTAAACGGAGTCCCAGAGAGCCATCGGATGGCAGCAGTAACGGCATCTATAATATGCGGAAACTATTTTATCCCCCACGATTTTCTCTCAATTGTTGTACAAAATCTAAGCTTGTTGATATTCTAGTTGTCATCTGTTTTAGTTTCCCAGTTTATCAGTTTAAGATATTGGAAACAGTCTTTTCACCTGTCGTTATCTCCAGGCGTGTACATATGTTCGTTAAATACACAGAAATCCCTTCTGGCGTTGATGAGCTGAGGTAAATATTGACGATAACATCGGCATCTCTCCACATGAACATAACTTGGCGTTCATGTTATTACTATTATTATGCAAATGTGTGTGCTGTAAGAGTGTGTATACTTTTGTATAAATATGTATGCTAGTATGTGAGCGTCTGTATCTTAAACGGCAGTGAGTTTGAGTTCGATCAAGCGTACCTATTTTAAGCTCCGCGACGGGCAGGTTTTGAAACAAGTTCGTTCTTTTGGATTTTTACGAATGGTAAAAATAGACCTCACCGTTCAGAACGCAATAGGAAACTACTAAACGTATAAGTGATGTGGTTGATGGCTTCTTATTCTTATTCTTATCTTCCACTATTTACTTCTTTATAGAAGTGTTGGGTAGGGGGCGTAGTAGTGATCTTGTGTGTGCTTGTTTTAAGACACTTTGTAAGCTGATATTCATTTCATAAGGCTGTTCTTGATGCCGTAGCTCCATCTTTTGCGTGGCCTTCCTCTTGTTTTATATTCATTATATTTTTTCGGTGTGGCTCTCTGTGGCAGGCGATACCAGGGCATTCTTGTCAGGTGTCCAAACCAAAGTCCTGTAAAGGATATGCCACGATTTTTATTTTTCAGTATGTGAACTAGAGATGCCGTAAGAGTAGGCATGGAATGAAAGATTTAGAGCAGTCTGTTTCAACCTGGAGACTATGCTCAGATGAGATCAAGTGTTGTCTTCACACTTTACGTTAGAAAGTTGTGCTTCAAAAAGATATAAACTACAATTCATGTATATGACGAATATGCCAAGCATACCAAGCTTCCTAAAGAAAAGTTGTTCATAATTCTTCTACAGGATTCCCCGAACATTGTTAACTCCTGATGCTCTGATGAGCCCCTGCTTGTGTTCAACTCTTCAATTATTTTTAATAGGTTTATCATTACTCTTAATTTCACTCTTAATCTTTCCCATCCATGCTCTTTGATCAAAAATATTCTGTGTCCATGTGATGAGATGGTTGTAATGATGCTAACAGTACATGTTGATTGGTAAAGACAGACTTCTATGTGGTTTCATGAATGATAACAGTACTTGTTGATTGATAAAGATAGACTTCTATGGGGTTACATGAATGATGCTAACAGTACATGTTGATAGGTAAAGACAGACTTCTATGTGGTTACATGAATGATGCTAACAGTACTTGTTGATAGATAAAGGAAGACTTCTATGTGGTTACATGAATGATGCTAACAGTACTTGTTGATAGTTAAAGACAACGGTCTCCACATGGTTAGATGACTGTAATAGTGCTAACAGTAGATGGTGATATGAAAATACAAAGACAAAGAAAATCATAAGCGGATAACATCAAGGAATTGACCAAAAAGAAACTTTTCCACACTCAACCACCTCACAGAAGATATAAACCTTCCGAAGGATTTATGTGTTTTGCGATTCCCTTGTAGTCACCCCTACAACTTAACTGATTATGGTTTTTATTATTATTATTTTTATTATTGTAATTTGTATCCTTTTCCTCCCTCAAATTCTGTTTTGCCTTACAGCTTCACGAAGAGAAACGATTTCTAGACCACATGGTATCTTTCATGGTCTCTGTTGTTTCTGTGGTAACGTTTCGCTTTGACGATCTTTTGTCTTGTAGCCACTGTGTCTGAGTATCATTGCTCATTGTATTGTTTAGTTTATGTGTGGATTTCTTGTTTGATTTCGATTCTTTCCCGGTCAGTTTCACACATTTCAAGTTTCCATTGGTTGTTTAGGTATGTCAAGTTTCGTATGTCTAACCAGCCAACTGTTCCATATCTGCATGACCGCGGTCTTGACACCAAGTTAACAAAACACATAGGCGTAGTCAATGTAATTGCACAGACAGACGTATCTGCCCATAATATATATCCCATGAGTAGCAGTAGTGTTATATAGTAATTTCTATTACCGAGCTAGCCCCATGACAATGTGTGTAGAGCGAAATTTCATAAGTACGTTCCTAATTTCCACATTATAGGCATAGAATTAGTATTTTTGAAAGTCTCGGTGCTAATGCTACTAAAATATATCTCATTACACCCAATTATGCCGCTGTCGTTTCCTGGTTATTGCGTTAAGTTTGACGACGACTTGATAAAAAAAATATTGTTTTGACAAATCATGACTCCCTTGGTGACCTATCGCCAACCAGTCAGTCGCCAGTCATTGTCATGTATCTGCATAAGTTGTATGTCCAGTTCATGGTCACTTTTGTTTTTTATATTTGTTATTGCTCTATCAGTTTATATATATATCTCATTGTCTCTCTCTTTAAACTATTTCTAGTGTTGCCAGTTTTGCTTGACATAAGGGAAGACTGCAGTAAAACCACGTAACAATGGCCATAAGGGAAGACTGCAGTAAAACCACGTAACAATGGCCATAAGGGAAGACTGCAGTAAAACCACGTAACAATGGCCATAAGGGAAGACTGCAGTAAAACCACGTAACAATGGCCATAAGGGAAGACTGCAGTAAAACCACGTAACAATGGCATTATAGGAAGACTGCAGTAAAACCACGTAACAATGGCATAGGAAGACTGCAGTAAAATCACGTAACAATGGCCATAAGGGAAGACTGCAGTAAAACCACGTAACAATGGCCATAGGGAAGACTGACGCAGTAAAACCACGTAACAATGAGCAAAACACGTAACAAACAAAGTACGTTGCAGCTTTACAAAAGTTTATCAAAACACATATGAAACAATGCAAGTTTTCAGCCCATAAAGGCACTTTACCATAGCAAAGTTGCAGTCTGATATCGATTGTTTTCTGATTTCTGTAAATTACTATTACATTGTTTTTACTGTTTCGCATTTTGACCACATAGTTTTACTGCAGTCTTCCTGATATCGACATTCACATGTTTTACTGCAGTCTTCCTGATATCGACATTGCACATAGTTTTACTGCAGTCTTCCTGATATCGACATTGCCATCATGTTTTACTGCAGTCTTCCTGATATCGATATTACTACATAGTTTTACTGCAGTCTTCCCTGATATCGATATTACTACATAGTTTTACTGCAGTCTTCCCTGATATCGACATTGCCACATAGTTTTACTGCAGTCTTCCCTGATATCGATATTACTACATGTTTTACTGAGTCTTCCTGATATCGATATTACTACATAGTTTTACTGCAGTCTTCCCTGATATCGATATTACTATTCGCCATTTTGCTGCAACTATTCGTCGTGACGTAGTTAGGTTCGATTTGGTAGTTACATTTGTTGTGTATTTCTATTTCCCATTACTACTTTTGTATTCTCATTTTAAGACAGTTAAGAATTTATTGTCTCATTCTATATGTTCTGTGGCGTGAAAGAAGTGAATTTCTTTATTCTCTTGCATCCTTTGCTTAATAAAGGCCTTTTGGTCGAAACATTGCTGTGTATCGTTATTTTTTTGTATTTTGTAAAATTACAGTACTTTATTTTTACGTGTTTCGCCAGTTTTGCTTGGCCATGAATGTCCTTTTTTCTGAAATCTAACAGAAGACAAAATTCCATGGCTGATAACTGAAAATGTATCAGTTTATTTTAAAAAATGCTGCTGATTTGATGTCCTGTGTAGCTAATATACAATTTTAGAAATGTCAGTACACAAAATAAATGAACAAGATTATTTTACGAATATATTGAGTTACACAAAAAGTTAGTTTCCATTTATCTGAAGTTTCAGTGTTTTTGGTTTTGTTAAAACGAATTCATTTATCTGTTAATCTCTACTTCCTTATCGTGAGTGGGTTAGTGTGGTCATAAATAATATTCATTGCTCGTCATATATAAAATTAAAGCAATGTGGTTTTACAAGGACAAAAAAATGAAAGTTATTAAAAAAGGCAGCGGAATTCCAACTATGAAATGTGTAGGTATTGTGCGGAGAGTGAACATTCCTCCAACTAAAGTAAATACATTAATGAGTAAGGAAAAATAATTCCTACTGTATTAGAAAATGTCGCAAGTAGTAAAAGCAAAAGAATACGCGAGGATCAGTTTCCAGAGTAGGAAATTTTATAATTAGATTGGTTTAAACATACGCTTGTTTTGAATGTATCACAATTAATTCAAACACAGACAGCGTATTAAAATAATTAAATATTGTCCCCACTATTTACACTAATGCTTTCTACAATAGTAAATAAACTAGCATGTCTAATTCTGGAAGTATAAAACAAATTTCTAAATATGAATAGAATAGTCGGGTGATGTGCTGAGCTGCTTACTCATAAGGTCTCTTCTTATTTTTGGACAGTTTTTAGTATTAGGTCTTTCATGTCCTTCTCATGTACGCATTGTCCTTCTCATGTGAAGGAATTACAATAAATGTATGTTCTATTCTCTCCGCACGCAAGAAAAGTATAGTAACTTGCTGGTTCTGTAAGGACTACATTACATTTTTCTTTCATATCAACAGTAGAGCGTTAGTCGTTTAAACAATATCACCAACATTGTCTTTACAATTTTAAGAAAATCTAAAAAATAGTATGCTTTTAAAATTAAATAAAATCTATTTTCACAACAGCAAGATTAAAACTTTATAGAACATGCATTACCCCTAACGCTACATGCGAATGTGAATCTTGGATTGTAACACTAACATTAAAGAATAGAATCAAATCTTATGAAACAAAGAGCTACAAAAACAATTGCTAGAACTCCCCTGAAGAGAAAAGAGAACAAATATAGACATGTGGATCCAAGAACACTGACTAAAAAATAGCATCATATCCTGAAAACTGAAGTATCTTTATAACATTACAAATCACTGTGACTTGAATATGGCAGCAATGAGGGTATGGTTTCTGGATGATGAGGCAGTGGTCGATTAAGACGACGGTGGCAATATAGAGTTAAAGAAACCTTGAACCTTTAGAGAGAAACTTTCTAGAAATCGAGTTTTTCAGACTCATACAGCAAAATGCTTTTTTTTTAACCCTCCAAAAGGGAACAATCGAGATCAATTAGTATACAAAACAGACATCAAAAAGAAATAAATAGCACGTACAGTTAGAAGAGAACACAAATGAATAATGGCGAAGTGTTTAAGTCGTTTGCCTGTAGAAATGAAGGTTTTGTGGATTCGAATCCGGACACATGTACAATATTTTCATGAGATCCCTAGGATTGTTGCTACATCTACGAAATTCATACTTTGTGCAATGTGCTCGTCAGATTGCCTGCCATCTCTGCCGACAGGGACGGAGCAATATGGAAAACCCGGTACAATTAAATCAACCCTTCGGCTTTGGACCCTTTGGCAATTGAACAAAATACATTATTGGTATCATTGAAATAAATAAGAAACTCAAGGTCAATTTATATGTGTGCTCCTTAGATATTTAGATTGATACATTGGAAAAGACACGCGTGTACTAATTTGAGAACTACTAACTAAAATGCTGAAGTCAAATAAAATTGGGAAAATCGAAAGAACGATAACTTACAGAGGATGTAACATTATTTTTAATGTCCATGTGTAGAAAGTGCTGATCATGAAATAACACATATAAATGTGTAAACAAAACCACTGACTAGAAAAAAAAATTAATGTTACTTTCTTGGGTAATACGTGATGGTCTATGAGAGATATGCAAAGGAAAACTAAGCAAACAATGGATGGAGGGAGTGGTCGGAAAGTTAATGGTAATTGGATACAATGTTGTTAAGTCGACACGAAACGAATATATACGAGATGGTTGAAGAACTTATTTAGCGTGCTGGAAAATTGGTAAAATTACCTTACTTCTTGTTTGAATATTCAATCTTTGATATGGAATATTTCTTCCGTTAACCATATATTCTTCTTCTTCTTCTAAGGCTCCATATCGACCACTTGTTAACCACTCTATGTTTTCTGTTTGTGATCTGAGTCTAAGAGCGATTGTGTGTTGTTCCAGTTATGCGCCTACAAGTAGGCCAGCACATCCAATTTTGCGACGTTTTTTATTTACTAGGGTAGCTTCCTTAAAACCATATCTCAGTCGCCTCTTACGACATGCCTTGTAGGTCGCAGAGGTACTATTCTTTGCTTCCTTGCGGTCCCGGACACCACAAAGGCGCACCAAATATTCAACCAGAATGGTAATATTGGGAAAGTTGGTCAATAAGGTTAGTTAAAACAAGGAAACAGTTTGTCGTATAGAATTACAACATTTAGCAAATGAAATGATTGATTGATTGATTGATTGATTTATAGGACCATCATCAGTGCACGTCAGTGAGTAACCATGTGTACTCCGATCTCTTTCTTACACAGGAAAATCTCAGCGGCAGTCCACGAACTCCATAGCACATGCGAGGGTCGCCGATGTAATTAAGAAGATGGCAAAAATATATTGTAGGAATTCTATGTTTTAATCTTGCTAATGAATTTTCCACAGGCAGCGGCATTCCAACCTACTCTTCTCGATTTTGAATTGCTAATAGGTCTTTTACTTGTTCAAATTTAACACGGTACCTTTGTTTTTTCGTCTGTCTTCGATATGACTAGAAACTTGATCTCAACTACACTGTGATCAGGGATCTCTAGATAGATATTCCGATGGCTCTACGAGAAGCAAACCGAGTATCTTTGTAACAAGATGTCAGCACCTACAATCTACCAATGAATACTGCTTGTGCTGAAAACCATGGTCTGTTGAACGTTTTTGTGTGTCACACACACTTGATATGCTAAATAACATGCTGCCTTGCAGGTCGGCTGGGGACAGCCCAAGGCTGACGGAGAGCAAATCCAGTAAACACTGGCTAAAACCGGACACATCGCCGAAGGATAAGCACCAGAGCTCCAAATGGCGCTAAAAATGTGACGAAACACACCCATGCTAAGGCTGCATGAATCAGATTACCACATAAAAAGAATTTATGGGAAAATCTGGTACACCAGTCTAAGCCGTGATCGCGAGAGAGAGAGAGAGAGAGAGAGAGAGAGAGATATACTAAATAAACTACACTTGCGTTAAACAAGACGCCGAGTGGTTACGGGCCCAAATTTGGGGTGTAAAGAATAGAACCACTGTTACCTGCCATGCATGTCGTAAGAGGCGACTAAGGAGGTTTGGCTGAAATCGGATGCATGTGTCCTAAGCGTGTAGAAGTCTATGCGTTTAGGGCCTACCAAACCAATGTGCAACGTATACACGTTCTTGGCAAAGATCAAACATATCACAAAGAGTGATTAAAATTGGTCTTAAGAACGAACACAAAGAACTAGAACTGCTCGCAAAATAAAAAAAAATTGTAAATTAGGCGAGATCATATCATAATGTCATAAGAATTGCAAAAACACACAATTAAAATGGAATTGTAAAAATGTATTCAAAATAGTTCAAACCTGTTTTTTGTCTTCAGACTGACTTCAGTCCAACATTGTATTGAATTCTCTCTATGACCATCATTGGCATCAATCATTTTTGGTTTTACCTCATTTGGGGCAATTTACCCATGTAACAGGGCTTCTCTGTGGAGTGGAAGTAAGATCGTTGACTCTCGCTACAAATGTGCTCAGTTCGTTCCCCGAGTGGAGTGGTCGGGATATATTTTAAGTGATCCATGATCTCAATGCAGGTGAGATCTAGTTCCTAGTCCTATCGGAGAGAACGACAAAACTTGTCCAGTTAAGGATGAGCACATAAAAGAACCCTTCGTAATTAAAAACTCGTTATGAGTAAGCGGCAAAGCCGATGCAGAGACAAAATTCGTTTTAAGAAACTAAAATAAAATGTTCACAAAAATGTTCCACATCATCAAAATTACATCAGAATTCTCCGCAGTGGGCGGCCGCTGAGATCTTCATGTGTAAGAAAGAGATTGAAGGACCCTTGGTGCAACGAGGCTCACCGAGGGGCAACGTTGATGGTTCTATCAATCAATCAATTAATACAGCAACAAAAAGTTGGTCGGAGACACTTGTTGAAGTTCAACATTTTTTTTTATCAACTCTGTTTGAGGTTACAGTGATGTAAGACTGACTAATCATCACTCACTTACTATGTGAAGCAAGTTGCATTTGTTGTGTCACGGTAGCGAAATGAATAGTTCAAGAAGAACATCTGTCGAGAACCAGCTAAACATTTCCTCCATTCTCCTTTCAAACATAAACTAGAATAATAAATAGTCATAGTTTGATAAACTAACGATGGATTTCAGAGTAACGCAAATTTGGTGTTCTGTGTAGCGAGAGTTCTACAATACTTTGTCAAAGATATCACACCAACAATGACCGTAGATTGATAACTGATATATCCGTAAGCTTTAATTCATCGATTGTTGGGTAGTTTAGGATGGATAAGGGGATGTTCTTCGGTCTCTTGGCGACCTACTGTTGGATAAAAAAAATTAGTTATCGTTACAGCCTGTAATACCGTTTTTTAGTTCAGTGGAGGACACTAAAGTGGATGTTGAATCTATCCAGAGTTGTAAGTAGTTTGGAATTACACGTTGTACAAGAAGAGCTGGATGCTTGATGGGCAGAGAGAAGAACGTGTGTTAACCAGCAAGCAACAGGAACCATCGGTATTCATACCCTTCAACACCTGTTGGAGGAGATTGAGCGCCTAGGGGTGTTGTGACTTTAGTTCAGTTATCAATAACCAATAACCAAAACTTAAGAGAAATAGTTTAGTATCTTACACAATCAAGGCGACTGCAACTTTATCTTCTACAATATCTCTACAACTATATCATCTAGTGCTGTTCAATGCGGCGTCCGCGAGTGTCATGGCGCCCATGTTATACATAACTTGCGCCCTATTTTACTCTACCGACATTAACGCTAATCAGAATTTGAAGTATAAAATATTATTTCTGAATAACAGTATACTTCGCAGGGTGGTCAGAAAAAGCGATTCAAAGACACACTCATGATGAAATCCTTTGGCATAGATGTCGACAACTAGGAGAATGTTGCGCAAGACAGATCAGCCTGGCGCACACTTCTTCGACACGGTTCTTCAGCACGGCACCTAATAATGATGACTTAAGAACTAAACCCACGTTCGCACGAAGACGGGCATATACACATAGTAAATGCACACAATAAACTTTCATAAACCCAAGAAGACGGGCATATACACATTTGAAATGCACACAATAAACTTTCATAAACGCATACTATGCAAAATTTTGCTTAACATTTTTTTTAAAAAAATGTTTATTTTCAAGAATTCGCATTTCCTACAGACATCTTATCTCAAAATCTGTTTACAAATACTCCCACGCCCTAGTTTCCAGCATCAAGTTCTAATATGTCATTTTCCCATATCTAACACATTCTGTTTTTTCCCTTACACTTTGATCACATTTGATTCTATTAACAAAGTTATCTCTCTGGAAGAGAAAAAAGTAATGATATATGGTAATTATAATTATATGTAGAAGATTTCTAATATCAAGTAGTGAAAGGCAATGTCTTGTTATCTATGTCAAGTACACGTTCATTTGGTTTGATTCAAATCCAGAAAGATAGTATTACTAACATGAGATTAGTGAGTGTCATCATCTAGCACTCCGGAGAGGTCCATAGTTGTTCTCTCCCTCTCTCTCTCTCTCTCTCTCGCGATCACCTTCCAGACCATATGTACCAGATCTCCCTATAAATGCTATTCTTGTGGAAATCTGATTCATGCAGCCTTAGCATTTACGTGTTTTACGTCATATCTTCAGCCCCATTTGGAGCTCTGGTGCTTATCCTTCGGCGATGTGTCCGGTTTCAGCCAGTGTTTACTCGGTTCGCTCTCCGTTCTGCAGCCATCTAGTGTTTTTACGGTGTGGGGTAGTTAGCCCCACGCCCAACCTCCTTAGCCGCCTCTTACGACATGCGTGGCAGGTAGCAGTGGTTCTATTCTTTACACCCCAATTTGGGCCCAGGTGACCACTGTCTGATAGCTGTTATCATGGGGCGATAGCTGTTCTGATCTCCTCCCTAATATCTGTAACAGGTCAACCGCAGCTCAGTTGTACCATGATTCCGAGAGTGTAGTAATCCAGTGGACATCACAATTCAGTGGACTATTGCACACTGGAAGCTCAAGAAAATTAAGATGCTGACAGACTGGCTAAAGAGGGAGCACGAATGTTCCAAGATGATAATGGTGAGACAATGTTGGTAGCCTTGTGTCAGAACCCCAAAACCGGGATAAACAAGGGGTCTCTTTTAGTATAACTCTTACCCATTCAGGAGCCCGGAATAGTGTAGTAGTTAGTGTACTTACTTCGCAGGCCTGTGGCTACATGTAAAATCTACACAGCTTGGATACTATTTGAACAGTGGAAAGTAAATACGCAAGCTTGATATTGAAGACATCATACATCTTGTACCGTTTATTTTTGCAAATAATTCCGTATATCAACATATACCGCACAGTATGAAAATAGAATCATTACTTTTATTTTTGATACTCATTCAGAAAAGTCTTTCTTGGAAGAATATATTTGATGGTCACATTGGCGAAGTGTTTAAGTCTTTCTTGGTAGAATATATTTGATGGTCACATTGGCGAAGTGTTTAAGTCTTTCTTGGTAGAATATATTTGATGGTCACATTGGCGAAGTGTTTAAGTCTTTCTTGGTAGAATATATTTGATGGTCACATTGGCGAAGTGTTTAAGTCTTTCTTGGTAGAATATATTTGATGGTCACATTGGTCAGAAAATGATTTAAGTCTTTCTTGGTAGAATATATTTGATGGTCACATTGGAGAAGTGTTTAAGTCTTTCTTGGTAGAATATATTTGATGGTCACATTGGTGAAGTGTTTAAGTCTTTCTTGGTAGAATATATTTGATGGTCACATTGGTGAAGTGTTTAAGTCTTTCTTGGTAGAATATATTTGATGGTCACATTTGCGAAGTGTTTAAGTCTTTCTTGGTAGAATATATTTGATGGTCACATTGGTGAAGTGTTTAAGTCTTTCTTGGTAGAATATATTTGATGGTCACATTGGCGAAGTGTTTAAGTCTTTCTTGGTAGAATATATTTGATGGTCACATTGGTGAAGTGTTTAAGTCTTTCTTGGTAGAATATATTTGATGGTCACATTGGTGAAGTGTTTAAGTCTTTCTTGGTAGAATATATTTGATGGTCACATTGGCGAAGTGTTTAAGTCTTTCTTGTTAGAATATATTTGATGGTCACATTGGTGAAGTGTTTAAGTCTTTCTTGGTAGAATATATTTGATGGTCACATTGGCGAAGTGTTTAAGTCTTTCTTGGTAGAATATATTTGATGGTCACATTGGCGAAGTGTTTAAGTCTTTCTTGGTAGAATATATTTGATGGCCACATTGGCGAAGTGTTTAAGTCTTTCTTGGTAGAATATATTTGATGGTCACATTGGCGAAGTGTTTAAGTCTTTCTTGGTAGAATATATTTGATGGTCACATTGGCGAAGTGTTTAAGTCTTTCTTGGTAGAATATATTTGATGGTCACATTGGCGAAGTGTTTAAGTCTTTCTTGGTAGAATATATTTGATGGTCACATTGGCGAAGTGTTTAAGTCTTTCTTGGTAGAATATATTTGATGGTCACATTGGCGAAGTGTTTAAGTCTTTCTTGGTAGAATATATTTGATGGTCACATTGGCGAAGTGTTTAAGTCTTTCTTGGTAGAATATATTTGATGGTCACATTGGCGAAGTGTTTAAGTCTTTCTTGGTAGAATATATTTGATGGTCACATTGGCGAAGTGTTTAAGTCTTTCTTGGTAGAATATATTTGATGGTCACATTGGCGAAGTGTTTAAGTCTTTCTTGGTAGAATATATTTGATGGTCACATTGGCGAAGTGTTTAAGTCTTTCTTGGTAGAATATATTTGATGGTCACATTGGCGAAGTGTTTAAGTCTTTCTTGGTAGAATATATTTGATGGTCACATTGGCGAAGTGTTTAAGTCTTTCTTGGTAGAATATATTTGATGGTCACATTGGCGAAGTGTTTAAGTCTTTCTTGGTAGAATATATTTGATGGTCACATTGGCGAAGTGTTTAAGTCTTTCTTGGTAGAATATATTTGATGGTCACATTGGCGAAGTGTTTAAGTCTTTCTTGGTAGAATATATTTGATGGTCACATTGGCGAAGTGTTTAAGTCTTTCTTGGTAGAATATATTTGATGGTCACATTGGCGAAGTGTTTAAGTCTTTCTTGGTAGAATATATTTGATGGTCACATTGGCGAAGTGTTTAAGTCTTTCTTGGTAGAATATATTTGATGGTCACATTGGCGAAGTGTTTAAGTCTTTCTTGGTAGAATATATTTGATGGTCACATTGGCGAAGTGTTTAAGTCTTTCTTGGTAGAATATATTTGATGGTCACATTAGCGAAGTGTTTAAGTCTTTCTTGGTAGAATATATTTGATGGTCACACTGGCGAAGTGTTTAAGTCTTTCTTGGTAGAATATATTTGATGGTCACATTGGCGAAGTGTTTAAGTCTTTCTTGGTAGAATATATTTGATGGTCACATTGGCGAAGTGTTTAAGTCTTTCTTGGTAGAATATATTTGATGGTCACATTGGTGAAGTGTTTAAGTCTTTCTTGGTAGAATATATTTGATGGTCACATTGGTGAAGTGTTTAAGTCTTTCTTGGTAGAATATATTTGATGGTCACATTGGCGAAGTGTTTAAGTCTTTCTTGGTAGAATATATTTGATGGTCACATTGGTGAAGTGTTTAAGTCTTTCTTGGTAGAATATATTTGATGGTCACATTGGCGAAGTGTTTAAGTCTTTCTTGGTAGAATATATTTGATGGTCACATTGGCGAAGTGTTTAAGTCTTTCTTGGTAGAATATATTTGATGGTCACATTGGCGAAGTGTTTAAGTCTTTCTTGGTAGAATATATTTGATGGTCACATTGGCGAAGTGTTTAAGTCTTTCTTTGGTAGAATATATTTGATGGTCACATTGGCGAAGTGTTTAAGTCTTTCTTGTTAGAATATATTTGATGGTCACATTGGCGAAGTGTTTAAGTCTTTCTTGGTAGAATATATTTGATGGTCACATTGGCAAAGTGTTTAAGTCTTTCTTGGTAGAATATATTTGATGGTCACATTGGCGAAGTGTTTAAGTCTTTCTTGGTAGAATATATTTGATGGTCACATTGGCGAAGTGTTTAAGTCTTTCTTGGTAGAATATATTTGATGGTCACATTGGCGAAGTGTTTAAGTCTTTCTTGGTAGAATATATTTGATGGTCACATTGGCGAAGTGTTTAAGTCTTTCTTGGTAGAATATATTTGATGGTCACATTGGCGAAGTGTTTAAGTCTTTCTTGGTAGAATATATTTGATGGTCACATTGGCAAAGTGTTTAAGTCTTTCTTGGTAGAATATATTTGATGGTCACATTGGCGAAGTGTTTAAGTCTTTCTTGGTAGAATATATTTGATGGTTACATTGGCGAAGTGTTTAAGTCTTTCTTGGTAGAATATATTTGATGGTCACATTGGCGAAGTGTTTAAGTCTTTCTTGGTAGAATATATTTGATGGTTACATTGGCGAAGTGTTT
The DNA here is from genome assembly GCA_020796225.1 of Arion vulgaris. Taxonomy (NCBI): domain Eukaryota; kingdom Metazoa; phylum Mollusca; class Gastropoda; order Stylommatophora; family Arionidae; genus Arion; species Arion vulgaris. Next base: position 42,382,632 of record CM036765.1, on the reverse strand, counting down.
AAGTCTTTCTTGGTAGAATATATTTGATGGTCACATTGGCGAAGTGTTTAATTCTTTCTTGGTAGAATATATTTGATTGTCACATTGGCGAAGTGTTTAAGTCTTTCTTGGTAGAATATATTTGATGGTCACATTGGCGAAGTGTTTAAGTCTTTCTTGGTAGAATATATTTGATGGTTACATTGGCGAAGTGTTTAAGTCTTTCTTGGTAGAATATATTTGATGGTCACATTGGCGAAGTGTTTAATTCTTTCTTGGTAGAATATATTTGATGGTCACATTGGCGAAGTGTTTAAGTCTTTCTTGGTAGAATATATTTGATGGTCACATTGGCGAAGTGTTTAAGTCTTTCTTGGTAGAATATATTTGATGGTCACATTGGCGAAGTGTTTAAGTCTTTCTTGGTAGAATATATTTGATGGTTACATTGGCGAAGTGTTTAAGTCTTTCTTGGTAGAATATATTTGATGGTCACATTGGCGAAGTGTTTAATTCTTTCTTGGTAGAATATATTTGATGGTTACATTGGCGAAGTGTTTAAGTCTTTCTTGGTAGAATATATTTGATGGTCACATTGGCGAAGTGTTTAATTCTTTCTTGGTAGAATATATTTGATTTGGGCACATTGGCGAAGTGTTTAAGTCTTTCTTGGTAGAATATATTTGATGGTAACATTGGCGAAGTGTTTAAGTCTTTCTTGGTAGAATATATTTGATGGTCACATTGGCGAAGTGTTTAAGTCTTTCTTGGTAGAATATATTTGATGGTTACATTGGCGAAGTGTTTAAGTCTTTCTTGGTAGAATATATTTGATGGTCACATTGGCGAAGTGTTTAAGTCTTTCTTGGTAGAATATATTTGATGGTTACATTGGCGAAGTGTTTAAGTCTTTCTTGGTAGAATATATTTGATGGTCACATTGGCGAAGTGTTTAAGTCTTTCTTGGTAGAATATATTTGATGGTCACATTGGCGAAGTGTTTAAGTCTTTCTTGGTAGAATATATTTGATGGTTACATTGGCGAAGTGTTTAAGTCTTTCTTGGTAGAATATATTTGATGGTCACATTGGCGAAGTGTTTAAGTCTTTCTTGGTAGAATATATTTGATGGTTACATTGGCGAAGTGTTTAAGTCTTTCTTGGTAGAATATATTTGATGGTCACATTGGCGAAGTGTTTAATTCTTTCTTGGTAGAATATATTTGATTGTCACATTGGCGAAGTGTTTAAGTCTTTCTTGGTAGAATATATTTGATGGTCACATTGGCGAAGTGTTTAAGTCTTTCTTGATAGAATATATTTGATGGTTACATTGGCGAAGTGTTTAAGTCTTTCTTGGTAGAATATATTTGATGGTCACATTGGCGAAGTGTTTAATTCTTTCTTGGTAGAATATATTTGATTGGTCACATTGGCAAGTGTTTAAGTCTTTCTTGGTAGAATATATTTGATGGTAACATTGGCGAAGTGTTTAAGTCTTTCTTGGTAGAATATATTTGATGGTCACATTGGCGAAGTGTTTAAGTCTTTCTTGGTAGAATATATTTGATGGTTACATTGGCGAAGTGTTTAAGTCTTTCTTGGTAGAATATATTTGATGGTCACATTGGCGAAGTGTTTAAGTCTTTCTTGGTAGAATATATTTGATGGTTACATTGGCGAAGTGTTTAAGTCTTTCTTGGTAGAATATATTTGATGGTCACATTGGCGAAGTGTTTAATTCTTTCTTGGTAGAATATATTTGATGGTCACATTGGCGAAGTGTTTAAGTCTTTCTTGGTAGAATATATTTGATGGTCACATTGGCGAAGTGTTTAAGTCTTTCTTGGTAGAATATATTTGATGGTCACATTGGCGAAGTGTTTAAGTCTTTCTTGGTAGAATATATTTGATGGTTACATTGGCGAAGTGTTTAAGTCTTTCTTGGTAGAATATATTTGATGGTCACATTGGCGAAGTGTTTAAGTCTTTCTTGGTAGAATATATTTGATGGTTACATTGGCGAAGTGTTTAAGTCTTTCTTGGTAGAATATATTTGATGGTCACATTGGCGAAGTGTTTAAGTCTTTCTTGGTAGAATATATTTGATGTCACATTGGCGAAGTGTTTAAGTCTTTCTTGGTAGAATATATTTGATGGTCACATTGGCGAAGTGTTTAAGTCTTTCTTGGTAGAATATATTTGATGGTCACATTGGCGAAGTGTTTAAGTCTTTCTTGGTAGAATATATTTGATGGTTACATTGGCGAAGTGTTTAATCTTTTTGTAGAATATATTTGATGGTAAATGGGAAGTGTTTAGCTTTGCTTGTGACTGAAGTTGTGGCAAACCCGACAGATTGTCATGAAATTCAGATTGTAGCGGTGATAAGTTCGTGCTGTGCAATTGAAGATTACAATAAAATTTGCAATATTAATCTTTGCATTTAGACTCTTTTTTAAAATTAGTAATCAATTTGACTCTCCGTCTAATTTAGACTCTTTGTTTAGAATAAATTAGAAATAAATTTGACTCTCCGTCTAATTTAGACTCTTTGTTTAGAATAAATTAGAAATAAATTTGACTCTCTGTCTACTTAATACCAAACTTACAACGAATGGTAAATACTAAAATGATTGCTGGATCTTATACAAAACCAGTTGTTTTAATGATTACATTCAGCGACAATCTATGACCACACCGTGATACTATTTTGGTACTACTAAATCCCAAGAGAGAAAATCACATCGTGTGAAATGAACTATTTAAGAAAAGTTGTCAATGTTATAAGACGTGATAGGTTGAGAAATGAGAACATTAGAAATGTTCTTGTGATCACACAATGCCCCCAACATATTAGAAGACAATAAATAAAATGGTTCTGTCACCTCATCATCATCATCAAGGTGCGTATCCTTTATAGGACGATGCTCTCTTTGTAGCACATCTGAAATTAACTCTGTCTCTTGCCAGTTCATCCACTTCGTCGATGGTCATGTTCATGGTTTCTTTAATATCTTGTAGCCATCTTCTTCTTGGTCTGCCTTTGCATCCTGGGACCATGACCTCTAGTATTGTTCTTTCCAGGCCATCATGACGCTCTGCATCAAGTTCTTGGCAACATAAATCAGTAGTTTGCCATTGCTTTCTGATTGGTTCTGGCCACTTAACCATGATGATCTCTGGTGTGCCCTGAGCCAGATACCAGGCTGTTCCAGCTCCCGCCTTCGAAGCCGTTGTTGACATTGTCAATCTTCCTCCTTTTCTGCCGGCAGTCTTGTGTACTGTAGAAGGAGACTTCCTTCGAGTTTTGCTCTACGTAGTTTCGCCGGCTAGTCGAAGCCGTTGCCCGGGGTGTGGCGCTGCTGTACACAAGCAGACTCGAGGAGCCATACGCGAGCTGGGCAGCAGTGGGGGAACCAAATAGGCTCCAGGCCACCCTAAAAAGGACGCGACTGCCTCTCACCGTGAGGTACTTTCCCTACTGTCTCCTGCCCTACCCCCCTAATGAGAATGAAACCAGAGCTACTACCATCTCGAGAGTATAACAACCAGCAGCCTAGGAAAACGAAGATTCTGATGGATAGATAATAATTTCACAGATATCCTGCGACATCAAGAACTAAGAACTACAGATGCAACGCATCTGGTACAGGATAGAAAACGGAAACTCCCCACGACGTTTCACAGCACATGTGAATAAGACTAGACAAGACTACTAAATCCTTATGTTCCCATTGGAAGATATGGCTATAACTGTTGCATTCCATCGAATTACATTTTGGGCCATGTTTATTTTAACTTATCGCATACGGTTCTGATTTCTCATTCCTAATCTTCTACTGTTCTTCAAAAAGTTTCTTTGCTTCCCCACTATTCTCTTACAATGTCGGTTAGCCAAGTGCATGTCTGGCTCATTTGTGTAGTTGTTTTTCTGAGGGTGTGTCCATTTTTACCGTCATTTACTTTCCCTAATCTCCAACTGTAGTTTATGTTTTGGTCTGTTCTGTGTTTGTTATCACTTCTGGTCATCTGATACAGTGTATAAGGTGGAGGCTTCTATTGGTGAATGTTGGAAGTTTTAAGTGTGATATTTCTGATTAGATACCATATCTTTTTGTTCAATCCATTTTATTTCTGTTCCTAATTGTGCATGTCGAAATGTACTATAGATGTTTGCTTTCATCTTTACTTATTTTATACGCATTCTGATTCTAATCTTATGAAGTCTCTACACCTTTTACTTCGTTTACGTTCATCAAACAAAGCAAACCGTCAAGGTGAATCAAATACAAGGTGTTTGTAAAGTCTCACAACACTTTATGTGTAGGTCAGCTTGAAAAATGAAGTACATGACGTCATAAAAAATGTGTTAAAACAAAGTAGGAAAATTAGTCACAATAGTTACTGCTATGGTCTACTGTTGTTCTTGGTAAACTAGAAAGAACAGATGAAATATTCATTATAGCAGATGTTGGAAATATCCACCACGGGCTTCAAGATATGTCTGTACACGTTTCTTCATGTTGTCAAATATTCTTCTTCAGTTGAAAACACCATTATGGTTTGAGTGAAAAGAATTACCCAAGCAGACAACAGACATTCACTGCATATTGCGCAACAATTAACTATGGAACACATTTTTTAATGACGTCATGTACTTTGTTTTTCACATTTGTTCTTCTTCTTCTTCTTTTGTCGTCACACTGCTACCGGGTTGTTGCCCAGTGTCGTGGTTTTCTGTTTTGTCTTGCGCTGTTCTGGTGGCTTGTGTGATTGTTATCTTTGCTCTTTCACAGGATTCTGCTACGCCATCTAACCATCTTTTTCGTGGTCTTCCTCTTGCCTTCTTTCCCGATGTTCTGTTGTAGAAGACTCTGTATACTGTGGAGTTTGGATGCATTCTTATTAAGTGGCCAAACCACTTCATTCTTTGTTTATCTATATAATTCAAGCACGGTTTTGTGCCAACTTTCTTTCTTATGCTGATGTTGGTGATTCTGTCTTTTCTTGTGTTGTTGGTAACTTTTCTCAGGCAACGCATTTCACATGTAGTTATTTTTGTGACTGCGCTTTGCTCAATGTCCATGTTTGGCTCTGGTAACACAAAGTAGGTATAAAAATGCTGTTGATCATTTGTTTCTTAGCTGCCTGTGAAATTTTTGGGTGCCTTAACAATGGGGCTAGCTGGAAGGTTACAGCATTTGCTTTTTGTACTCTAGCCTCTATCTCTATCTAGTTTTCCGTCTTCTGTGAATATGCTTCCTAAGTATTTGAATTCTTTCACTTGGTTTATTTTAGTAGCATTGACATGGATGTCTAGATTATTATGTTTTCTTCCCATATTCATTATTTCTGTTTTAGTGTTGTTGATTTTCATGTCATGTTTCACACAATTATTGTTCAAAGTGTCAATATGATGTTGTAGATCTTGTTCATTTTGATGTATCAGGCACTGATCATCTGCAAAAGCAGTTCATTTATTTCATCATTATCTGAATTCGACTCTTGAGTTATTTTATCCATATATGCGATAAAGAGTAGTGGTGAAAGGACACAACCTTGTCTAACACCTGATGTAATGGAGAACCAGTCGGTCATTCCTTCTGTAGTTCTTACTGTACTCTGGCTATCTTGATATAAGGCCATGATGTTACCTAATAGTTGTCCTTGGACGCCATATTCTTCAAGGATCTTCCATAGTTTGCACCTGTTTACTCTATCAAATGCCTTTTCTTGGTCTATAAATATAAGCTGTTTACTTTGATTGTATTCATTTGTTCTACATATAAAATGTGAGATTTTACAAACACGCTGTGTAGTATGTAACTCATAAAACTAGTTGAGTTTAGTAGTGCTACAAATGCGACTCGTGTAATAAAACTTTGAAAAAATTGCTCAGAATTCTGTTGATAAAGCTTTCGTTCACCATAATTTTCCCTGAAGTATTCAACCCGATTTCAAATTCATTATATCTGAGCCTGAAATATAGGCGTAGTTTTCTCATGATATTAAGTGACAAAGGAAAAGTTGACGCCCAAATTAGATGAAATATTTTACTGACAGTAGTTTATGTTCTAGTCTGAATTGTTAAAATTTATCAAAGTCTAAGGTTTCTATTTGTTATGTTTTGTTTATATTATTATTCTATGAGTGCATGAGTATTCAAGAGGTTAGAGCACTGACTTAGCAAACTTCTTCTTCTTCAAATGCTCCATATCGACCAATTGTTAAACCACTCTTTGTGATTTATATGTGATCTGAGCCTAAGAGCGATTGTACGTTGTGAGAGTTATGCGACTACAAGTAGGCCAGCACATTCGATTTCTGCGACGTTTTTTATTTACTAGGTAGCTTCCCTAGGCCCCTACCTCAGTCGCCTCCTACGACATGTCTTTTAGATCGCAGTGTTACTATTATTTTCTCCCCTTGCAAGCCCCGACAACATATGGGTGGTTTAGCAAACAAAGGAGAACGCAATCTGTGTCAGATACCGAAAAGGTCAACAGATCAAGCTATAATTGGATTCCTGGGTTTTGAAGATAAGTTAGTAAGGTATGAAATGACAACTCATCACACAAATAACAAGGACTAGTACTATGAGATCTGCCATATTTCACTTAACCGTGACATTGTAATATAAGAGAACTTAAACGTGTGGGAGTGTTTCACGAGAATAATGAGTTTTGTAAGACCCCCAGATGAAGCAACGGAAGCACAGAATTTGATCAATAAATGGACAGTGTACAAGAATTAAGAGCTTAAAAAAACAAATTGACAAACACAGGTTTTGAACCACTTCCTCTTATTTCTTACGACTCCCATTGCTACATTGTTACAAAAAAACTCATTGTTTTCATCTTACAATACATTTGAATCTACTTTGAATGATGTATGCATGTTTGTTATATATGTATACATGTGTGTATGTATGATATTGTCCTGTCTCAAATATATACAAGCACAATAAGCTTATAGCATGTGTTTGTGCAAACACTGTTCGATCGACCCCTACTTGATTATTCTGTGTCTGGCTAAAACGAAGCGTTTGTGGAAGGGAATCCTCAGTAAAGCCATTTTAAAAAAATGACTATTTGTATTCGTAAGAACGCTCATATTGCTAGGCTAGGCTATGGGTGCCGTAAGAACGCTCGTATTGCTAGGCTAGGCTATGGGTACCGTAAGAACGCTCGTATTGCTAGGCTAGGCTATGGGTACCGTAAGAACGCTCGTATTGCTAGGCTAGGCTATGGGTGCCGTTAGAACGTTCGTATTGCTAGGCTAGGCTATGGGTACCGTAAGAACGCTCGTATTGCTAGGCTAGGCTATGGGTGCCGTACGACATAATTGTATGTGGTTCAAATACTGTGTTTGTCAATAAACAGACAACATTTATTGCTGTCAGTAAGATGAGATTTTGAAGAAGAATGTTGAGAATCCAGTTTATGATAAAATGACTAATACTGATGTATGCGAGATATCCCTGTACAGGAAAAACTCACTATCATAATTGATATATTGCGTGATGTCCCAGTACAGGAAAAAACTCACTATCATAATTGATGTATTGCGATGTACCGTACAGGAAACACCTCACTATCATAATTGAATATTGCGAGATGTACCCGTACAGGAAACACTCACTATCATAATTGATATATTGCGTGATGTACCGTACAGGAAACACCTCACTATCATAATTGATGTATTGCGAGATGTACCCGTACAGGAAAACTCATTATCATAATGAAAAACAGGCAAATCATAATTTTATTCTCATAAGTAATGAGAAAGATGGATTTGAGCATGTAGTAGCATTAGGCAGAATTTATGGTGGACGAGACAAAAGATGGCACAGAGAGCAAATTATGGACATCCTTGTTTCATGGCACGGAAGAGTGTCAACATCTAACCTGATAGTACTCAGAGCAGACGTTTATGGAGATACACAAACAACCACGCCATCTGGCATAGAAACTTTAAAATATTGAAACAAAGTATGCAACTAGAAGTGATATAGTTTGTAATCTAAATAGGTCATTTTCAATTGCAATGTTGTCCCAATCATAATACATGCCAACGAGAGTTGGAAAATAACTAAAGATATAGGAAGCAAGTTGAATTAATTTGAAAATAGATGTCTGCGACAAATAATAAACATGAAACGAGGCAAATTTAGAAGAGAAGATAAAACCAGAAAGATGTCTGGCCAACGACATTGTTAAAAGAAGTGAAAATGGAGAAATGTAAAAAATTAGTCAGCAGACATTGAAGTTGGAGGCAAAGGTTTAAGAAAAGACAGAACGTTCTAGGAAAACTCCCAAATAAACTTTACCGACAGAGGCTAGACATTTTGGACTCAATACCATCGAAGAGACTAAACAAGTAGCCCAGATAGAGCGGTATGGATAAATTGTTTCCAGGTTATGTGACGTCATCGGTACGAGAGGAATACAATAGTCCTTCTAGATAATACTATCGGTCTGCTAGATTATATCGATCTGCTCTCTATTGTGTGATTTGTTCTATTTTTATGTATTTTTCTTTGTCTTTCTTTGAGACTGAGTTCAGAAATCTTCAGAAGACATCAAAGAAATAATGTTTTTGTCTCATTCAATTTGTTCTGTGAGTGGTAGGTTTCAGAAGACATCAAAGAAATAATGTTTTTGTCTCATAACTAATTTGCTCTGTGGTGGGTAGGTTTTTATTTATTTTGTAAATATAGTTGTACCCTCCAAGTTTTTTTGGTATTCTTGTATAGAATAGTTTTTAAAATGTATGTGTTTTTTCGTGCATTTTGTTTGTTATTATTAGCTAGTTATTACATTTCTTTCTTGGAACATTATTGTTGTAAATCTAGTTCCACATTGTCGGGTGTCCTACATAAATTGTGTTATAGAGAAGTGTATTGTTGAACTTGTAGCGCGGGGAACCCGTGACGATATGTATATTATGCATAGTGTTAATTGTTACCATCACGGCTGTTCGATCCTTGAGTTCTAGTGATTCTATTATGTTTGAACCTGATAATGTGGCGAGTTGTGCTTGAATAGATTCTGTCTAGACCAGTTTGCTGTCTACATTATCTTTTCTGTCCCATGTGTCCATGCACGTCCACCAAATTATATGTGTCATTTATGGTTTATATTGTGTCGAGCTGGCGACAGTATTCTCTGTTTCATTATTTTACTTGTATCGTATTGTTATAATATCAAATACATTTCCAGCAGCTTTTTAAACCTTAGGTGTGAAGTTACATTACTTCACATTTCTAGACCTAGTGTGCAGGATATAGGAGGGCTAATTCCTTTCCTCACATGCGAAACGTCGATATTGAACATACAACCTCGTGTGCCGAGTCAATAGGCGAAAGCTTATGTATTCTATTAATCAGTCCCACTTCACAATGTTACTACCTATAAAAGCTATCTCAGTCAAATCACAATTACAATCATCTACTAATATAATATTTTGTTCTCTATGCCAGTGTGATTGTAGGGCTTCTAAATCGTTGTTCAGAAAACAATGGCAAACTACTTTTTTTTTTCTTAGTAAAGTTAGTTTCAGGGTTTCTCTACATCGTCGTCCTCTCTTTCTTGAACTCATTGTCTCGCACTTAAGTGTTTATTTTGTTATTCTTTAATTATTTCTTCTCAGTGCATGTCAACAAATAATTTAACTTTCTTTCTTTTTAACAGTTGTGACTAGTTTTTGACCAGACATTTCTCTGATTTCATCACTTCTCCTGAATTCATCTCATTTGATGTTCATTATATTTCCCAGACATATATTATTGTCTTTATGGACTGAAAGAACAATACAATTACTAATCATCAATGTTGACTACTTAACAGTTACCATGGAAACGATATTGAAGCAAGAAAAGTTTGATATCAAACGTAACTTTCTTCTTTGTCGTCCCACTGCTACCGGGTTGTTGCCCAGTGTCGTGGTTTTCTGTTTTTGTCTTGCGCTGTTCTGGTGGCTTGTGTGATTGTTATCTTTGCTCTTTCACAGGATTCTGCTACGCCATCTAACCATCTTTTTCGTGGTCTTCCTCTTGCCTTCTTTCCGATGTTCTGTTGTAGAAGACTCTATATACTGTGGAGTTTGGATGCATTCTTATTAAGTGGCCAAACCACTTCATTCTTTGTTTATCTATGTAATTCAAGCACGGTTTTGTGCCAACTTTCTTTCTTATGCTGATGTTGGTGATTCTGTCTTTTCTTGTGTTGTTGGTAACTTTTCGTAGGCAACGCATTTCTCATGTAGTTATTTTTAAACGTAACTGAGTCAGTAAATATTCTTATGAGGACGATTGAGATGTACGAGGCGTGTTCAAATGAAAACGGGACTTGTAGATTTATTTAAAAAGTATCATACACAAATTAACAGTTTCAACGGAATTAAACAAAGCAACCACTTGTGAATAAGAATGCACCTGGGTTCATCAGAAAATATCTCCGTATGCATTTAGGCAAGCATCCCACTGTTTAGGTAGACGTCGAATGCCGTCCGAGAAAAAGGTGCGTGGCTGCTCACTGAACCATGTGGTCACCGCTGTCTTCACGTCTGCGTCGCTGTTGAATCGCTGTCCCTTTAGTGCTTTCTTCAACGGTCCGAACAAATGGAAATCACACGGGGACAAATCGGGACTATAGGCTGGGTGATGAAGAACTTCCCAATTCTTCTTTGCCAATGTTTCCTGCACAATTTTTGCGACGTGCGGACGAGCGTTGTCGTGGAGAAGAATCACACCTTGAGAAAGCTTGCCTGGTCGCTTAGCCTTGATAGCCTTATGCAGCTTGTCTAAAATGTCTTTATAATGGGCGGCATTGATGTTGACACCAGGTTCCTTAAAATCGGCCAACAAAAGCCCTTCATGGTCAAAAATGCGGTCACCATAACCTTCCCAGCAGAAACCTGTGTCTTGATTTTTTGGGTTTTGGTGAACCTGGATGTTTCCATTGCATGCTGTCAATTTTGCTGCTCGGTTCATAGTGGTGGCACCACGATTCATCACCTGCCACAATGCTCAACAGAAATGCATCACCCTCTGTCCTGTAACGCATCAAGTGGTTCAAACTCCACCCCATCCGTTCTTCCTTATGGTGGTCAGTCAACATCCGTGGGACCCACCTTCCGATAGTTCAATTTCTTCCGAACATCCATGTGGGCTATCCCAATTGACATATGGAATTCTTCTGCAAGCGAACGAATGCTCCGACGACGGTCATTCAGTACTGCTTTATCAAGCAAGGCTATGGCTTCTTCTGTTGCAACAATATGCGCCTGACTTGGCCGTGCAAGATCTGCTGACAACGCTCGTCCGCACGTCTCAAAAATTGTGCAGGAAACATTGGCAAAGAAGAATTGGGAAGTTCTTCATCACCCAGCCTGTAGTCCCGATTTGTCCCCGTGTGATTTCCATTTGTTCGGACCGTTGAAGAAAGCACTAAAGGGACAGCGATTCAACAGCGACGCAGACGTGAAGACAGCGGTGACCACATGGTTAAGTGAGCAGTCACGCACCTTTTTCTCGGACGGCATTCGACGTCTACCTAAACAGTGGATGCTTGCCTAAATGCATTCGGAGATTTTTTCTGATGAACCCAGGTGCATTCTTATTCACAAGTGGTTGTTTTGTTTAATTCCGTTGAAACTGTTAATTTGCGTATGATACTTTTAAAATAAATCCACAAGTCCTGTTTTCATTTGAACACGCCTCGTATGTATGGTTGTATGTATAACTAGTGTGCTACGAGAACTGTCAGCATGCATGTTCTTTTATATCTATTTGAAAGAGATTGAACACTTACACTCCCGAGTGGTTACCAGGACCCAAATTGGGGTGTAAAGAATAGAACCACTGTTACCTGCCACGAATGTTGTAAGAGGCGACTGAGGAGGTAGGGCTAGCTACCCCACACCGTAAAAACACTAGATGGCTACAGAACAGAGAGCGAACCGAGTAAACGCTGGCTGAAATCGGACACATCGCCGAAGAATAAGCACAAGAGTTCCAAATGGCTGCATGAACCAGATTTCCACATGAATAGAATTTATGAGGAGATCTGGTACATCGATCTGGGCGGTGATCGCGAAAGAGAGGGAGAAAGAGAGCACTTACTGGTATACTCAATCTTTGTTTGTTTGTTTACGTTTCGTATGGGATTGAAGCCGAAGCATACACTTTCAACATAAGGACGAATATTTCTGGGGGGTATATCAGAGCGTGTAGGCCAACAAACATGAACAATATAAATGAACTTCTTACGGAGAATATAAGAGTTTTTAAAAATAATTCTAACAATGACTTCAGTTTTTTTTTATCTTATTAAGTTCTTTTTTTCTTTTCTTCTTACACAGTTTAAAAAAAAATTCTACGTTCGTCTGTTTAATCTCATTTTGGTTCGTCTTTCGTCTTATTTAATACGAATTGCTCCTTCGCCACCCTTCGTCTCTACTTATCTCTTCCCCAGCCCTTTCATATCGCCAAGTCCGATCACTAGACAAACAAAACATGAATAATAAAACAACAGTCGGAAGTTTCCTCCCTTTGCACCAAACACGGACACCAAGTATGCTAACCCCCTGGTTCTGCTCACTGACAAATCTCGTTTGTGTACACTCTCCCACCGTCTGTTTCCAAGGTGGCCTTCCTAACTTGCTTACTGTATAAACACATCTCAAGAGAAGCAATAAAGTATTAATAATAATAAATGTGGATAAAAAGAGAACCAGGCTCATTATCAGGGGCGTCGATCAAAGTATACGAAGGTGGTTACTTGTAAAATAATGAGTACATTTCGATAATAGCACAAAATAATATATAATCCATAACGTGAAACTATACTAATCTAAATGAGGTTTCAGTGTTAGAATGGTCATAACTAGATCTGAGGACAGAGAACAATATGTGCAACTTTTTGATGACTAACACACATTGTAAAGAGACAATACACGAGGATTCTCTTTTCTCGTATAGTGAAACTTGACATGACTAATATTGCATTTATGCAGATAGTGATGGAGCCGTATGGAGAAACCCGGGGCAATGAAGTCAATCCTCCGCCTTCAAACATTTTAGTCATTGCGAATGTGTAAAAGCCAGTTATAGTAACGAAATAAAAAACTAGATTTCAAATATCAGTATACGCTATTAGTAGACACCCACCTTCGGTTTGAACAAAATACACGCCTATATATTGCTTCGTTTAGCAAAGGTCGTGAAACTTTCAAATCCAACCCTAGTTTTCCTTTTCTTCATATTTTTTTCTACTTTTTTATCACAACTTTCATGGCCAACCCCGTGCACCTACAAACACTGGAAGTCGTTTCCTAATGTGATGAAACCTGGCCTTCTCTTGGCACACCCGATACGTTTTTTATGGTTTATGTCGTGAGCAATTCTTTTACTCACCCACTGAACATGTGGCATGAGGTTGTTTTTTTTCTCAGGATGTATGAGTGAATGAAACTCAGCATCTTTCATGGGGAGAAAGTAAGCTAAATGTTAGGTCTAGCAAGATTACTGTGTTCTAGCGTATCGTAAACGAATCTACATGGTTGATAAATCACTAATAAACAAAATAGTAGTGTAAATATGTTTAAGATAGAGAAGAAAGATAATTTAAACTTAACAAACAATTGATATACTATTGTAACATGTAAGAGTCTGAAATTGATTACATTTTTTTAAACTTCTGTTTATTTCTCTTCTCGACTTAATTTTTTAACATTTAACCCCTTCGCTCTGCTGGGCTGATATCCTGGCTCGCTGTAGTTTTTAAGATGTCGCAAAACCAGTATTGTGACTAATTTAACAACATTGAACCAAAAATACTGTCCGTACGTTTAGAAAATAACGGAGTGAAAGAATTAAGTTAAACTCTTTGTTTTTAATCAAATAGAATAGTCTGACACGGATTCATATATTGTATATATTATGTCCTTGGCTTCCATTGGGAGCATAGGCCATACCCAATAGTTCTCCAGCTATTTCTGTCCTGTGTAGCCCTGTTCATGCATTGCCATGGTGTATTTGTTTGACGTTTTTGTTGTTTTTCTCTCCATGTCTTCATTGCTCTGTCTATGTTCTTTTATACATCCAAAATAATTAAATTTCACATTTTTATTTTCAGAATCAGCCATTTTTCTTTGATTCTGACTTCAGTCTGGATAGATCTGTATGTTCTCTTCTCTGTCCTTAATTTAGGTATGATTCTATTGTAATACTTATATTATAAAAAGCATACATAGTTTTCCATTGCTTTGTTAAATGTCCATGTTTCACACCCATAAGTTTCCATAAATAAACCTGACTTCATGGCACGGTAGAGCGTTAACATCTGAGTTGATAGCAAACACCAGCGACAGAGATTTGTGGAGATCCATGATCGCCTATGCCAGCCGACACGGCACCTGATGATGATGAAGTTTCCATATAACATGTATGAAAGTTACATTTTTCATTCAGCTATTGTTTGAAAATCAAAGCACGTCTTCAATCTTGTTTAATTCACTAACTGTCTTTAGATCACCGCCTATCTTGTTTGTTGTTCATATTTATACACAACCAAATTTCAATCAGCTATCAAACTACCTAGTTATATTATTTCCTTCATTATTGTCATGTCCAAGAAAATTTGTATGGAAACCAGGAAAAAGGGTTCATATTATCCAGGCTGAAAACTGCTAATATAGACAACTATTGTATTTTTAACTCATTTTTTATTCTGTGACTGTATCGGCAGACTAGTCAGACTGGGTTTTCCCCAGAAAATCGACCCCCATTCTTTGTGATTCCTACCTTCTGTGAAACGTAGACAAGTGGTTCTCAAACGGTGTGCTTCTGCGGCAATTGTGTGTCTCGAAAATTTTCGATTTTCTTTTGCATCTGTTACCTTCTATCAATTATTCACATGATATCACCAAGAGCTTTCATTTACTGAATGTTCTATCTGCTTTGTTCTTTTCTTTAATTTCTATCAATTATTCAGATGATATCACCAAAGCTTCATATTATGTAATTATTTGTTCCCCTTTTAATTTCATTTGATGATATCACCAAAGTCATGAATTATGCAATTATTCAAATGATATCACCAAGAGCTGTCATAAATGTATGTTCAATTATTAAAATATATCACCAAAGCTGTCATGAAATGTATGTTCAATTATTCAATGATATCACCAAGAGCTGTCATGAAATGTATGTTCAATTATTCAGATGATATCACCAAGAGCTGTCATGAAATGTATGTTCAATTATTCAAATGATATCACCAAAAGCTGTCATGAAATGTATGTTCAATTATTCAAATGATATCACCAAGAGCTGTCATGAAATGTATGTTCAATTATTCAGATGATATCACCAAGAGCTGTCATGAAATGTATGTTCAATTATTCAAATGATATCACCAAGAGCTGTCATGAAATGTATGTTCAATTATTCAAATGATATCACCAAAAGCTGTCATGAAATGTATGTTCAATTATTCAAATGATATCACCAAGAGCTGTCATGAAATGTATGTTCAATTATTCAAATGATATCACCAAGAGCTGTCATGAAATGTATGTTCAATTATTCAGATGATATCACCAAGAGCTGTCATGAAATGTATGTTCAATTATTCAAATGATATCACCAAGAGCTGTCATGAAATGTATGTTCAATTATTCAAATGATATCACCAAAAGCTGTCATGAAATGTATGTTCAATTATTCAAATGATATCACCAAGAGCTGTCATGAAATGTATGTTCAATTATTCAAATGATATCACCAAAAGCTGTCATGAAATGTATGATTTGCTTCATCTTCTTCTATTAATTTCTATCAATTATTCATACCATATTACCTGTAACTTTCATGCGATGTATGTTTTAACAGGTCATCCATCCATAAAGCATCTCATGTTCCGGAACATTAGCATCTATATACTTTCTGTTTGTTTTCTTAAAACAGTAAACATCTCTGGAAGATATGTTCTGCAGTTTCTTTTGGGAACATTCAACAAGTACGTAAGTTTTACTAAAGTTAAGCTTCGTCTACATATGACTACACAGTCTGTTGTGTTATGTTTGATGTGCTTCAGTGACCAATATGTTGGTTGAGAAGTTAACATTTACTCGAAGTTTCGCTTGCAATGGTACATATTGAGGTATGGATGAAAATTGAATTTTAAAGACAAAACTGTCTAAAGCCGAAGGATTGACGTCATTGTGCCGAGTTTTACTGCATACAGATCGGTTTTCCCACAACAGTGGCTCGCCACCTGCCGAGACAGTGGCTCGCCATCTGCCGAGACAGTGGCTCGCCACCTGCCGAGACAGTGGCTCGTCACCTGCCGAGACAGTGGCTCGCCACCTGCCGAGAATACTGCACAGAGTACGAAATCTGTAGCTACGGCAATAATCATAGGGTTCTATGTAAAAAAAAAAGCGTTTGTGAACTAAACGGCGCCGTCTAGATTCGAATCCACGAAACTTCGAAACGCAAGGCAACGGCTTAACCATTTTGTAACAGAGACCACAAGAATTCACAGTATGATATATTAATGTTGATGTTAAGTGTCCAGTTCGCTTTCTCGCTACCATTTGTTTTGTAATGTGTAATATGTCCAATGAGCTCCAGCAAGTACTACAGAGTTCATGCCCTGTCGTATGGTCCTCCAGCAGATCAAGTAAGGAACCATGTATATAGAAGAAGAGGTAGATGAGAAAAGAGTAGAAGTGGACGTAAGAAGTGGACTGAACAGAGACAGTTTAGAAGGAAGACATATCGACTTGCCCTCAAGTATCAACGCATTGGCTGTTGGAATTGGCGAAGTGCAAAACAACGAGCACCAATTCTACCAAAGATGATTTATAATTTCGACATCTTCATGATTCTTCTTCTTCTTCGAACGCTCCATATCGACCACTTCTCAACCACTCTGTGTGATTTGTATGCGATCTGAGCCTAAGAGCGATTATACGTTGTGCCAGTTATGCGCCTACAAGTAGGCCAGTACATTCGATTTCTGTGCTGATTTTTATTTACTAGGGTAGCATCCTAGGGCCTACATCAGTCGCCTCTTACGACATGCATTGTAGGTCGCAGTTGTACTATTCTTTGCTTCCCTTGTGGGCCCCGGCACCACATGGGCGATCTTCATGATTCAGGAGAAGGCGTTTGAAATTACAGGTTGTACAAGTAGAACTACAAGCTTGTGGAGGCAGAGAGAGGAGCATGTTTAACCATCGAACCGCAGGAACCATCAGTATACATACTTTTCGACATCTGTTGGGGAGACTGAGCAACTATGGGGCTGCCCAGGGTGTTATAACGTCGGTTCAGTAACAAATAATAAATAATCAAGCTAACTACACTTTCCTAACTCATCAATTCAGGTACAGGATCAAAACTGGATAGATTGAAGTGTACATAGAATGTTAGAGATTCCAGTTTATTTCAAGTAAGAGTTCTAACCACTTGATTAAATCATTAAGCCCTTTCCTTGCGAGTCGAATCTCGTGGGTTCGAATCCGGACCGCGACGTTCTGTTCACTAGTGCATTTTTTTCCAGAGAGCCCCTAGGATTGTTGCCGGAGCTATGGAGTTCGTTCTTTGTGCAATACTCTCTTCAGGTGGCGTGCCATTTCTGCGGATAGGGACCGAGTCGTATGGGGCAAAACCTGGTACAATGAAGTTAATTCTACGACTATAAAACCCTGCTTTAAGAAATATTTCATGAAAACAATAGTATTTTAAAATGGACGATTTCAACGTATCTGCTACATCTTCCATACCAACTGACGCAGATGAAAGTGGCGGACAAATATTTGAAAAATTAAATCTCTAGTTATATGTATCTAATATTTGTTAAAATCTCAAATTTTAACATAAAAATATGAAATATAAATTACGAGCAGTAAAAATAGACTAAAGCAAATATGAATTACAGCGTATTAGATATTTTTACAAGTTAAGAAATTGTTATAAAATGATGGTTATCAAGTGATATAAATATTCTACGTTGCTGTTCGTTCAAAGAAACACAGAGATCGAAGTGATTAGAGGGCAATATTCAAGTATTTTTTATACACATATCATCATTAGATAGCTTGTCCGGAGCAGAACTTTTCCATCTTAACAGTTCTTCGGAACTTCTCTATCTCATAGGCCAGATGCCCTTCCTCTGCAGCAGTCATGCTCAAACCATCAGTTACATCCTGAGTCCAATTTCTCCGCGGTCTTCTCTTCTTTGCCGGGATGCCTCGTTCCATGATGGTCTTCTCCAGCCCTTCGTGTCTGTTTATATGTCCAGAATTCTTCAATGATGTCAGTCTAATTTGTAGCAAGTGTCAGTTTTCTTTGATTTTGAGCTCGTTCTTGAAGGAACTATTTGTTCTCTTTTTCTGTCCAAGATAAACGGAGGACTCTTCTATAACACTTATGTGCGAAAGCACATATATGTTTTTCAACTCCCTTATTAAATGTCCATGCTTCACACCCATACGTTGCCACTGGAAATATGCACGCTCTTATAATTCTTAGCTTTGTTTTCATGTCAGTCCCATTCCATACCGTTTTTAGGTGTTTATTTTATTTTAAAGCCATATTTGTTCTTCTTTTAATTTCCTTCATCCCATTTCCATTAGTTTTTAGCAGTGAACCGAGATATTCAAAACTGTTCACATTTTATATTTTCTCTCCGTTGATAAAAATATATTTGTCATGTTTGTTTTATCCGTTGTTATTATATTTGTTTTTGACACATTGAGATATAGATTTTGTATTTCACTTTTCTTTTGCACTTCCGTTATCAGTTTCTCAATCTCTTTTTGCTAAATTGACAGATACACTGTATCGTCGGGATAGGGGATACACATATTAAACAAATTGAGTATTTGATCAAAACCAAGCATAAAAGTAAAGTCATGAAGAAAGTAGGTTAAAATAAAGGGAGGAAAAAAAGATGAAAAATAAGCAATATTTTCAACACGTGTAGAGACCTAAGTTGCAATATTTTCAACACGTGTAGAGACCTAAGTTGCAATATTTTCAACACGTGTAGAGACCTAAGTTGCAATATTTCACTTAAACGCACGTGTAGAGACCTAAGTTGCAATATTTTCAACACGTGTAGAAACCTAAGTTGCAATATTTTCAACACGTGTAGAGACCTAAGTTGCAATATTTTCAACACGTGTAGAAACCTAAGTTGCAATATTTTCAACACGTGTAGAGACCTAAGTTGCAATATTTTCAACACGTGTAGAGACCTAAGTTGCAATATTTTCAACACGTGTAGAGACCTAAGTTGCAATAGTGGACAAGAAGGCTTGGATTATATATTGAAAAATGTAACAAAAGAAAGTGTAAATGCAACTTGACAAAGGTGAAAACAACACTACCGATTTGGAACTAAAAATTGGAAAGAAAGTAGACAAGATCCAATACAACTAATCTTTCTGGTCGATATAGCTATTAATCTATACTGAATGTAAAGTAAAACCACAAGCTACAGAAAATATTGGTAATTTAGACTTCATCTAATCTTTTTGATCGATATTGTTCTTGATCTATTCTGAATGTACGATCACTTCAAGTAACAGAAAATATTGGAGATATATATGTTTCTTGACTAATTGAGAATCTATATTTCTTGTTATATGTTTCTTGATCTAATTGTAGATGTATCTAGTATCGTCTCATGCTGATGATCTTTTATTGCTTCCCATTTAAAATATTGACCAAAATATATTGAGTAAAGCCCGATGCAATGAAGTCAATCCTTCGGCTGTAATCCTTTTTGCAGCTGTTTATGCAAAGGACTTGAATAAACTACTACTTTTTGTCGTCCGTCACCGATGGGACTAGGACCCGATCTTATGTATATTGAAATCAGGCATTGCTCCACACAGGAAGCGAGGTAAACAGTGTTGGAGCAATCGGCGAGCACAGTACTTCCACCCCATTTAGACCCCTGAGTGTTGAGCTGTCTATTATCTTATCACTATGTCATCCTCTGTTTGCTTTCCGCAGCGAATGTTCCTGTTGCCACATTGTGCTCCACCCTTCCTCATCTGATAACACGACCCGAATAGTGGAAACCTTCGCGATGATGAAAACAACTACAAATGGTTGAACCCTGACTTGGGAGTCACATAATTTAGCATGCTTTTTAGCGGGTTCGTAATTAAGTAAATTGGTGAGCTATTTTACAGTTACTCATTTAATCATACAATGTCCAAAATCAATGTCCCGTGATGGAAGCAGGAAATGCCAGTTTGTTGTTAACTACTCGACTTAATGATTGTGGGTGAACAACAGCGAGAAATTAATAGAATCGACGTCTGTGTATTCTCAACGTGTACATAGGTAATATAATCTCTTGGTAGTGCTGATAGTCAGTAGCAGAGCACTTGCACAGTAGCAACGTTGAGACTTTGGAATTGTTATGACTTTTTCCTCCCAACCCCAACTCAGAAAGTTGGGTGCCCGTTTTCAACTGGATAACTTGTGGGACTGACTTACATTATTATCGATATAAGAAAAGACTGCAGTAAAACTATGTAGCAATGTCGATATAAGGGAAGACTGCAGTAAAACTATTTAGCAATGGTGAAACACGTAAAACAAAGTAATGTGGTTTTCAAAATACAATAACAATAACACTACTGTTGTTTAGTATTGCTATTGTTTTTGTAATTTGAAAAACTGCAGTGCTTTCGGATTGACTACGGGAAATAACATATTGTAACTTTTGAACCAGCCGATTAGCATATGCTCTTTTGTTCCTTCTAGCAGCTATTTTCACTCCCTTGTATTTTAGTCTATATTCTTCTTTAGCTTTGATTTCATCTGTTGCATTCTTAGTATTGAAAATCGCAAGTTTCATCTTTCTTCTGGCTTGAACACATTTCCAGGTATCATTGCTTATCCATAGTTTCTTGTCTATCGTCTTTAATCATACGTTACTGCCTGACGTCTCCAAGAGAGGGTCCTTTATCTTAGTCCATTTGTCTTCAATGTTCTGCTAATTTTCACCATCAAATACTCAAACCTGCTCTTAAGTTCAATCTAATATTCCACTTTTAATTCTTTATTTTGTAGTCTTTGACTGTTTATCGTAGTCGTTCTTTTTTAGTATGGAAAATTTTCAATTCAGCTTCAATTTACATAGGCATAAATTATGATCACTTCCTACATCTGCCCCTTTGTATGCACAGACACCCAGCAATGATGTTCTAAATTATGTATTTATACACATATGGTCAATCTGATTCCTGGTCACTCTATCAGGTGAGTGCCAAGTAACTTTATGAATCTCCATGTGGGTAAAGATGGTACTTCCAATTAATAATTTGGACAGCATACATAACTCAGCCAGTTTTCTCCGTTTTTATTTATTGTGTTAATTTCATATTTTCTATAACTTTGACTAACTCTACATTATCATTACTAACCTTGACATTAAAGATGGCATCACTGGATAACAACATTAAAAGAGAAAGATGGAGATGGATTGGGAGGGTATGACGTATGCCAGTAATTACATTGACTAAGACAGCTCTTTGATGGACAGCGGAGGGAAAAAGGAGGATTAGACGTTATTTCTCCCGTGTGGTGCCGAGCCCGTAAGGGAAGCAAAGAATGACACCACTGCGACCTACAAGACATGTCGTAAGAGACGACTGATGTGCGCCCTAGCAATGCTACCGTAGTAAATAAAACTCAGCGAAGAAATCGGATTTGCTGGCCTACTTGTTGGCGCATAACTAGCACAACGTACAAACCATAAAGAGTGGTCTGCTATTAGATTTATTGAAAACAGAGACTCAAATGGTTTGGCCACTTGGTCAGAATGAACTTGAATACACCAGTTGCAAGAGCGTACAACCTGAAAATGGAATCATCAAGAGGAAAGGGCAGACCAAGAAAAGATGGGTTGATGGAGTTACAGACATCTTAAAACTCCAGAATACCACATCATATCAAGCGACCGAGCGTGCATTATCTCGGAAACCGATCATCAGTTAAACCTGCTACACCTAGCGGCAAAAAAGCAGAGAAGGACAAAAGAAGAAAAAGAATAAGTGGTCGTCGATATGGAACGTTTGAAGAAGAAGAAGAAGATGTTCAAAGGAAACATTGACAAGAAATGTGGAAATATCGTTAAAAGATTGAACATATTCATACATTAAAGAGATATAGTGTCTGGCAATATTTTACCTACCCAGAATTAGAACTGTCTTAACACTTCGGGACGATATGGTTCTCTGTGTTACTAGTTCAAACAGCCAAAGTTCACTGTGTTAATAGTTCAAACAGCCAAAGTTCACTGTGTTCATTTCCCGCCACCACTGTCTGATTTTTATCCCAAGGTGTACTATATAGTACAAGTATCTTATCACCCTACTCTGTCATTGTGACTTAGCCACGTCTCAACCATCAGATAGTTGTTTCAATTATATATTTATCCTATGCTATAATCATTATCAATATGGCGTCTTCCCAACAACAGAGAGTGCATGCATACTGTGCAAGAAGACACAAGAAGAGCTGTTAGTAAACTGTTACAAATAAAAAAACCCGTTTTATAGAGCCACATCTACTGATTTACACTTCTTCACTGTTGCACAATGGAGAGGGCAGACGCTCAGTTGGTAAACAAAACAAACCGCTTTAAAGACACTCTTAAAGTGTCTCTAAAATTCTTCGATATAAATACTCTTGCAAGATTGCTAAATTTGACGCTGTAACAACACAAGAGGAACTCGAATAGATGAGAATCGTCGTGTCGTTGAGGCGCAGAGAAAACGAGCTGAGCGAAAAAGACAGAACACACATGTCTAACCTTGATCATGTATGCCCCACCTGTGGTAGGAGATTGTGATGAAAGATTGAACTCTACAGTAACCGCCGCACACACCAGAGAGGTGCAGTAGCACACTTCTGAGGCTGATGTCATCATCGTTTGCGATGTACGGCTATTACTATTACACTGTTTCATAATGGGATATACGATTGGTTATATGGGAGGACACCAGAACTGACTCACGCTCGTTTCTAATCTTTAAAAAAAAAGTACATAAAATATTTGTTTGGTTTGATAAGCTAACAAAACCATATGCTTTGAATATGCAAACTTATCATGTGTGGAGCTCACATGCATGTACCCATCGTGAAATCTAAAATTCTTCTCCCAACCTTTGTTGTTTGTGAAAGTCGAGACAAGATGGAACGTTCTGATAACTTTTGGCATGCAACTGTGCTATGACGGTCAGGGTAACGATAAAACCTTAATGATTAAAGAGAAGAGGATTGCAAAACTTTAACTTATAAAAAAAGTATTGGGTGTGTCGGCGTGAGATATTGCCGTCATTGCTGTTTGAGGGATTTGTATGTAGCGTTAGGTAGCACTTTATATGTCTTACGATAGCACATTTTCATGAGTTGCCTTAAATTTATTATGTCAACGTTGTAGTAACATCTGATGTTTTCATGGCGATATATATAAGCAGATGTTTTTCAAACTCCATCTCTCTACCCAATGTGTTTCTTGTTTAAAAGTGGTGTTTTCCCAAAGTAATCACTGCTGCTTACAAAGTAATCACTGCTGCTTACAAAGTAATCACTGCTGCACAAGTAATCACTGCTGCTTACAAAGTAATCACTGCTGCTTACAAAGTAAACACTGCTGCTTACAAAGTAATCACTGCTGCTTACAAAGTAAACACTGCTGCTTACAAAGTAATCACTGCTGCTTACAAAGTGTCCATACGACAACAGATAATGATAAAGAATTAATGAACTAAACAAGTTCAATAAAACATTCAAGTTATATATTATACTTCTTTGATTTCATTTTATATATGTTTATTTATTCAAGAGAGTCGCAGTACAGTAGTTGTTATAGTCTGTCCATTAATTCGTGAGCACGTTTGAAATTGATTTTCTCGAAAACTACCTGTTGGATCTCAGTGATTTTTGCAAGCAGCCTTAGAATATCCATGACGCTAGAGAAATATTTTTTTCCAAGAAAATTTGATGTAGTTTGAAATATTTCTTCTTCAGGTTATATTAAAATCAACCTCACCGGATTGTACACAATAGTAACAGATTTACGGTACACAGACGCGTTGTTCTAAAAAATACATTATGGTAACATAGAAATATCGTGAGTATACAACAATTTCACGAAATCCCCTGCACCTAACCCAGTCGACTTTGAAAGCGGAAAACATATGACGTTATAATTGGGATACCGTTTTATAGTTATAGGCGTATCTCGCTATTTGTATGAAGCTATTGTATCATATTTGTTGGCTTATCAAAACTGACATTGATATCACATTAATAATGAGTCTGAAGTGCACATTTATAACAATGCAGAAGG
This sequence comes from Arion vulgaris, assembly GCA_020796225.1. Lineage (NCBI taxonomy): Eukaryota > Metazoa > Mollusca > Gastropoda > Stylommatophora > Arionidae > Arion > Arion vulgaris. Next base: position 42,358,256 of record CM036765.1, on the reverse strand, counting down.
TTACAGTTTTACTATACCAACACTTCCGTAGGGAATCTAAGAGAGGTCATCTATATTGCGATATTCATAACCCTGAGAAACGAATGCAACTGGCGCTTGGTCTGAATAGAGAATCCTTTTCCCGATGGATTAAACAGGACACAAAGTGCACTAATGTCAAGCAAGGAAGGAAAAGAACAATTGACGACTTTGACATAGATGTCATAAGACGGGAGCTCTTGAAAATGTTTGCGACAAATCAACTTGTTACTCTCAGGAAACTGAAATTAAAACTGCAATCAGATTGCAGCATAGACATTTCTAAAAGTACTCTATGGAAAATTGTAAGAGCCGCCGGCTTCACCTTCAGAAAACTATAGGCGGCAGGAATATTATTTGTGAAAAGCCACATTTAATTGCTGCCCGAAGTAAATACCTGAAGCAGATCCGTGAGCGGCGGAGGCAATGCTATGATATTGTATATTTGGACGAATCCTGGGTCAATGCTCACCACACCAATGCTAAAGAATGGCAATCAGTAGACGGTGAACAGAAAAGAAAAATACCAAGCAGCAAAGGCCAGCGTATTATACTAACACATGCAGGAAGTAGTGAAGAAGGTCTTGTCCATGACGCTGGACTTATTTTCCAATCAAAAAGTACCGACAGTAGGGACTACCACACAGAAATGAATGGACATATTTTCAGGCACTGGATGGAGAAAGATCTACTTCCAATTCTAAACAGACCATGATGCTTGGTAATGGATAATGCATCCTATCACAACGCAGTATCAGCGGAAGACAAAGTACCAACTGCATCAAATACAAAAGATCAAATTAGGACTTGGCTTGCTAAGGAAAATGTCAGCTTCGATGATACATATTTGAAACCGAGTTGTTGCACCTGGTGAGGATGACAAATAAGACAAAGGTGTTTCATATTGACAAAATCATTGCGGAATACGGCCACACGTCTTTGCGACTACCTCCATATCATGCTCACTCCAATCCGATAGAGCTTGTCTGGGCTAAAGTAAAGGGCAAGTTGCCGAACAGAACAGGACGTTTAAAATGTGTGATGTTGAAGTTCTGACACGTGAGTCCCTCTCAATGATAGACATGCAGTTCTGGAAGAAGTGTGTTGAACATGTGCTCCGAGAGGAAGACGAGTACTGGCACCGAGATGGATTACAGTTTGTCCAGCCAGTAACAATTATCAACCTCATGGAATCGTCAGATTCGGGATGATACAAATCATATTTTGATTACAGACTGAGAAATAGCAACGTATACATTTCCATATCCAAATGCGTCTACCATCATACAATTTGTGGTGAAGTTAAGACACCCTGGGGTCTAATGGTGACCGAAGGGGAGGACTAACTGTTGCATATTGTATCCAAGTTCACGATTGCACATAAAGGGCAACACACTTAATTACTTGACCTATCAAGTTAATATGGAGATACACCTATGAATAGAATTGACATGGACAAATTCTAGGGATACTGTAAAATCTAAAATTTGAGCCCCTGTATTTGCAATTGTCATAAAAGATCAAAGGAATTCGCCGATGTGCAAAATCCGTAGCATCTATGGACTACTGGTTAGCTTTATTTTAGCGTCATGGATATTCTAAGGCTGCATGCAAAAATCACTGAGATCCAACAGGTAGTTTTCGAGAAAATCAATTTCAAACGTGCTCACGAATTAATGGACAGACTATAGTAGCTCGCTTCGTATGTCTGGATTCAAATCCACAGTGGGCGTGGAATATTTTTCCGGCGACATTGGATCTCACGTCGACCCAGACTTATTTGGCTATCAGGAAAAGCACTGGGAAGTTAAAGCGACTGGCGTGATGTTGATCACATCACTCATCGTGTGACGACAGTCAATTAAAATAGGGTCATAACACCGCATTACCAAATATAATAATAATTCCTTTCGTACCGTTATACGTTATATAGGGCCTGCAAGCAATTTCTCCATACCGCTCTATCCTGAGCAACCCGCTCAATTGCATCCATGGAACTGAGACCGATATTTCTTGTCTCTCAGCAAAGTTCGTTTCAGGGTCTCCTTAGGTCGACCTCTCCTTTTGAACCCTTTGCATCCCACTTCAATGACTGCTTTGATATTCGTTGATCATTTCTCCTCAAAATGTGTCCAACATATCTCCATCTTCTTCAGTTATCAGTTATATGAGGACTATCATCATAGCACTCCGGACATGTCCATAGGTGCCCGATCTCCGCCTCAGCAAATCCAGCAGCGTCCAGCGACCCAACACGCCAGTTCGATGTTGATTAATCAATCTCTTTGCATATTTAGTATGTCGTTCTTTTCGAGCTGCACCAATATTGACACCCATCTCTCCCAATCTGATCAGCGAGTGGGATTCACAGCCCTGAAACTCCTCTGTTCGGAAAGACTCTCTCAATGCGTGAAGAATGTCATTTCGATCAATGGCAGCTTCCTCTGATATTGTAACCAAGCCAGCCAATCTATCAGCTCGTTCATTACCCTAACTCCTGCGTGTCCAGGGACAAAACTGAAGGTGCTTTCTCTGATCATTGTCTGTACCAGTACCTCCACCCAGTTGCGTCTCACCATTCCTGATTCAACTTTATGAATCATGCTCATGGAGTCACTGAGTATGAAAACACGAGAGTAATTGTGAGATGCCAACCAGTTCACCGCCTCCGTAACCGCCCGAACCTCCATTGTCCAACTACTGGTGGCTGTTGCGTAGGCCCCACTCGCCTCTCTTATTATTTTTCCTCCTGAGCGTGCTGAAAAGCCCACGCACAGCGTTGTTGGCGAATGATTGAACCATTGGTGTAAATAACCACATCTGTATCATTGATGATGTCATTCAAGAGGACCTCCACCTCCACGTTAATCAGTGATAGATTATTTTGTTCGCAGTTTTTCTTAATAGATGTAATAACGGTGAAAGCAGTCTAAAATTGAGATGGCACAGCAATCCATTCCTCTCCGGTTTCAATTCCGGAAGGATCACATATTTTTCTAAGAGTATCTTCCTCCTGACTCAGCCATAATCCGCCTCTCTTGAGTCTACACCCTTTCTCCTTAATGAGTTCTTCATGGAGAGGATGTTCCTTGTTTGCATTGATTCTTAGATATGATCGAACCCTCCAAGTTTCATTCTGTTAGCAATAGTTAGGAAGTCAAGAAGGAATCGCATTGACACTCCTGGTGTATCTTTGGTGCATCCCAGAATGATGTGCATAGCCTCATTCTGAATTATTTCCAGTCTCACTGTTTGCGTAGGACTAATTGTTAGGAGAGCGCATGCATATTATATAAATGACAGAACAATACATGACAGAACAATACATGACAGAACAATACATGACAGAACACTAGTTTTAAAAAATGGCGAGATCAGGGAGGAATGGCTACACAGTTATTTAATACCACTGGCAAAACCTATAAAAATCACAAACACATAAGCGGTTTTAGAATAATTGCAATGCAGAACATAGTGGGCAAGCTTCTGGAAACGTTAGTGGCATGCAGGTTCGATAGGGATTTGGAGGTACGCCGCATGTTTCCTTCCACCCTCGGCGGATACAGGCGGAATAAAGAAACTTGGTGTAATGCATCGATCTTTTCCTATGACGTCTTTAAAGGTTTCCAGGCTGGTTTGGAGACTTGTGCTGTTGTACTAGATCTCGAGGATGCCTACAACAAAGTTCCTATCTCCATCTTCTCTTTCTTATAGCAGTTGTCACTAGTGGTTGGCCAGACATTTCTCTGATTTCATCACTTCTCCTGAATTCGTTTTATTTTATATTCATTATTTTTCGCAGACATCTATTTTCAAATACATTCAACTTGCTTTCTATATCTTTAGTCATTTTTCAACTCTCGCTAGCATATGTTATGATTGATACAACATTTGAATTGAAAATTCGTAATTCAGTTTTAATACTATACAACTTGCAGTTCCATATTTTATTTAAACCTTTAAAAGCTGACGTTGCTTTGCCAATTTGTATCATAATTTCTTTCTTTTTTTTAACATTTCCTGTGCAATCAAAATTGCTACCTAAATAGGTGAACTGCTCTGTTATTTTTATCATTTTTTATTCCATGGTGATATCTGCCTTACTTGCCATATTACCAAATATGTCTCTAGGTATGTATCTTCTATAGAGAAATAGAGACAAGATTCTCAAAAGCAAATGCAGCGACCTATCAGCTGGCACCATTACTACAACACCCAAAGATCAAGATGGAAGTTAAAAGACAGATGATAAAAAGTATTTTCCTACCAACACTTTGTTACCAGTGCCAAACTTGGTCTCTGACAACAACACACCACAGAAAGCTCACCACATGTGAAATGAAATGCTTGAGGAAGACAGTGGGATCACCGGGAAAGATAGACTACGAAATGAGGACATCAGAAGCAGAGTGGACATAACTTCATGCACCGAATACATTGAAAGACAACATGTGCAGTGGTTTGGACATTTAATGAGAATGAAATACAACTAAATACCAATATCAGTACCCAATAAAAAGAGATCGGGTACTAGAACTAATGGAAGACCAAGAAAAAGATGGAAAGACAATATCAAGACCACACTAAATAAATACGGATATAACACAACAAGGGCGACTCATCTGGCTCTGAAACGCAAATTAAAGCTCCCACCACTACGTTTAACGGCAAGAGTGGACAACCAATTCCATCATCTACCCAGGTAAAGACAATCAAGTATAAAGATTTTCTTTCCATTAGAGGCTAATCAAATATCAGATGTTTATCCATGTAGAGGCCTAAACACAATAGTGTATAGGGATCCCTGATATAAGGGGCTTTATTTTCTACCACAAACTACAGGAGAGGCAGAAAGAAATGTAACACAGAGAACGTCTAGAAAGAGCAGACAGAAGGGAGTGGGTAAAATAAAGAAAGGAGTGTGTAAGTGGTTACTAAGAACAAATGTAGAAAAAAGGGAGAAGAAAAAAACTAAGTGAAAGTACACATCCGATTGGGGGCCATGGTACATAGAAAAGTGAAGCCCTGGCAAGGTAAGGAATTCTTAAGAAATGTACTTTACTAAAAGGAGTCAAAAACCTGTCCCTCCATTCTTCACTTTCTCTATCTACGAATTGTACAGCACTTACGAAACAGAGGTGTCTAGGCAGTATGCTTTGTGGGAGCGAGTGTACTCGATATATCCGCGCTGCTGAGAGAGGGATGCAGATGTTGGATTGTATTTCACAAATAGGAGGTGATGTCTGGACTCAATGTGTGTATACTATAGTAAGTGGCCACACGTAACTTCTGAGGGGGGCTGTAACTAACAGTAACCATTCATTTATCATACATCGTAACCAATATAATATACTAATTTAATATATTAATAATGCAGTCATATTACTTACCTATTACCTTGTTACAAACAATAAATTATTGATATTTAAAAATAATCTAATTATAACATTTAGATATACTATACAAATTAACGTTTTCTGAACTGTCTGATAACAACGTAAAAAGACAAACCCGTCTGATATCAACGTAAATAGACATTATAGAAGATATCAATTGTTGCAAAAGCTCATATGTATGTGTAATCACTTTGATACATTTACAGTTACCCCATACGTTGCTAGTTGCTACTTCTAAGGATTTTGTCAGACCCAGATAAGGCGGGAGAACCAGATTCTTAAATTACGTGCAACAAATGTTGTTGAACAGCTTGGCAGTCACATAGAACCAGATTCTTAAATTACTTGCAGCAAATGTTTTTTAACAGCTTGGCATCACATAGAACCAAATTCTTAAATTACGTGCAACAAATGTTATTTGAACAGCTTGGCATCTCATAGAACCAAATTCTTAAATTATGTGCAACAAATGTTGTTTGAACAGCTTGGCAGTCACATAGAACCAGATTCTTAAATTACGTGCAACAAATGATGTTGAACAGCTTGGCAGTCACATGGAACCAGATTCAAATAGGGAAATAACAATGGTTAAAGTACTTCCGTAGACAATGTGTATTTAAAGTTGTCTTTTATCTACATTTCCATAGACAGTGTGTTAAATTGTTAACGTAGCTGAACCTAGCAATACTTGGTTATTTCTATTCCTCAATTGGATATTATTTTGAACATGCTTGGTAAGTAATCTTCTGACTTTGTTTGTTTGTTTGTTTTAAGTAACACATTTTGAATATCTATGACATGTAGCTACAGTTGATGATTACTGTCAAACAGAAATCAAGAAAGGACAATGCAAATGAAACAAAAATTACATCTCGCCATTTAAAAAAACTCGAACATTTGCGTGGAAATAAATATTCCACATCATAAAAATTATATATATCTATCTATTAATGTATTGTTAATGTACATGGGCGTTTACATAAATATTTATAAGAAGGCGGGGGATGGGGAGGGGGGAGTAAGGAGAGGCAAAATTAATAAAAATATTTTAATTGGTCGTTCGCTACTCGGAAATAGAGAAGAAAGATTCAGATGAGATTTCAATTGTTGGTTCCATGTACAGAAATATTAATTCTTATAAATGTTTAAACTATATATATATATATGGCCTTTTTCGTTTTTACGGACGGTCAATTGGCAAGTGTTTAACTGTGACAACTTCTGAGTTTTCGCTTGTCTCTCTTGTCTTTCAGCTCATCCCTAAGTCTCTCTTCAAAAGATTATGCACCTTTGCATAATGTTGTTTTCCATATATCTTGATCATCAGCCAATTTTGTCCCATTTGCTGGGACTGATAGAAAAGTTATTCATTGAGGCCTTGCAGACATCTTTATATCTGAGCAGTGGTCTGCCTTGGTGCCTCTTCCCCTCGGAAAGTTCACAGAATAACATTTGTTTTGGAATGCGACAAGTTTCCATTCTTCGCACATGCTCTAGCCATCTGTCTTCCACTGCTAAGCATGTCCATGATGGAAGGCAGGTTTGCACGTTGCAGTACTTCAGAGTTAGTTATCTTGTCGTACCACCTGATGTTCATAATCTTGTGGAGACATCGAAGGTGAAAGATGTTTAAACTGTAGTCATTTTGAAACAGTTGTCACAATATTTTAGTGAAAATCCATTTTACAGAGGTAGGGAGAGGGGGTAGTCCTTTGCCCCTCCCCAATATTGCCTTAAAGTGTGAACCCCCATGTATCAAGAAGCTGTGATAGCCTTATGAGCCATAAGACTTTTTTGTACAGACTATTAAGATTTTTGATGAAATCAATAGCAAACCAATACAGAAGTCGTTCTTTTTCTTCTTTGAACCGAACACTTACTATCGACCACTTGTTAACCACTCCCTGTGATTTCTATGTGATCCGAGCCTACGAGCGATTATACGTTGTGTCAGTTATGTGTCTAGAACTAGACCAGCACATCCGTTTTCTGCGACGCTTTTTATTTACTAGGTAGCTTCCTAGGCCCCTACTTTTGCGTCTCTTACTACATGCCTTGTAGGTCGCTGTGTTACTATGTTTTAGGCTCCTTGCGAGGCACATCATCACAAGGGCAAATTCATAAATGTATTTTATACCGATATCCTGAAAGAACTAAATGTTAAAGAGAAGTGGCTGGTAAACAACATACTATACATAAAAATTACATACTTTGGTCACATCAAGCGCCACGATGGCCTGGAAAGAACATTACTAGAGGGCAGGGTCCCAGGACGCAGAGGCAGACCAAGAAGAAGATGGCTACAAGATATTAAAGAAACCATGAACATGACCATCGACGAAGTGAGTGAACTGGCAAGAGACAAGAGTGAATTTCAGATGTGCTGCAAAGAGAGCAACGTCCTATAAAGGATACGCACCTTGATGATGATGATTTTATACCTTGCAAGACGCATGATGGTGATGTTTTAATACTCTGTATGCCCGCGTGCCCAGCGTGTTCGTAGCGCGTTGGACTGTGGGTGACTAGCCCTCTGTGTGTACGGGTTCAATTCCGTGGGCAGGCAGAAAAGCCACAGATTCCCCAGATTCACAGTGTTCGTGGCACCGAACCGAAGGGTTACGATGTCCATGGCACCGAGCCGAAGAGCTGAAAAAGCTCAAGTGCTTCTGGATCGGAAAAAAAAAAATACTCTGTATGTATCACTGTCTTAGCAACAGCTGTATTACAAACGACCTGTTCAAATAATATTGGAAATCATTTCAATTTTTGTTTCATTCAGAGATACATATGCTACTCATATTTGAGCATAGAATTGTTCAAACAACGATTTCGATTGTTTGTCTGTATGTCTGTGAGTGTGTGTGTTCCAGATGTTAGACAAAAGATATATATATTTTGTGATCTAAACTTATAAGTGTTACAGAAGAGTTCTCCGTATTTCATGGACAGAGAATAGAACAAATAGATCTACCCAGTAAGAACTCACAATCAAAGAAAACTGGCTGATGCTACAATTAAGAAAGAGAAAATTGAGATATTTTGGACATATAAAAATACACGAAGGGTTGGAGAAGACTATCATGGAAGGAGGCATACCGGCACAGAGAAGAAGAGGAAGACCAAAAATGAAAATGGATTCAGGATGTAACTGATGGTTTGAACAGGACGACTGCAGAAGGGGGCATCTGACATATGAGAGAGAGAAATTCCGGAGGACTGTTGGGCTAGCAAAATTCTACTCAGGACAAGCTATTTGATGATGCCTATTGGGAACACATTGCACACTTTAATTTGGATGATTGATTGATTAATTAATAGGATCATCATTGCACTTTGATGAGTAACCGTATGTGCTCTGATCTCTTTCTTACACACAAAGATCTCAGCTGTAGGGCACGAACTCCGAAGCACCGGCGAGGGTCCCCGATGTAATGTTGAAGCTGGTAAACATATTTTTGTCGGAATTTTATTTTAAATCTTTTCTACTGAAGTTTACCCGGGCATCGTCTTCCGGTCTGCTCTTTTCGATTTCGAACTGCCATGGGTTCTTTTGCGTGCTCACATTGAACATGGGACTTACTTTTTATCGTCCGTCTCTGATAGTACTAGGAACTCGATCTAACCTACACTGAGATCAGGGATCTCTGCATAAATGTCCCGATGTCTCCACGAAGGAACGAAGCTGACACCTTTGACACGAGAGACGATCATCTAATCTCTTGCAACAGAAACCCTATATGCGCCTAATCTGGAAGAATGAGCAATTAACAAATACATGAACAACAGGTTTGAATAAAATTTATAAGTGAACTAAAATTGAAACGTTGATGTTTTCACACGCCTGTGTGGTGCCAGGGCCCGCAAAGGAAGCAAAGAATAGTACCACTGCAACCTACAAGACATGTCGTAAGAGGCGACTGATGTAGGACCTAAGAAAGCTACCCTAGTGAATAAAAAACGTCGTAGAAATCGGATATGCTGGGCCTACTTGTAGGCGCATAACTAGCACAACCTACAATAGCTCTTAGGCTCAGACCACATACAAATCACACAGAATGGTTAACAAGAGGTCGATATGGAGCGTTCGATGATGAAGAAGAAGAAGAAGAATGATGTTTCGATGCAAATATATTTATCAAGATAGGAAACACACAATAAAATACAAAGTAAAAACGTTTCATGTAGTAAATTGTAATGTATAGTAATAGTTTACTGCAGGGATATACCAATGTCAAGAGGACATTCACTATTAACATAAGAATGAGATAATTATCATATTACGGTCAAGTTATAAGATCTTTTCTCTCGAATCCTATTTTGTCTCACATCGTTATTAGGACAAGGAGAAATTTATAGAATGAGTGCGTTATTATGTGCGCTTCTTAAATAGTGTTTTTCAGTGCCTCTGTTATTTCTGAAGTCCAACTTTTGCGTGAGCGGCCTTTTATTTTGTATCCACTATATCGGAAGAGCATTGCTCTTTGATGCGCACTGTCTGTTGATAATTGGCTTATGAGATCGAATCATTTAATTTTAAAAAAAAGTTCCTTTACTGATATTGTACCCATATTTCTCTACGTCTTCATGTCTAAACCGGTCTTTTCTTGATACTCCCAGAATTCTGCGTAGACACTTCATCTCTGTCGTGACTAGCTCTCTTCTTGATACTCCCAGAATTCTGAGTAGACACTTCATCTCTGTCGTGATTAGTTTATAATGAGAACAGCATATAGTAGGATGGAATATCTGGCCTATGAGAGAGAGAGAGAGAGAGAGAGAGAGAAGAGAGAGAGAGACAGAGAGAGAGAGTTGAATTACGAAAGTCTGTTAGGGTGGCAAACTTTGCTCAGGACAAGTTATTTGATGTTGATAAACATTACTATAGTATAGTTAATTGAGAATTCGCATGGTTTTTTTAATGGCCATAATACAAATGTATACGATTTATTATATGTTATTTTCGCTATTTATATTCTTAGTACTTTTGTACAGACATTTTGCAGGCTATTTGAGGATTCCTATCTATTATTCTGACATGTTTTCGTTAGGTAAACCACTTTTTTTTAGTATGTTAGTCTGAAAGGTTGTCTTGTCAGTCAAAGAAAAAGAAAAAACTAAAAATAACTAGATACATCTACTAACTTATAACTGTGAAGTTTGAATTACTATCATCACCATCGTGACCATTATCATCACAAGCATATTTGCAACGTTCTGTGAAGAGTTTGTGCTCCCTATCAGCTAAAATAAGATCAACATAGTGGGCGCAGAACCTCATTGCTTAAAAACATGTGTATTTTCAACTTGGGGATGGTAAACCGTTTCATTTATCTCCTGCCATCACTGACGATTTCTTATTGGATGAGCAGCTGCACAGGAGGCTCGGCGTGACCTCAATAAACTTAACTATGCTTTCACAGAAAGTGTGAAGAAATAACATGCTGATTATCGATATGTAGGTTAATGTGTACAAAACACTGGGGGTGAGTACCGCTCTATGCAAACGAATCGTGAACCATGAGAACAGCGTTAAAAAAATATGTGCATTACACATGTGCAACATGGAGAGCCGAGATTGCGTATTGGTTAGTGCACTTGCATCTAAGGGCGTGATTTGGTTTCAATTCCAAAGTAACAATGGAGCTTTTTCCAAGTGTAACGGTTCTCTGGTTAAACAGGTTAACGTAATGCATAGTGCGTTAGCCTATCTACTCGGACACAAGACAGTCGTGGGCTCAATCTCACACTCGACGTTCCCCACGTGAGGAAAGGAATTGACCCTCCTACCGCCTGCATGCTAGGTCCTAGAAATGAGAAGTGACAATAACTTAATACCCTATGGTCTGTAAAGTCTGCGGGATATTTTATTACATTTATTTAACGGCTCTCAGATCGACTCAGGTTGAACTCATTACCAGAGGAACACTAGGACGTAAAGGTGAGTTGTGACATTATATCACCTATTGTGGGCCGAAGGTCAATGAAAAATACGGTCCTAACAATGTATTCAACATTCTACCACATGGTATAAAAAACGGTTTCTTTTTTTTACTTTTTGCATGTGCTACCTGAGACGCATACTCAACATCTTCTGCAGTTACAGAGTAAAACATTACCAGTTGTCTTAAAACTGTATGATATTCAGCATGACCACTCTCCGTCAACAACAACGCTTCTTAATAGGACTGAGTCACTTGCTCCCGGTAATGAACGTTCTGATACCTAAGAATATCTTTTACGGAGAGCTGGTTTCTGACAAATAAACTGGGGAACGATTTTTCCCTTCTCTACAAGGACTGAATCAAACGAGACGGATGTGCTGCACATGAATGCAACAAAATAGATAGAGATTGGTGTTCGGGTATATCATAAATTGTGCACAAAGATATGGAATAGCTCCTCCTGGCCAAAGGAATTGAAAAGATCAGTATTTATACCTATTCCAAAGAAGGAAAACCTGAAATTATGCACCAACTACAGAACTATTGCCCTTATAAGTCATGCCAGCAAAATCCTACTAAGAATCATCATGAAGAGGATGGAACAAAAATTAGAAGATGAAATACACGAAACACAAGCAGGTTTCAGAAGAGGTAGAGGCAGTAGACCATATTTGTAGCATGAGACTCATTATCGAGAAATGCAGAGAATACAACATAGACCTACATGCATGTTTCATAGACTATAGCAAGGTTTTCGACCATATACAACATCAGAAAATGTGAAACATCATGAAAGACATGCATTTTCCAACACACATAATACAACTCATAGAATCTGTATACCACGAACAACAGGCAACCATTAAAATAGGATGTGAAATAGCTGAATTGTTCGAGATTCAAAAGGCGGTACAACAGGGATGTATTTTGTCCCCATACTTATTCAACATATATGCGGAGAACATCATGAGAAATGTAAAAGACGATGCCAACTATGTTAATTACGACCCTCTCACTATAGGTGGCAAATCCATACCAGAGCTTAGATACGCAGACGATACAGTATTGTTTTCCACCAGCAAAGAGGATTTGGAAAACCTAATCATGACGACCAAGAAACATAGTGAAGACCAACATCTATATTTGAATACACAAAAACAAAAACATGTCAACTAACAAAGCAGAAGGCTCATCTAACATCCAAATAAACAATGAACAGCCCCAATGTGTAGAGAGCTATGAATACCTGGGCTCAATAATTAACAATAACGGTGACTGCTCCAAAGAGATCCCAAGAAGATTGATAATAGCAATCAAGAAGTTAAACACAATGAAGAACATGTGGCAAAGCACCAGCAAAATACTAAAATTAAAAATATTGAGAGCATGCATTTTCCCAGTGGCTACTTATGGTTGTGAATCATGGACTATTACACAAAAAACAAGAACGAAAATCCATTCCTTCGAAACTAAATGCTACAGAAAGATCCTACGAATACCATGGACAGAAAAAGAAAGAACACTGATGTCCTGAAAAAACTAAATGTTAAAGAGAATTGGCTGATAAACAACATACTATACAGAAAAATTGGATACTTTGGTCACATCAAGCGTCACGATGGCCTGGAAAGAACAATATTAGAGGGCAGGGTCCCAGGACGCAGAGGCAGACCAAGAAGAAGATATTAAAGAAACCATGAATATGACCATAGCACAACACACCATGATGATGATGATGAGATAGAGATAGTTTTCCAGGGGCAGATCCAGCTGGAGGTGGATTCTAAGCACTTGTTTGAGAACTATTGAAACTTGACTCGGTATTTCACTGATACAAAACGTGCTATGAGAAAACATATTCATGGTGTCGTGGACAAGCAGTTGAGCATTTCCCCATGTCTTGGACAAGCAGTTGAGCATTTCCCCATGTCTTGGACAAGCAGTTGAGCATTTCCCCATGTCTTGGACAAGCAGTTGAGCATTTCCCCATGTCTTGGACAAGCAGTTGAGCATTTCCCCATGTCTTGGACAAGCAGTTGAGCATTTCCCCATGTCTTGGACAAGCAGTTGAGCATTTCCCCATGTCTTGGACAAGCAGTTGAGCATTTCCCCATTGCGTTCAAGAGTTTGTAGGCTCGAATACGAACCTTTTGTTTCTGTTTGTAAGTTTGGAAGAAAAAGTACATCAAAGAAGAAAAAGTATAGTTTTTAGCACAAACATACCTCGGATTATCAAATGCATGCCACCATTCTGATGAGTTTTCATATGCAGGTAGGACATATCCAAAGGAAACGATTCAGCGCCTGGGGACTGTTGGAAAATCTTATAAAAGGCGACTGATCTAGCAAAACAAAAAGTAGATTTGTTTGTTTCTGGAGCAATAGAGTTAATTTTTTGTGCAGTTCTCTTGACAGGTGGTGTATCGTTTCTAAATCCCTTTGATACAAACTAGTCATTTCTTCTAGGATATCATTTTGAGAAAAACTAATTTATTGATTTGTTTACTTATATGTTTTTGTTTATTAGTTAACCTTTTTTTCTAATTCAGATTTAGTTGTTCTGAGAGCATCATATTTTGTTTTGGGAGCATCATATTTTGTTTTGGGAGCATCATATTTTATTTTGGGAGCATCATATTTTGTTTTGGGAGCATCATATTTTGTTTTGGGAGCATCATATTTTGTTTTAGGAGCATCATATTTTGTTTTAGGAGCATCATATTTTGTTTTGGGAGCATCATATTTTGTTTTAGGAGCATCATATTTTGTTTTGGGAGCATCCTATTTTGTTTTGGGAGCATCATATTTTGTTTTAGGAGCATCATATTTTGTTTTGGGAGCATCATATTTTGTTTTGGGAGCATCATATTTTATTTTGGGAGCATCATATTTTGTTTTGGGAGCATCATATTTTGTTTTAGGAGCATCATATTTTGTTTTGGGAGCATCATATTTTGTTTTGGGAGCATCATATTTTGTTTTAGGAGCATCATATTTTGTTTTAGGAGCATCATATTTTGTTCTGAGAGCATCATATTTTATTTTGGGAGCATCATATTTTGTTTTAGGAGCATCATATTTTGTTTTAGGAGCATCATATTTTGTTTTGGGAGCATCATATTTTGTTTTGGGAGCATCATATTTTGTTTTAGGAGCATCATATTTTGTTTTGGGAGCATCATATTTTGTTTTGGGAGCATCATATTTTGTTTTGGGAGCATCATATTTTGTTTTAGGAGCATCATATTTTGTTTTAGGAGCATCATATTTTGTTCTGAGAGCATCATATTTTATTTTGGGAGCATCATATTTTGTTTTGGGAGCATCATATTTTGTTTTAGGAGCATCATATTTTGTTTTAGGAGCATCATATTTTGGTTCTGAGAGCATCATATTTTATTTTGGGAGCATCATATTTTGTTTTAGGAGCATCATATTTTGTTTTAGGAGCATCATATTTTGTTTTGGGAGCATCATATTTTGTTTTGGGAGCATCATATTTTGTTTTAGGAGCATCATATTTTGTTCTGAGAGCATCATATTTTATTTTGGGAGCATCATATTTTGTTTTGGGAGCATCATATTTTGTTTTAGGAGCATCATATTTTGTTTTAGGAGCATCATATTTTGTTCTGAGAGCATCATATTTTATTTTGGGAGCATCATATTTTGTTTTAGGAGCATCATATTTTGTTTTAGGAGCATCATATTTTGTTTTGGGAGCATCATATTTTGTTTTGGGAGCATCATATTTTGTTTTAGGAGCATCATATTTTGTTTTGGGAGCATCATATTTTGTTTTGGGAGCATCATATTTTGTTTTGGGAGCATCATATTTTGTTTTGGGAGCATCATATTTTGTTCTGAGAGCATCATATTTTATTTTGGGAGCATCATATTTTGTTTTAGGAGCATCATATTTTGTTTTGGGAGCATCATATTTTGTTTTAGGAGCACCATAGTATTCTATAGGGTTTATTCTGTGGCATAGAGGTTAGGTGATTGCCTTTCGTTCCAAAGATACTCGGCTCGTTACCTCGTGGATCCATCGGGATATTTTTCCAGAGTCCCCTGATCTTAGTGTGGGTGAGATCGAATTCCTAGTCCTATCGGAGACGGGCGATAAAACGGAGATCATGTGTTCAATTTGAGCACTAAAAGAACCCTTCTTCTTCTCTTCTTCCACCATTGACTTCTTTATAGAAGTGTTGGGGTGAAACGTAGTGATCTTGTGTGTGCCTTTTTAAAGCACTTTGTAAGCTGATATTCATGTTCGTAAGGCTGTTCTTAATGCTCCATCTTTTGCGGGGTCTTCCTCTTGCCTTGTACTCATTATACTTTTTCTGTGTGGCTCTCTGTGGTAGGCGATACCAGGGCATTCTGGTCAGGTGTCCAAACCATTTAATCTGTTGTTCTTTTATGAATTGCATGACTGGTTTCACATCCAGTCTTCTTCTGATTTCTTCATTTCTAATTTTGTCTCTTATTGTCACACCTGCAGCTCTTTGTTTGTTTTATGTCTACGTTCTGGAGTTTTATTGTAAGGCTTTCTGGTTGTCTACTTATTATTAAAGAACCTATGTCAATTCAAAATCGAGAAGAGCAGGCTGGAAAGTTTGTACCCGGACAAAAATAAATTCAAAATAAATAAAGTAGAAATAACATTCCTACAAAATATTTTCACATTCTCCAAGAATTACATCGGGGACCCTTGTTGGCGTTACAGAGTACGTGCACTGTCGCTGAGATGTTCATGTGTAAGATAGAGATCAGATCACATATGGCTACTCACCGAAGTCCAAATATATTGACCCTATCAATCAATCAGTATTCTACAATTATTTTCATTGATCTAATTTCTTGTATAAATTCTATTTCTATATTCTCCTTCTGTTTATCGTTTTCTTTCTAAGCGTATGCAATATTCATTCTGTACTTATTATTACAAATACAACATTCTCACTCACCTCTTAGCAGGTTGTAAATAGTTGGTCTCCTGGATCGCATTTTGTTGTCGTGTTGTCTGTAATTATGATTATCTTTCCAACATTTTTTCTTTGCACTGAAAATTTTACCGTCTGCGTTTCTGTAGCTTTTCAAGGGAAGGTAACCATATGTTTTCAACATTTTGTTTGCGTACATTACGTCCCATCTCTGCGACTGCTTCGTTTTTCTGTTGGGTTTTCAAGCGTTAATGTCATTAGTAATAACTGACGAAATATTGAACTGGAGTCTTGATATTGTTAGTGTTTCAACTCTTGATATTGTTATTGTTTCAACTCTTGATATTGTTATTGTTTCAACTCTTGATATTGTTATTGTTTCAACTCTTGATAATGTTATTGTTTCAACTCTTGATATTGTTATTGTTTCAACTCTTGATATTGTTATTGTTTCAACTCTTGATATTGTTAGTGTTTCAACTCTTGATATTGTTAGTGTTTCAACTCTTGATATTGTTATTGTTTCAACTCTTGATATTGTTATTGTTTCAACTCTTGATATTGTTAGTGTTTCAACTCTTGATATTGTTATTGTTTCAACTCTTGATATTGTTATTGTTTCAACTCTTGATATTGTTATTGTTTCAACTCTTGATATTGTTATTGTTTCAACTCTTGATAATGTTATTGTTTCAACTCTTGATATCGTTATTGTTTCAACACTTGATATTGTTATTGTTTCAACTCTTGATATTGTTATTGTTTCAACTCTTGATATTGTTATTGTTTCAACTCTTGATATTGTTATTGTTTCAACTCTTGATATTGTTATTGTTTCAACTCTTGATATTGTTATTGTTTCAACTCTTGATATTGTTAGTGTTTCAACTCTTGATATTGTTATTGTTTCAACTCTTGATATTGTTATTGTTTCAACTCTTGATAATGTTATTGTTTCAACTCTTGATATTGTTATTGTTTCAACTCTTGATAATGTTATTGTTTCAACTCTTGATATTGTTATTGTTTCAACTCTTGATATTGTTATTGTTTCAACTCTTGATATTGTTATTGTTTCAACTCTTGATATTGTTATTGTTTCAACTCTTGATATTGTTAGTGTTTCAACTCTTGATATTGTTATTGTTTCAACTCTTGATATTGTTATTGTTTCAACTCTTGATATTGTTATTGTTTCAACTCTTGATATTGTTATTGTTTCAACTCTTGATATTGTTATTGTTTCAACTCTTGATATTGTTATTGTTTCAACTCTTGATATTGTTATTGTTTCAACTCTTGATATTGTTATTGTTTCAACTCTTGAGAGAAAATAGATTTGTACTCTTGTTCTATGTCTTCTTTCTTCTTTTGTCCTTCTCTGCTTTTTTGCCATTAGGCGTAACAGGTTTAACTGATGATTGGTTTCCGAGATAGTGCACGCTCAGTCGCTTGGTATGCTGTGGTATTGTCTAGTTTTAAGATGTCTGTAACTTCACCAATCCATTTTTTTCTTAGTCAACCCCTTCTTCTTGACGATTCCATTTTCAGGTTGTACGCTCTTCTTGCAACTGGTGTATTCGGGTTCATCCTCACCAAGTGGCCACACCATTTGAGTCTATGTTTTCCAATAAATCTAATAGCAGATGTTGTTCCGACTTTTCTTCTAATTTTTTTCATTTCTTATATGCAATAAAGTATGCACTCTTGCTCTATGTTCTAGGCTGTTCATTTACTTTTTTAAATTGTGTTTTAATTATTATCGTTTCTTTGTCTGTGTGAATGAATAAAGCGAAATAATGGAAACTAGTAAAACAATAACAGCAAGTAGACAAACACTAACATAAACGATTCAGTCAAGGAACAGAAAGGAAATCTAACAACAAATGTGAGCATAAAATAAAGTTGCAATAAGCAAAGTTATGAAACATTTCTAAGAAATATTATGTCTATATAATATTAACATTGCATATGCCTTTTCAGACCTTAGTGTATAAGTTCCTGTCACTTCATATTTCTAGACTATAGTGTTCAGGAGGTAGGAGGACTGATTCCTTCCCTCACGTGTGAAACGTCGAGTGTGGGATTGAACATACATCCCTCTTATGTCCGAGTCGATAGGCGAATGCTTATGCATTACGTTAATCCGTCCCACGATATCATGTCTACATGCCGTATATTTTGGCTTGGATCTACGCCAAAGAGCACTTTCTACTTTGCAAATGACTGGGTGAGGTCATTCCGGTATATGAACTGAAGAATGAGACGTGCAACATCACAAAACAGCTTACTAATAGTATCAACAACAGGAGGCTAGCAAGCAATGATGAATGAGACGTGCAACATCACAAAACAGCTTACTAATAGTATCTACAACAGGAGGCTAGGAAGCAACGAATGACGCGACAGAAGTCATAATAGTCTAGCCAGGGCTTCTCAAAAAACGTATTTGACATCAAAATGGTGACCTAGGACAAAACGATTAATGTGGCATAGTGAACCATGACCCCACTCTACATCTAAGCGGTGACCTACTTGATTGAGGGAACATAGTGAACCACTAATGTCCTACTCTACAGCTTGGTAGTTACCAAAGATACAGCGATTGAGAGGACCATGACTGCCCAAGACTCTATTCTAACTCTAAGTGATGATATAGGACCATGCGATTGAGGTGACATAAGTCAGCTTACCAGAACTGCCCTAGACCCTACACCGCCTCTAAATGGTAACCCAAGATGCAAGGAATCAGGTGACATGTCAGTGAAACAGGGATACGTAAGACCTTGTTCCAGATCTAAGTAGACACTAGACCAGTTGATGTGCGGCGACCTTGAAGGGGCAAACGATCAGTTAGTGAACAGAAAAAAACTCTTTAAAGAAACTTAAAATGTCCCTAAAATGGTTCGATATAGACACCACGTGCTGGGAATCCCCCCTTGCGCAATATCGAAAATGAAGCGCTGTAACAACACAAAAGGAACCCGCATAGGAGAATCATCGTGCCGTTGAACCGCAGAAAAAGCGAGCTACGCGAAAAGACAAAACACACAACACCCGCATGTATAATCTTGATCTTGTATGCCCCACCTGTGGTAGGGATTGTGTTAGAAGCTTAGACTCTACTGCCACCTCCGAACACACCAGAGAAGTACAGCAGCGCACGTCTAAGACTGTTGTCATCATCGCTTGCGATGGACAACTGTTATTAGAAACGGAACCAAGAAACAAAAAAATGCTGTTATCTTTTCTTACCTTCCCTTTTCTGAAATTTGGCTGAAATCGGTTTTTTTTTCTCTTCCATTTCACAAAATAGTAAGCCTGTGTAAACAAACGTTGAAACAACTAAAGATAGATGTGACAATTGGTCTTGGGTTGTCATGCACTAAGTGTCATCGTGTGATAGGAATTCGGTTACGTGCAATTTAGCATGATCTTTAAAGGCTCTCTATTAGTGCATCTATTTATCTTCACATTCATTTATTCATCAATATATTTCATTATCTTGTTCTTCTTCTGCGATCAACTTCTACTATGGAACTACTCCGGAATGTGTCATTAACAGGGTGGTGCGCTTGAGGTCTTCAAAGGTCCCCCATAGTTTGTTTTGTAGGGTTGTTTCTGTTGGTCAGATTTCCATTCTCACAGTGCTAAGGCTGGGGCAGTCTTGTAGAATGTGCTCTGGGGACTGCTTTGGTGCTCTACAGGTGCAGGCAACCGTCCATGAGACCCATTCTATGGAGGTGTGCTCTAAGACCTCAGTATCCCGCTTTAAGTCTGAAGACTGTGGTATGCGCTTTCCTGTTAAGTTTATTTATACTGTGCTCTGGCATATATTTAATTATCTATACATTATTTATATATAAATTTATCTACTCATTTATATATGTGCATAGCTTTCTCTTCAAATCTATTTTTATGTATCAATCTTTCCATCTCTTTATGCATTCGCTAAACGTTTTATTTTCTCTCTTTATCTCTAGATATGTATACAAAGTAAGATAACAGTTTCGTTTTCATACCATGGGGTATATTAAAGAATGCGGCGTTAGGCTCACATTTTTCTTTGACGAACAGCACATGATGATTGATGTAGTCAATATCACGTGGACTGTCCTTACTTTCAAGTCTTTCTCTGAGATCTAATTTACACTTGGTTAAACTGATAGCTTTTACGGTCGAAAAACTCAACTTCCACTAACAAAAATGTGACCCTTGGACCAGTCGCCTACCACGCAAATGTACATTGTGGCTGCTAGAACATATATATATATATATTAGTGTATGTGTGTATAGATCGATCAACAATAAGGGATTTAAAGCCGACGGATTAACTTCATTGTAAGGGAATTTATCTCATGGGGCTAGGTCCCTATCTGCAGAAATGGTACGCAACATGCCGAGAATATTGCACAAAGCACGAACTCCGTAACTTCGGCAACAATCATATGGGTCTCTGGAAAAATTCCACCCGTGAACAAAACGGAGCGGTCGGGATTCGAATGAACCACCTTCGGAGAGCAAGGCAAGAGCTTAACCACTTAGCCACGGATACCACATAGATCAATCGATCCATCAACCTACCTTTCTATTTATTCATTCGACTGTCTAATCATTTATTTCAATGAAATAATTACTTATCTATTCATTAATTGATCACGCTAATTACCTATATTTCAGAATACATTTCTATCTAGTAAACTTTATATTTTTTCAATTATTCTACCTTTAGTACTATCTCTGTCTATCTAGTCTGCATTTAGTACCATCCCTATTTATTCTACATTTAGGGCCGTCCCTGTCTAGTTCACATTTAGAACCATCCCTGTCTAGTCTACCTTTAGTACCATCCCTGTCTAGTCTACCTTAAGTGCCATTCCTGTCTAGTCTACCTTAAGTGCCATCCCTGTCTAGTCTACCTTTAGTACCATCCCTGTCTAGTCTACCTTAAGTGCCATCCCTGTCTAGTCTACCTTTAGTGCCATCCCTGTCTAGTCTACCTTTAGTACCATCTCTGTCTAGTCTTCCTTTAGTACCATCCCTGTCTAGTCTACCTTAAGTGCCATCCCTGTCTAGTCTACCTTAAGTACCATCCCTGTCTAGTCTACCTTAAGTGCCATCCCTGTCTAGTCTACCTTAAATACCATCCCTGTCTAGTCTACCTTAAGTGCCATCCCTGTCTAGTCTACCTTTAGTACCATCTCTGTCTAGTCTACCTTAAGTGCCATCCCTGTCTAGTCTACCTTTAGTACCATCCCTGTCTAGTCTACCTTAAGTGCCATCCCTGTCTAGTCTACCTTTAGTACCATTCCTGTCTAGTCTATCTTTATGGCTATTCCTGTCTAGTTTACCTTAAGTACCATCCCTGTCTAGTCTACCTTAAGTGCCATCCCTGTCTAGTCTACCTTTAGTACCATTCCTGTCTAGTCTATCTTTATGGCTATTCCTGTCTAGTTTACCTTTAGTACCATCACTGTCTAGTTTACCTTTAAATCTTATCTACCACATTTTAACTATCTCAAAACTAAAGATCTATCATCAATTGTTATACAAGCGGAATGTCCCTTATTTACATAACGGAACTTAATTCAACAAACGGCCCGTCTACCCAGCGTGTTCGTAGCGCGTTGGACTACGGGTGACTATCCCTCTGTGTGTGCGGGTTCAATTCCGCGGGTGGCAGAAAAAGCCACAGATTCCAAAGATTTACGGTGTTCGTGGCACCGAAACGAAGGGTTACGCTGTCCATGACACCGAGCCGAAGAGCTGAAAAGCTCAAGTGCTTCTGGATCGGAAAAAAAAATTCAACAGACCTAACTAAAATGTAGATTCGAATGTTGCTCTCTTGTGATCTTTGCATTTTTGTTTTCAAACTTAGTCGTGCAGTAGATTCACTATTAAATAACCAAACACAGATACTAACCAGACACTGCGTATTCATATTGTGCTATTTATTGCCATGGAATGGGGTTGCGAGGAGGAACAAGTACTGAAACATTCGTGATGGAAAAAATGAAGAGATTTGTAGACAGAGAAAAAAAAAAGAGGAAAGAATCAAATATAGTATTACGAGGGGAAGTCAATAAGTAAGCCACAAAGTTATGTGAGATGGTAGGTAAATGTAGTTGGTATTTTCTAAAAGTGTCATTAGGTGACAGCAACATCCAACTTTATATTCCCGTTCGCCAGGTGGCGCTATGTGTCTCATGCGCATGCGCAGCGCATAAACAAAATGGCGACTGTACTTACGGAGAGTACAACCAAAGAGCAACGTGCTGTTGTGCGTTTTTGTGGGCAAAAGGACTGCCTGCAAAGGACATTCATAAGGAAATGCTTCCTGTTTATGCTGGCAAATGTTTGTCCGCAAAACGGTGCATAGTTGGGTAGAAAAATTTTTCAAGGACGCTCTAAATTTGTTGATGAAATCCGATCTGGTCGTCCAGTTGAGATTGCAACAGAAGCATCAGTGCAGCGGATGGAGGAGACGATTAGAGGTGACAGACGAGTAACGATAGACTCTGTAGCATTTGCAATAGGGTGCTCACATGGTTCAGCATACAGCATAATGCATGATCGATTGAAATTTAAGAAAGTGTGCTCAAGGTGGGTACCCAGACAATTGAAAGAGGAACACAAAATGAACTGATTTGGCCTGTCCTTGCATCATCTCTGTCGATACGAAGATGAAGGAGAAGAGATGCTGAACAGGATTGCTACTGGGGATGAATCATGGGTGCATCACTACCAGCCCGAATCAAAGCGTGCTTCAATGCAGTGGAAACATCCTTCTTCGCCTTGTGTCCAAAAATTCAAGGTTACGCCATCAGCAGGGAAGGTTATGTTGACGGTGTTCTGGGATTGTCGGGGAGTGCTTTTAATCAATTTCATGAAGAAAGGTGACAATGTGAATTCCGAATCGTACTGTGAAGTTCTATCGATGCTTCATGATGCAATTCGAAAAAAACGTCCAGGGTTGCTGACTAGAGGAGTGTTGCTTCTTCATGACAATGCCAGACCACATACGGCTCGATTAACTCAGGAGAAAATTAACCAACTAAGGTGGGAAGTTCTGGAACATCCACCTTACAGTCCCGACTTAGCCCTAGCGATTTCCACCTCTTTGGTCCACTGAAAACCCACCTTGGCGGGAGACATTTCGTGAATGACGCCGAAGTTGAATGTGAAGTGAAAACGTGGTTTAGAAAACAGAGCCCGCAGTTCTATGCAGCCGGTTTGGGAGGATTGATAAAACGATGGGATAAGTGCATCAATGTTGGTGGAAATTATGTTGAGAAATAAAGGAACAATGTATGTATAAAAATAAACTGGTTTCAAGTTGTTATCATGTTTAGTTATTTTTCTACAGCCATTTGTGGCTTACTTATTGACTTCCCTCGTAGAATACTCACACAAAATGATGTTCTATAAACAGTCAGAATGGAATTAACTTTTGAATGTAACTTGATGAGAGCAAGAACTTTTTATAAGTATAATGTAAACATCAATAGGATGGTAAATAAGTGTTTATACTAAAAAATGATAATAGGCAGAAAATGATCGATCAATTAGTCAACTTTATTTGTGGAGATGGTACTTGATCTGTCATATCTGAACTGGGTGAATCTCTCATTCGGAAACGATATATATATTGTCGATAAGTTTACTGTATCTTACTGTATAACTGAATAGAGTACACATAGGACATGCAAATAATTTGATGTTTTTCTCAAAATGTGCAAAGCATTTAAACATCTCCATTCTTATCATGTAGCATGTCCTTTGTAGAACGTCGCTATCATCACAGTCTTCTAAAAAAACTCACGGTTTTTATCAGTTTTCCGTCTCCTCATCATCGTTTCCAATATTTCCACCGTCTCCTTATCATGTTGTTCAATGTTTCCACCGTCTCCTCGTCATCGTTTTCAATATTTCCACCGTCTCTTTATCATGTTGCTCAATGTTTCCACCGTCTCCTTATCATGTTGTTCAATGTTTCCACTGTCTCCTTATCATGTTGTTCAATATTTCCACTGTCTCCTTATCATGTTGTTCAATATTTCCACCGTCTCCTTATCATGTTGCTCAATGTTTCCACTGTCTCCTCATCATGTTGTTCAATGTTTCCACCGTCTCCTCATCATGTTGTTCAATGTTTCCACCGTCTCCTTATCATGTTGCTCAATGTTTCCACTGTCTCCTCATCATCGTTTAAAATATTTCCACCGTCTCCTTATCATGTTGTTCAATGTTTCCACCGTCTTCTTATCATGTTGTTCAATATTTCCACCGTCTCCTTATCATGTTGTTCAATATTTCCACTGTCTCCTCATCATGTTGTTCAATGTTTCCACTGTCTCCTTATCATGTTGTTCAATATTTCCACTGTCTCCTCATCATCGTTTAAAATATTTCCACCGTCTCCTTATCATGTTGTTCAATATTTCCACTGTCTTATTCACCAATCAATGTTTTATCTTCCAGGAAGCATGCACTCAATCATTGTTCATATGCGTTACGATCCCCTCCTCAACATATCCATCAGCGTCCTGTGGCCCACCACGCCAGTTCGATGTTGATTAATTAATAGTTGTGCATATTTGGTATGTCGTTCTTTTAGGACTGTATCAATATCAACACCTATCTCTTTCTCTCTCAATCCGGTTAACGACTGAGATTCATAACAATGAAAATCCTCTGTTCGGAATATAAAAAAAATCTCCTTCAATGAGTTAAGAATGTCACCTCGCTCCACTCCATTATAGCGCTTTCTGGTATCGTAGCAATGTCAGCTTATCTATCAGCTCGTTCATAACCCCTGACTTCCAGCGTGCCCAGGGACAAAAATAAAGGTGACTTCTCTGATCTCTGTCTGTACCAGTATCTCCACCCAGCTTTGTCTCACCATTCCTGTTTCCACTTTATGAATCATACTCATTTAGTCAGTGAGTATGAAAACGCGAGAGTAGTTATGAGATCCCACATTGCAGAACGGTGTAAGGAAATTGTAAAAATATTTTTGCAGACAGGCTAAACGAAGGGATTTGTAACAATCTCTAACAAAACAGGAGAATAGAATAATGTACACATTATATGTTGATGAACAGTCTTTCCCTGGATGAATGAAGATAATGGAAAGATAATGCACCAGAAATAGAAGAGAGCATATAAGGGAATATAAGATTGAAGAAAAGAACCATGATATACATTTGATCAGAACCTAATAAGATTTTAAATAATTGAATTGCTGGATAAGAACGAAGTAGGGGTTATCAGGAAATTGATGGCCTGATTGAGAGCTAATAACAACACCGACATTTCAAAACCAACAGTAAGGATACATGTGAGATCTGCAGGTTTCACTTATCGCAAGAATACTAGAGAAAGCCAAATTATTTGTGAAAATCGATATAAAGTTCTTGCCCGAAGCAAGTACCTACATGAATTGTGATGAACAAGTTACGATGTTGTTTAGTGTGATGAAACGTGGTTCAATGCTCACATTAACTTAAAATAAAGGTAACAATAAATAAGCGAGTGAGAAACGAGAATATCAGAAGCATCGTTGATACTATACTTTGCATACAGTACATCGAGAAGCAAAGAGTCAAGTGGTTCGGACATCTAATGAGAATGGAACCCCATTTAGTACCATCACCTGCCTATAATAATCGACACTCGGGGCGCAGAGCATAAGGCAGGCCAAGAACACGATGGATAGATAACATCTCAGAGTCCCAGCGAAAGCATGGACTGACAACGTCAAGCGCAACAAACCTGACACAAGATAGAAAATTAACTCTCCCCACGTCGCTTCACGGTAAATGTGGTTAAGATAAGATAAGAACAATAAACGAAAGTCAGTATATGTGGATATAAAGAGGATTATTACATCACATAGTACTCGTCAGAAAATGAAGACAGTTTATGCACTCTGCAGGTATAACGCAGTAGTGGCAAATACTGAACTTGTTTTTCAGTCCAAGTCAACAGATAGTTGCTACCGTCACAAAAAGATGAACATCATCCTATAATAAGGGAATGGATGGAAAGAAACAATGCCACCTTTATTTTATAGACCATAATATTTTGATAATGGATAATGCCAGTGGCGGCTCGTGATCATTTTTGTTAGTGGGGCCAGATAGAAATTTTCGGAAATATCATGGTTTCGGTTAGGTTATATTTTAATATATAAAATAATAAATACACTTTACACCTTATTTTTGGTGGGGCCCAGCCCTACTGGCCCTTCATGACGAGCCGCCACTGGATAATGCGTCATAGCACAATGCAGTAACAATTCATGACAGTCCCTTCATCACCCAAGTACCAAATCGGTAATAAAACAATGACTTACAAACGAAAATATTAAATTTAGAAAACCAAATTTTCAACTCAAACTGTTATGCTTGTTTAAGCATGTACATCTTCTTCTTCTTCTGTTGTCGTCACACTGCTACCGGGCTGTTGCCAAGTGTCGTGGTTTTCTGTTTTTATCTTACGCTGTTCTGGTGAACATGTACATAAGACGTAGATATTTGACATTATTTCAATCCATGAAAATAACAACATAATTGTGAGACTTCCGCCATTTTTTTCATTTCAATTGATTGATTGATTGATAGGACCATCATCATTGCACTTTTGGTGAGTAGCCATGTGTGCTCTAATCCCTTTCTTACCCTGGAAGATCTCTGCTGTAGTGCACAAACTCCGTAGCACCGGCGAGGGTCCACGATGTAATTTTGAAGATGGTGAAAATATTTTTGTTGGATTAAAAAATGAAATTCATTTAAACGGAACAGAGTAAGTTTTTGAGTGAAAATGAAACGACAGGTGGACAGCTGAAAATATTACTCTAAAAATAAAAGATGTCAAATATTAATTCGTGAAGCCATAACAGAAATAAATAAGAACTAAATGTGAAGACAACATTGAGAATGCGGGAAAGAAATATAGATATAAAGTCGGTTTGTGATTCATTCAAGTCAGCACAGCCATTAATCTCAAGAAGTAATCTGATATAGAATAGAAATATAAGGATACTTCAAGTAAGTTACTTCTAGAAAATAATCACATTTTGTGATAATGCAACACCTGATGATAATGAAGATGTAATACTTTCATTTAAAGAATGATACCGAACTTTCACATTATCAATGATAGCAATCTAGGTTTTCACAATCACACACACGCACACACTTGACGAACGCACCCTCCTCCCCTCCCACCTCCCCCACCACCACCACCACCATGTACACACATCCGTGTTCACGTTAAGCTTCTTTTATACTCACGAAACCTCAAGAAATCTTATTATATTATAATCATGTTTTTTTAATTCTACTCGTACTATACGTTACATAGAGCCTGCAAGTAATAACTCCTTACCGTTCTATCCTAGGCGACTCGCTCAATCTCTTCTATGAAACGAGCCCAATATTTCACGCTTCACTCAGTAAAGTTCATTTCAGGGCTCGGAATACTCTTATACACCACTAGCATGCACCATATTATTGATATATTTTGAAACTGTTTCATCAATAATCCATGCCTCACATCCTGGACAGAGAAGAGAAGAAACAAAGACATCCTACAAGACCTGAATATCAAGGCGCATTGGCTCATAAATCAAATCAAGTCCCGGAAGATGAAATATTTCGGCCACATTAAACGCCCCAGTGGTCGGGAGAGAAAGGTAATGGAAGGCATGGTTCCTGGAAAACGAGACAGGGGACGACCAGAACGAAGATGGCAGCAGGACATAAAGGAAACCTTGAACATGACGCTGGAAGAGGCAGGAGAATTTCCAAGAGCTTTTCAGGAGGGTTGTGATGAATGCGACGTTCCGCAAGGGACATACTTGACCATGCCTCACAGCCATATGTTGATATTGGAAAAAATACGTACTCTTAAAAATCTCGCTAAATCTGTTCCTTTCCATATGTTTTGTCGTGTTTTTTTTTTTAAATAGAAGACTTCTCACTCCACCATAGCCAAAATAACAACTTTACGTTTTAGCAGCAGTAATTACGTTATGGATGCTTTTTTTGCTATTTTAATCGAAATCTATTCATCTTGTTTGTGATCAACTCACAACTATTATTTCACACCAATGTTGACTTGTCTCATAGTTTTTTCAGATTGTTCCTTTCACGAACAATAAAACTCACTGCTACATATGGATATCTTAGTCAGTTACAACTTTTCAATAACAGTGAATCGCCCGTGTCCTTTCACGTACAATAAAATTCACTGCTACATATGGATATCCTAGTCAGTTACAACTTTTCAATAACAGTGAATCGCCCGTGTCCTTTCACGAACAATAAAATTCACTGCTACATATGGATATCCTAGTCAGTTACAACTTTTCAATAACAGTGAATCGCCCGTGTCCTTTCACGAACAATAAAACTCACTGCTACATATGGATATCCTAGTCAGTTACAACTTTTCAATAACAGTGAATCGCCCGTGTCCTTTCACGAACGATAAAACTCACTGCTACATATGGATATCTTAGTCAGTTACAACTTTTCAATAACAGTGAATCGCCCGTGTCCTTTCACGAACGATAAAACTCACTGCTACATATGGATATCCTAGTCAGTTACAACTTTTCAATAACAGTGAATCGCCCGCGTCGTGCCGGGGCCCTCAAGGGAAGCAAAGAATAGTACCACTGCGACTTACAAGGCATGTCGTAAAAGGGGACTGATGTAGGAACTAGGGAAGCGATCTTAGTAAATAAAAAGCATCGCAGAAATCGGATGTGCTGGCCTACTTGTAGGCGAATAACTGGCACAGCGTACAATCGCTCTTAGGCTCAGATCACATACAAACCACACAGAGTGGTTAACTAGTGGTAGATATGGAGTGGTAGAAGAAGAAGAAGAAGATAATAACAGTGGAAACGCCTTTGAATAGTGTTTATTGATGCAAACAAGACTGTCTTTCAAAACAAAAAGTCGTAACTATCATGTTAGTATCACGTGATCCTGTAACATCACAGACAATGACACGTGTGAAACAAACTCATGTGAAAATCTAACCAATGGAAAATACACGCTCAAACAGATCCCAGTGAAATTCATGAGTCAAAAGTTATTTCAATATAAATGAAAAAGAAATTGTAAAGCTGGCGTCAACATAGACTGACTCCATGGGGCAAAAAATGACCGGATTAGTAAAGTTAGTCATAGTTGGAAAGGCATATACCGAAAACAAGCTAGTAACATGAAACAAATCGATCAGTAAAAACATAGAATAAGCTATATGTCAAATTAGAGACTACAATGTGACGCCAATATAATTACAAGAATTGATGTGAAACTCAGAGATCAATATAATTACACAAATTTGAGCATCGAAACAAACAAACTTTAAACAGATGTATTAGGTTCTCCCAGACAATAGCGATGTATATATAAGGTCCTCCTCCCAGACAATAGCGATGGATATATATAAGGTCCTTCCCTCACAAAATAGCGATGGATATATAAGGTCCTCTTTTCACAAAATGACGATTGGCTTGTTTGCTGGTTATACATATTTCTTGCATCTAAGAAATCTTCAGCTTTATAATAATCTTAATTATAAAACTGAAAATCGGTGTCTCTGTCTGTCTCGCTAAAATAAATAGCATGCGAGCGTTGAAAAAATGCCACTGCTAAAAATGGATCAACACCGTTACGCAGAAGGCTTGAGGAGTACGCATTGACCACAAAACCATCCGGAGGAGAGACTCTAATCCTAAGGCTTAAGTTAGATGAATATTCTCTTCCATCTTTTTAGCATCCCTTGCAAACCCTGCTTGATTCCAAATGTATGGACTTTCTTTGTATTAAAACAGTAGCGTCAAGAGGAGGTTTGAGCAACATGGGCAAGACACATTCACCATGCCTGCGCCAGGCATAAACGGAGAGGACATTTCCTCCTTGTTGTTGGCTTGAACACACTACGCAAAGGCTTGGAGGTGAGCTTGGACAAACTACGCAAAGGCTTGGAGGGGAGCTTGGACACACTACGCAAAGGCTTGGAGGTGAGCTTGGACAAACTACGCAAAGGCTTGGAGGTGAGCTTGGACAAACTACGCAAAGGCTTGGAGGTGAGCTTGGACAAACTACGCAAAGACTTGGAGGTGATCTTGGACAAACTACGCAACGGCTTGGAGGTGAGCGTGAAGGCAAGAGAAACTTGTGCAATCACATAAATCGTCGCAGTAACAAAATTGACAAATGACTGACTATAGAGATGAAAAAAGTAATATGTATATATTTCTATATCTTAATAATGGTAGTTGTTCAGTGTGGTACATGATGCTTCTACAAGGCAGAGCTCTCCATCTTCGTCTTTTTTTTTTGGGTCTGAACTTTGTATTTCATGGCATATATACTTTCTGGATTTCTTCTTCTTTTTACGCTTCCTAGTTTCCATTTTTATCTTCACTTTCTTTTCCCCTTCCTGCATCCAAATGATGACTTTTATCTCAAATTTGCCAGAATACATTCTCTTAATATACCATGGACATTTCCATATCTTTTCTTCAATGACGTTTCACAAACATTCTTAGCTATCGTCTAAGTATATACAGGAAAGAGTCATGATAGCTAGACAGTTCTGTGAATATCTCTTTTGGTCGTTTTTCAGCATTCCGGTCTCTATAACAGAACTGTCGAGATAATGTTTTAATATAATGTTGCACTAACATGATCTGGTTGAGGGCCTATGCCCCAACAAGGGCTTAAAAGACGAGAGAGAGAGAGAGAGTATATGGTTGTTGTTCTTCTTCTTTGCGTTCGTTCTTTACGACCAATTTTAATCATTTTTTGTGATATGTTTGATCTTTGCCAAGAACGTGTATACGTTGCACATTGGTTTGGTAGGCCGCTAAACGCATAGACTTCTACACCTTTAGGACACATGCATCCGATTTCAGCTAAACCTCCTTAATCGCTTCTTACGACATGCATGGCAGGTAACAGTGGTTCTATTCTTTACACCCAAATTTGGGCCCCGTAACCACTCGGGAGGGTATATGGTTGTGAAAGATAAGAGTATTTGTTTGTGGGGTACTGTTGAATTGTAAAGTGTTACATGGTCGAGCCATTGTGTATCTTGTTTTTTTATCTGCTCTAGCACTGGCGTTGATCAGGTACCAAGTCTCTAATAGTCTCGTTTTCTTTATCGTATCTATCCCTGTTAATTATATTACTTTCTGAAGCATGTTACCTCTGTTGTTGTAATTTGTTTTAATTTATTTACTGTAAGTGTCCAATTTTGACACTGGTAGCACAAACGGTAGTGAGCTTGATCACGAACCCAAGCGTACCTGGTTCAAACCCCACGCTGAGCAAGTTTGGAAGAAAATTCGTTTCCGTGGGATTTTTACAAAAGGTAAAATAGACCTCCCCGTTCAGAAAGCAATGACAAACTACTGAACGTATAAGTGGTGCCTAGAAAATCAACGACTCGTTTACTGTGGTTGATGGCTACGTCCTTTAGGATAAAAAAGTTAATTGCATATCCTTTACAGGACTTTGCGAATCAACCCCAGCTTTTAACGCTGTTTGTGATTTTTCTAGGCATTATTACGTTCAGTAGTTTGCCATTGCTTTCTGAACGGGTCCTTTGTAAAAATCCACGCAAACAATTTGCAACCAAACTGTCCGCAGCGTGATTCGAACTCAGAACGTCGGAGTTAATTGTCACTAACCCCTAAGCCACAGACGCCCCAACCCTTTAGGATATGCCACCAAAAAAAAAAAAGCACAAAGTTGGGATGACGATCGCATTGAATAATGTTCTTTTTGTACGTAAAGGTACCTTTTTGAAATTGCATAAAGATCTCGTTTGGTCGTTGATTTGATTTGCTGCCTCTTTGTTCCATTTCGGTGTTGATATTTCCACCTACTGATATCGCACTTCCCAAATACGCAAAGTCCTTCACTTGTCTTAGTTGCTGGATTGCAATCACAATAGTTGTATTATTTTCTTGCCTCTAATGACATAACCTTGCTCTTATCAACGTTAATTTTCATATTGTGATCTTTACGAGTACATGTGTTATTTAGTTTGTTCATGCGCTGCTCTAAATGCATTTCTGACGTGGCAACAATTAACTGATGACATATACACAAAAAAGCAGTTCATTAACACAAATAGCACCAAGTTTGGTATTTTCGCATGACTCATAGCGGTTTTGATTCTGTATTTACATAATGTTGCTGCACTGTTATATGGAAGTCTTAAACTACTATGCCGTCCGCGTGCCCAGCGTGTTCGTAGCTCGTTGGACTACGGGTGACTAGTCCTCTGTAAGTGCGGTTTCAACTCCGCGGACTGGCAGAAAAACTACAGGTTCCCCAGATTTACGGTGTTCGTGGCACCGAGCCGAAGGGTTACGATGTCCATGACACCGAGCCGAAGAGCTTTCAGCTCAAGTGCTTCTGGATCGGAAAAAAACTACTATGCCCTTACGATTACGAAATGACATAGATAGACAAAATTCGAGATTATAAAATTGAACACAGTAGGTGTTTTGTACTTTTAAATTGATTCTTCTATAAAATTGAACACAGTAGGTGTTTTGTACTTGTTAACTGATTCTTCTTCTTCTTCTTCAAAACAAACAAAAAATAATAGAAAAATAGAACTGTTGGTGTAATGTTTCCTATTTTCTGTCTTTTGCAGTTGTGGCTAACTCCAACATCTTCTTCTTCTTCATTTTTCAACTCCCAACGGAGCACAGGTCTTCAACAAACTTATTCCAGCTCTTCCTCTCTCCTGCCATCCCTTCCAATTCTTTCCATGTTTTACCTATCCTTTTAATATCAGTCTCCAGCTCTCTTCTCCAGGTATGTCTAAGCCTTCCCTTTCTTCTCTTTCCCTGCGGATTCCAAAACATTCCAACATACTACTATATATCTAACTCTTCGTGTTACCTTCCAACAAATGACACTATCTTGCTCTTGTCTGCTGCACCTAAGTGTATGTATATTTGATCTATGTGTAAATCTTACAGTATTTAGCTTAGAACTAGGTAAGTCTGTAAATGTATGAGACTGTGTGTACAACTGTAGCGATACGGAATTTAAGTGTGTATATGTGTATACATCTCGACACCTGTGTACACATCAAGCGTAGACATATGTAGTGAAAGTCCATCCTTATCTTATCCTTATAGACAAACAGACAGATCTAACCACGACTCGTCCTAGGCTAGATCACAGCTTCTATTCACTGCTGCTATCAGTAATCTGAACGCAACCATATCTGGACTTGTCATTTCGACCAAACAATCAACAATTCTTTCTTGACAACCATGTCATTTTTGTGACTTTTTCCATGTGTTACTTTTCAACTTTATAGCAGATTATATAGACGTACTAGTGAATCTGTCACGTACATATCTGATTCGAAATCAAGTAACAATGAAACAGACAACATTATCAATGGACTTCTTATTTTTCTTGTGTTCACTCGCTCTGAATTGTGGCGTAGTCAGTGCGCCTTGTATGGTGTTTATGAAAGAGACAGGATAACTGGCTAAATTTTGACAGTATTTCAGGAAGACTTTTAGAAAAGTGAAGTTCTGCAAAGTACATGTTGCAAAATGAACAATAAAATTAACTTGTGTATGTCATCTTGATAATCTATTGTATTCTCTCCACTAGAATTGAAGGACAATAGTATAATACTTTTAAACTAGAATTATATATATATATAGTGGCGGCTCGTCATTAAGGGCCAGAGGGCCGGGTCCCCAAAAATAATATGTAAAGTGTATTTATTATTTAAAAATTAAAATATAAACCTAACCAAAAGCCAGGATTTTTCCGAAAATTTGTGTCTGCACCCACCAAAAAAACGATCACGAGCCGCCACTGTATATATATATATATATATATACGTTCTTCAATATCGATCTATCTGTATAACTTACTACTAATCGATATTTAAGAGACAACATTAGAAATGAAGAAATCGGAAGAAGACTAGATGTGAAACAAGTCATGCAATTCATAAAAGAACAACACATGAAATGGTTTGGACACATAACAAGACTGTCCAGGTATCGTCTACCATAGATAGCTACACCGAAGAAGTATAACGAGTGCAGAGCAAGAGGAAAACCACACAGAAGTTGAAGCAACGGCATCAAGAACAGCCTTAAGAAAATGAATAACAGCATACAAAGTGCATTAGTACAAGCACACACAATATCTATACCCCCTTCCCCTTCAACCAACACTTCTATAAAGAAATAAATGGTGGACGAGTACAAGAGATATAAGTTCCACAAACTTAGTTTGTTTCCCTTAGAATAGTTTCCAGAGATAACTGTGTTCAATGTAAATCAGAAAGAGTGTTAAGTCATATAGTAGAGAAGATGCAAAACTTAGGCCCATTGTTCCAAGCCAGCATGTGATAGAACATACGGTTGAAAATCAATAGGAGTAGGTTGGAATATCTGTGCCCAAACAAAAAAAAATCAACAATACCATAAAAAAATATTCCTGCAAATTTTAAACACTTTCAAAGCTACATTGGAGACTGTCGCTATGAGGTTTGTTCACTGAATCTGGGATTTTTCTGTATAAGGAAATGATAAAAAAAAAAACACATGGTCATTAACCGAAGTGCAATGATGATGGTTCAGTCTGGTCTAATCAACCATGCACAATCAATATATATATCATCATTATCAAGTGCCGTGACGGCTGGCGTAGACGATCATGGATCGCCACAAATCTCTGTCTCTGGTATTTACTATCATCTCAGATGTTGACACTTTTCCGTGCCACGAAGTCAGACTATCCAAAATTTTATCTCCCTGTCTTCCTCTGTCTCGTCTTCCCTCGATATTACCTGTTGTTACAATGTTTTATAACGCACCATTTTATCACACGTCCGCAAAATGAAGACCACCTTTACCAGATTTCCTACTACATGTATCTCCAATACATAGTACCACTCCCTAAATGCATACACAACATTAACTCAAAGAAGAGACGGAGGAGTAGAAAAAAGTAACAGAGACCTGGAAAGGTTTAAATTTAAAAAAAGAACATAGATGTTAAGTACACAGCTGTCCTTTGGACAAATGTTTATACAGATGGATCAGCTACAAAAGCTATTAGCAATGGAAGAGTGGTTATTCTCAAAGTTAAAAAAATAGCAGTAGTTAAAGTTAATTGCATATCCTTTACAGGACTTTGCGAATCAACCTCAGCCTTTAACGCTGTTTGTGATTTTCTAGGCATTATTACGTTTAGTAGTTTGCCATTGCTTTCTGAACGGGTGGTACCATCGTCCTTTGTTAAAATCCAAGGAAACAATTTGCAACCAAATTGTCCGCAGCGTGATTCGAACTCAGAACGTCGGGGTTAATAGACCGAGTCACTGACCCATAAGCAACAGACGCCACCAGTAGTAGTTATCCCTCAGAAAAAATTCTCAATCAATTATAGGGTATACGTCAAAGTTTTCAAGGCAGCAACAAAAATAGCTATGGAAAAAAAAGACACTAGATGTATGGTATGGGAAACTGGCTATCATGACGGGTGCTTAGTCAGTTATAAAAACAAGGTATTATCTAAAGAGCAAAGAAAACTGAAAAATGTGAAACTCTAGGAGAGGGGGATGAGTTATAACTTGCAGAGTATAGTCATTAAATGGATACCATCATATTGCAACATTAAGGAAAACGAAATATAGTGCGGTCAAAGAAGAAGGAGCACCCCAACAAAAAGGACTATCTGACCAGCAATGAGAAAGCCAAAACTACCATCCACTAACAATGCAATGCAAAGAGAGAAAAAAATAATTCCGGAAAAGCAAAGTAGAGGATGGATGTTATCAATTGTCCATTTTTTTTAAATAGTAAAAATGATAGAAGAAAACTAGTCACGACAGAGATGAAATGTTTTTTGTTTTGTTTTTTCCCGATCCAGAAGCACTTGAGCTTCAGCTCTTCGGCTCGGTGCCATGGACATCGTAACTCTACGGTTCGGTGCCACGAACATCGTAAATCTGGAGAACCTGTGGCTTTTTCTGCCAGCCGCGGAATTGAACCCGCACTCACAGAGGGCTTGTCAGACCGTCGTCTAGCGCGCTATGAACACGCTAGGCAAGCGGGCAGAGATTAAGTGTCTACGCAGAATGCTGAGGGTAACAAGAAGAAGAAGAGACCGGTTTAGAATGGAAAACATCAGGAAAAAGGTGGGTATAACATCAGTACTGAGCTTCATCAAGAAACAACAAATTAAATGGTTCAGTCACAACAGCAGATTACCAACAGACGCCTCAAAGAGCAATGCTACTAAGATACAGTGGATACAAAGCAAAAGGCCCGCCTCGCAAAAGGTGGACCTCAGATATAACAGAAACGACGAAAAGCACCGTTTATGAAGCACACACAAAATCCTGTTCTATAAATCTTTTCTTATCCTGAAACTTTGAGGCAAAAAGGATTCAAGAAAAGAAAGAAATAAAGACTTATTTTTACTCTCTTTGAAATTTCTTGTTCCACCAATATGTGATGAATCGAACCATAACGGATGCCAGAGAATGTTCAATCAAATATGCATCACTTCTATTATCTTGCAATACCTTAACCGCTGCCACACATTACCTGATGTAATCGATAAAAGAGAAGAATATTGTTCAGATCTTGCTTTGAAGTTTTGGCTCATTGATATTGTTTTAATAACTGGATAGAATTTAGTCAAACGTTTATTGAAAGGTTCAAGATAAAACAAAATAGTTTGATTGTTTTAGAAAGTACAACAGCATAATAAATCAACGTTTCAGCTAAAAGGCATGTGCTATTAAATGCAAATATTAGCTCAAGTTTTACTGTGCTATTATAGTTCATTATATTTGCATCTATTATTCTTTTCTTTATAACATATTTGTGGATAAAAACGATAAGTTATATTCGTGTTATACTTTACAAAATTATCATCACATTTTTAGCATGAGTCAGATCTGACGGCCTCCTTATTATAAATCAGATATGGTATCATCCTAGAGTATAACTACAGATATGGTATCTTAAAAGGGGTTTTATTTTCTTTTATGTAAAGTTTTACAGTTAACCGTCTGTACAAATTTGTCTCGTGTAAGATAATATACATAAATTTTGGAAGAAATTCATATTTTCTTATCTTACAATGTTCCTACCATAGAAATACATGCAATGCGTATATAATTTGTTTTTGAAATCAGAGACTAAAGTTGTGTGGATTTATTTCTAGTACCCGACACTCCACAAGTGTGAGCTCGAATTGGTCCACCTACCTCTTGCATACTTATGTCTAGGAATGTCGGGAGTCTTTATGGTGTGGAGGTAAGGTACTTGCTTCTCGCACAAAAAGGTAATCGGTTCATTCCCAGATGGAAGCAACCGGAATCTATTTCAAGGAATATCTGAATCTCAGCGTGAGATTGAGTTTCTAGTCTAATCGAAAATGAACGATAAAAAGTAGGTTACGTGTTCAAGTTGATCATGTAAAAGAAACATTGACAGATGCAAATCGGTAAGAGTATGCCACTATTTGGGAAAAATTAACGGACAAGGTTCAAATAACAATTTCTACAACAGCTTTTCACCATCTTCATAATAACACTGGAGCCCCTTACATGCACTACGGAATTTGTGCACTGTCGCTGACATCGTCGTGTGAAAGAGATTGGAGCACACATGGTTATGCATTGAAGTGCAATGATGTTGGTCATATCAATCAATCAATTAGAGCAATTGTATGTTGTGCCAGTTATACACCTACAATTAGGCCAGCACATCAGATTTCTGCGATGCTTTTTATTTACTAGGTAGTTTCCTAGGCTCCTACCTCAGTCGTCTCTTACGACATGCGTTGTGGGTAGCAGTGTTACTATTCTTTGCTGCCCTTACGAACACTGACAACAGACGGGCGAAGATTCATTAACATATTAAGCGATACGAACAACTGGCTGCTAACATTAGCGAACTCAAAATAGTATTAGGGACATTGCCTCATTTCAGAGTTGACTCAGACCGACGGTAGATCAACACTTCAGTATTCGGGCGTCATAAATTTAACCCCACTCTTTATGTCCAGGTCTTTCATGTGTCATCTCCCACCCAACATTTGTATGCAAAAGTAAAGTGTTCATAAGTGATTTTAAGACAGATAATTGGCTTCCAGACATAGGGCATACATATAATGGTAGTCTCCTGTTTTACAGACAGTGGCGGCGATGTCACAATGTGTTTGCTGATGAAGTAGAAATAGTGCATCACCACTCCTTCTATTCCTTCTATGTTTATGAATAGTTTAAAAAAAAAGATTTGTTAAGCCGAAGGATTGACTTCATTTCACTGGGTTTTACCCCATATAGCTCGGTCCCTCTCCGCAGAAATCGCACGCCACCTACCGAGAGTATTGCACAAAGCACGAACTTGTAACTCCAGCAAAAATCCTAGGGCTCTCTGGAAAAAACTGCATCGACTCACAAGACAAAGGGCCTAGCCACTTAGCCACAGAGACCCCACTCTGAGTTTATGAATAGTGTTCATGTGTATGAGGATTGGTATTGAAATAATTTAAATGTACAAATTCATCTACCAATACATTAACATCTACCTACCTACCTACCTACCTACCTACCTACCTACCTACCTACCTACCTATCTATCTATCTATCTATCTATATATCTATCTCTTTCTCTCCATATATATATAAATATATATATATATATACATATATATATCTTAATTATAAACCGTATTGTCTGTTTAGTTGGTGTGCCATAAGACTGAAGTCGGAAAAGGTTCGCCTGAATGGCTAGGGACACCTTACACACGGTTAGTCGACTTTCACGCAGAAATCAGTTAGATGCGCCATAAAAGGCTCACTGACTACGCATGAATTCATAGCGGGCGGAGGCAGAAGAAGAAGGACAAAAACGCATGCTTTATTCAACGAGATTAGACTTCTTAAAAATAAAAAATATATTTTTTAAACAATTTATTATGGTAATAACATATGTTATACATTATGAAACATATATTATATGCATTTAAATGCATAAATAATATACAAATACGGTTTGTTCTGGAGTCATGTAGCCATCTCATTTATAAATGAGATTTTCTTAGTACCCGAACGTTACAGGGTTAAGAAGACAGAAGTTATGATCATATAAAAAAAGCAGATTTTGCCAAAATGCACCATCACAGTAGATGGGACTGATCTAAGACAAGTGCAGCAATGTAAATACCTCGGAGTCCTGGTAACATCAGATGGCAAATGCCGATCAGAAATAAAGAGCAGAATAGGACAAGCGAAAACATCATTCCTGAAGATGAGAAGCATTATCTGCAACAAGTTCTTGTCAATCCCGATCAGAATGCGAGTTATTCAGAGCTACATAGAACCAATACTGACATACGGATGCGAGTCATGGACAATGAAAACACAGATCAACAAATCTCTGAGGGCCGCAGAAATGTGGTTTTATAGAAGAATGATGAGAATCCCATGGACTGCTAAAATAACCAATGTTGAGGTGTTGAATGAGATCAAGACACAGAAAACTTATCATCAATATAAGAAAGAGGCAGTCATCCTTTTTCGGGCATGTGATAAGGAGGGGAGGAACACATTGTGACAACCGGTAAGATCGAGGGTAGACGAGACAGGGGAAGACAGAGACAGAAAATTTTGGATAGCCTGACTTCATGGCACGGTAGA
Source organism: Arion vulgaris (assembly GCA_020796225.1). Lineage (NCBI taxonomy): Eukaryota > Metazoa > Mollusca > Gastropoda > Stylommatophora > Arionidae > Arion > Arion vulgaris. Next base: position 42,318,209 of record CM036765.1, on the reverse strand, counting down.
GCATCAACATCTGAGTTGATAGCAAACACCAACGACAGAGATTTGTGGAGATCCATGACCGCCTACGCCAGCCGGCACGGCACCTGATGATGATGATGAGCAAATTCTCCCGCCCTCTTCAACGTTATGTTCAATGTTTCTTTAATATTCTGTTGCCACCGTTGTCTTGATCGTTCACTGTCTTGCTTTCTATGAATCACGCTCCACCATTAATTGTTCTCTCAAAACCACTAAGACATTCAATAGGAATTGATTTCAGTTTCAAGAACATAAAAGGGTTTTAAAGCCGATGGATTGACTTCATTGCACCGGGTTTTACCCATTATGGCTCGGTCCCTCTCCGCAGAAGTGGCGCGCCACCTGCCGAGAGTATTGCACAAAGCACGAACTACAGTATTCAAGAACATGATGTTTCTTATGAGCCAAAGTTTCTCGATGTTCAGATCTTGTAGGATGCCTACATTTAACTTTTCTCTGTCAGGATGTTATAATAATAATATTTTTGCACTACTTTGTTACATAAAATTTAATTTTCTTCTTTAACTCATTCCATACTAACTGCCGTAAAGTGAGCAAAGATTGACTATTAAAATAACCCACTGCCGCATACTGTGCCAAGCATTGTTTCATGTAAAATTAGTGTTAAGTGTACATCAACGCTTTTTTATCCAATTTTTCGGTTTTTATTTAGAGAAAAGCAATCTATTTGTTTACCTGTTCATAGTCATTGACCCAGAATAACGGAGGACTGAACACGATATGGAAATTATACAGTTTAACAAACTCTAAAGAAAGCACGTAAAGGGTTGAAAATGGCCGTCATGACCTACAAAGATTTGAAGTAATATGATGTCCAATTTTATGATTTCGCAACTTGACGAGTTTTAATATTCAAACTGAGTCCTTTGTTGTTACTTTCTGTCACAACCGTATCAACTAATTTCTGTAGCTCCATTTCATTTCTTGCTATTAAGACAGTATCATCAGCGTATCTCAGGTTATTTATGATATGTCCTCCACAGTTATTCCTTTATAGACCTACAGAATATCTTTTATAGACCTAAAATGCTTTCACAATACAGTGAGAACAGGTCTGGTGATAATACGCATCCTTGTCTAACACCTTTTTGATCTTCTGGAAAGTTCCAATCTTTTTGTCTATTCTTGTAGCTGCTGTTTACTGCCAATATATGTTCTGAATGATTTTTAGATCTTTGCTGTCAATGTTTAAGTTCTCTAACATTTTGGAAAGTTCTTGATGGTTTACATTGTCGAACGCCTTGGTGTAGTCTATGAAGCACAAGTATAGATCTGCTTTTACTTATATTGATCTTTCTATTAGTGTTCTTAGGATATATATAGCATTTCTAGTGCCCTTGCCTTCAACAAATCCACCCAGAACTTGCTAGAGTTCAAAATCTTTACGCGTATTGTGTATCTTTTACGCGTATCAATGTTCTGCAAAGGTTGTGTTACATGATGATGATGCTGTTGTTATAGTATAACATTTTATGCTATTACAGAACATCTATTACGATAATTAATCATAGTTCACTCACATTCAATCAAAGTGTAAATATTTATATATACTAAACGTGTGCATTTCTACTGGCATCTGCCAACAGATTATATCATTTTACATAATTTGCTAATTTAATTTCAGGAAGTGCACATGGATTTGGGTATAAATAAGATCAAGATGTATGTGTTCAGTTTTAGACATTGCCAAGAATAAATCAATTATTACTAGATTCGTCGTTTCAAAACTTCTTTGCCAATATATTGCAGGTGTAGGAAATAACTAGTTAGAGCCGCCGGACATCAAGCGTACAGTAGCCAAATATCAACAAATAAAATTTGTATTTATTATTTTTGTAGTTATTTTATTTTATAAAAAAACTGCCACTATTCTAAAACTGCACACAAACCAGAGTCCAGGGGCTAAATACAAGTTGTAGAGACATAACTGCTTGAGAGAACAGTATGTAGCAATTATGATATTAGAAAGAGTTTTTGAATTATATACAACATTTGTTTAGTTGCTGTTTATTGTTGTATGTTTTATAATATTTATACATAACGCTGTATCCTTTTATTTGCAGTCTACTTGACTTATTTTTGTATCTTCTTACCTTTGATCCTCTTCATCATCATTAAATAGCTTGTCCTGAGCAGAACTTAACAGTCCTTCGGAGTTTCTCTCGCTCATAGGTCAGATATCCCGCCTCTGCAACCGTTATGTTCAAACCATCAGTTACATCCTGAATCCATCTTCTCAGTGGTCTTCCTCTTCTTCTTCTCTTTTCCGGGATGCATCCTTCCGTGATGGTTTTCTCCAGCCCGTCGTGTACCTTTATATATCAAAAATACTTCAACTTTCTCATTCTTATTTGTAGCATTAGCCAGTTTTCTTTGATTTTGAGTTCTTCCTGGATAGATCTATTTGTTATCTTATCTGTCCATGATTTACGGAGGACTCTTCTGTAACACTTAACCTTTGACCCTATTCTTTGATATATAAATGTAGTGAAATGAAATGAATGGAAATCGTAGCATATCCTTTACAGAACGTAGCCATCAACCACAGTACATGAGTCTTTGATTTTATATGCACCACTTATACGTTCAGTAGTTTGCCATTGCTTTCTGAACGGTGAGGTTTATTTTTAACCTTTTGTAAAATTCCACGGAATCGAATTTGCATCCAAACTTGTCCACCATGGGGTTTGAACCAGGTACGCTTGGGTTTGTGATCGAGCTCACTAACGTTTGAGCTACATACGCTCACCATATAAACGTAGTACAGTTAGATATTTCCATCTTTTACCTGTCTGTTTACTTGCTGTTATCTTGACATACATAACTAATGTGTAATTATGGTTTTCATGGATCTCTGATTAAACACACACATCATTTATATTCTTTGTGTTCAGTCCTGCTCGCACGAAGGTGCGATACAAACCACTCAACACTGTGTAGGCAATGTACTGAAATCTACAAATCTGAGGTGATCAGACAATACCAGATCTGGAGAAAATCGTTTGGAGGCTGCGGTGATACTAAGTTAATTGGAGTTTAATGACAAAGACGTGTGTATAAACTCAACGTCAAAAAGTTATATATATATATATATGTGGGTGTGTGTGTGTGTGTGTGTGTGTGTGTGTGGAAACCTTTTTAGATCCACGTGGTATATAAGATAATACGATGTTAGGTTCGTATATTTCAGTGACCGTCAGCACACGATGGGTGATGTGGTCAACATCACGCCGGCAGCCTCTACTTCCAAGCGCTTTTTCTGGTGTTCAATTGAAGTTGAGGCTGGGTCTCCTATATATATATATATTCGATTCACAGCAGGTGGGAAATTTATATTGAAAGTTACAATGGTTACATCCATGTCGAGCTTGTTGTGGGTGCAAGATCAGACAAAGTGAGTTCAGGCTTAATAGGTTGGATTATGGCTAACAACTCAAATTAGGAAACAATTTGTAGTATGTAAAATGAAACTAAATTCATTACTGAACAGAATTCGAAGAACCTTTGTAGATTCGACTTATAAAGTGACTTGATGAACTTCAACAAATGAAAGTCAGGTTACCGACATAGCTTTTCTGCAGATGCAAGCCAAAGTAGGAATTGAAATATGAACTTTGAGAACAATATATTAAACAAGAAGAACTGCACAGATAGCCAGGAAAATGTAACGCTGCAACACTAGTCTCTTAGATATGTTAAAGAATAGATGGGATGGTGTAGGACCGAACATAAATGGTACAGGAGAAAGCGTGATTTATTCAACACGTGGAGAATTAAAACATGAGCATACCAAGAAGGATGTCCTTAGATGTCTCCAGAAACAAAAATGACACTTATAGAATTGACACCATACCATCTAGAATACGACTACCACGGTTTCATTCCCACACAAAATACCATCATTATTTATTCAATGCTATACTTCTATAAAATCTCCCAGCCCACTCTCAGAAAATACTATGAAAGAGAGGTCTGTAAGAAAAAAATAGTCATGTAAACGATGAGACTTGACGTCTGTCTTATATGGACACATATACGTTGCATTATTCAAAGCTTTATATGTATATACATATATATATATATATATATGGCTCTTTTCGTTTTTACACACTACCTTTTGGCAAGTATGTAACTCTACCGACTTCTGAGTTTGTCCAAATTTATCTTGTCTTCAAACTTATCCCTAAGTTTCTCTTCGAAAGATTATGTACCTTTGAGTAACGTTGTTTTTCCATAAAACTCAGTTATTATCTAGTTTTTACTATTTGTTGGGACCGATAGAAAAATCCTTTATTTACATCCTTATATCTGAGCAGGTGTTTTTCCTTTAGCCTCATTCCTTCCTAAAGTTCGGAGAACAGCACCTGTTGGGGCTATTATCCATTCTTCTCACATATTGTATAGGTATCAACAGATGTCTTATAAGCATAAATAAATATATACTTCCTCAACCCATATGAGTATAATCTAAAATGATAAAAATAACAGAGCAGTTCACCTATTTAGGTAGCAATTTTGATTGCACAGGAAATGTTAAAAAAGAAATTATGATACGAATTGGTAAAGCAACATCAGCTTTTAAAAGTCTAAATAAAATATGGAACTGCAAGTTATATAGTATTAAAACTAAATTACGAATTTTCAATTCAAATGTTGTATCAATCCTAACATATGCCAGCGAGAGTTGGAAAATGACTAAAGATATAGAAAGCAAGTTGAATGCATTTGAAAATAGATGTATGCGAAAAATAATGAATATAAAATGGAACGAATTCAGGAGAAGTGATGAAATCAGAGACATGTCTGGTCAACCACTAGTGACATCTGTTATAACAAAGAGAAGATGGAGATATGTTGGACACACCTTGAGGAGAAATGATCAACGAATATCAAAGCAGGCATTGAAGTGGGATGCAAAGGGTTCAAGAAAGAGAGGTCGACCTAAGGAGACCCTGAAACGAACTTTGCTGAGAGAGGCAGGAAATATCAGTCTCAGTTTCATGGAGGAGATTGAGCAAGTTGCCCAGGATAGAGCGGTATAGAGAAATTACTTGCAGGCCCTATGTAACGTATAACGGTACGAGAGGAATTATTATAATATGAGTCGAAACGGATGTCTTATAAGTAGATATATTCGTTGTATAATTAATGTTGAGTATAAACGGATACACATAAATAAATTTCGCCTAACACTAGATGCATTTAAGCGGATGTATAAGACATAATCAGCAATCGATGCAAAAACAGCTAACCAGGTACTGGGGCAGTTACCACTACTCTTGTTACATAAATAGATGCATATAAAAACTAAATCAAATATTATAAGAACAATATTCTGACCAATACTGTGTTACTAATGTCAAACATGGCCAATAACAGCAGATAATTAGCAGAAAATCATAACGACGGAGATGATGTGTATTAGAAGAGCTGCAGGTGTGACAATAAGAGACCAACAAATGAAGAAATCAGAAGAATACTAGATATGAAACCAGTCATGCAATTCATAAAAGAACAACAGATTAAATGGTTTGGACACCAAACAAGAATGCCTATCGTCTACCACAGAGAGCCACACAGAAAAAGTATAACGAGTACAGAGCACGAGGAAGACCACGCAAAAGATGGAGCGACGGCATCAAGAACAGCCGTAAGAAAACGAATAACAGCTGACAAAGTGCATTAAAACAAGCACAGACAAGATGACTACATCCCACCCCCACCCCAAAACTTCTATAAATAAGTAAATGGTGAAAGAGAAAACGAGATAATACCGAAATATATGCGTTACATAATCCTAGATAAGTATAAACGGATATCTTCTTAAAGGATAAATCTCGTTCTTGTCAAACATTAATTGAAATATATACAAAATATAGTTAGTGCTAACACAAGAGGTGTATAAGTTACATGTGTTCCGCGTTGTTATACATTTAAACATTACGATATTCTATATGTTTCAATAATATATCGTGACGTCTCCTGTTGAAGTGCGGACAGAAACTTAATTATAAGATAAATGAAACCACTAGCTAGGTTTAACGATCAACGTACGAAATATAATTAACGTTGAAGTTCCTAATGAAGAAATTGTTTTTGTAAACATATGAAGATATCCTCAACAGTTATATCTAATTTTGGATATTCGTGTTATTTACGAAATATTTCTAAAATTTAAAAAAATGACAGGATTTCCTCCCAAAGATAAAAGGAATACCGTCGTCTTTGGTTTCTTCATATCAACGAAATTGATCAACAGTTGGGATCTGCGTGGCTTGCATCGAGAATGTGAATCTGTTGCGACACGTTGCATAAGCACCTACGTATGTAGGACAGGTACATCCGACAAGTTTCAGTCTAAATAGAAATATGAAGGATGGGCTGGTGGAAAGCAATGTATACAATAATATGTTATAAAGATTTTAAAAAATAATCAATTCGCTTATGTTTGAAATGGCGTGGGAGGAAATATGTTAACACGACAATACAACAAAAGCTCGCAAAATTGCAAGAATACGAGACAAGACACCATGTAGAAGAGAATCTATTTTTTTACACTTAAGATATGGAACTTAGACAACAATAGAAAGTTAACAAAAGTCACTATGAAAAAACTTCTATTGGAATATTTGAATTTATAAACCTGGAACATTAAGAAAAATTGTACAATGGTAGAAATAAATGATTTTTTTCTCTTTCAGTCTCTATCTTTCCCAGATTGTCTATAACGTCTCTAAGTTTCTTACAGAAGTTTTCTACCACTTTTCTTAGTATTCATCATCATCATAATCAGGTGCCATGCCGGCTGGCGTAGGCGATCATGGATCTCCTCTGTCTCGTCTCCCCTCGATTTTACCAGTTGTTACAATGTGTTATAAACTTCCCTTTCTCATCACATGCCCGAAAAATGATGACTGCCTCTTTCTTATATTGATGACACGCATTCTCTGTGTCTTTACCTCATTCAAAACCTCTACGTTAGTCATTTTAGCAGTAATTCTTCTTCTTCTTCTTTTGTCGTCACATTGCTACCGGGTTGTTGCCCAGTGTTGTGATTTTCTGTTTTTATCTTTCGCTGTTCTGGTGGCTTGGGTGATTGTTATTTTTGCTCTTTGACAGGATTCTGCTATGCCATCTAACCATCGTTGTCGTGGTCTTGATCTCGCCTTCTTTCCTGATGTTCTGTTGTAGAAGACTCTTATTCTGTTGTAGAAGACTTGTTTAGCCAGTTTTTAATTCTTCACAATCCCTTAAACCATAAGTCATTTATCTTAGCTTCATAAACTTCTACTACTTCTCTAAACTTATCTTCCTCTCACCAATTTAATTAAATTAGACTTTAGTCAGTTCTCTTAATGTCATAATTATTCCATCAGAATCCTTAATTTCATCAAGATTTCATCAATACTCTTAATTTTCTTAACATCCCATTACTTTTGTTTTTGTTTTCTCAACAACACATGAATGCTTAACGCTCAACTTGAATTCAATTTTCTTATTTGCTCAACCACACCTCAACTCTTCTTATGTCCTCAGCTTTAATTTAATTGTGTTTATTTCAAGATAATACCACTTCTCTTTACTTTTCCAAGTTCTGATTACTGTTTAAATGTCTCCACCTTTCGCCCACTCGGATTCATGTTCTGACTCAACAATCATTCTTTTTTATTTGTCATTTACATATATTTTTACTTTCCATACCCTCTGCCACTTTATATGAACGATTTTCTTATATTCCACTATGTAGTCATATCAATCGAACATTTTTCTAATTTCACTTCCACCTCATTCACCACCGCCAAATCACAACTTCTCACATTTCCATTATCGTAAATAAAAGAGATGAAGTGTAGGCAAAATGCAGGGACTATCAAGAAGAGACATGTTAGATATGAAGACATTATGAATAAAGTGGATACAACATCTGTACTGAGCTTCATCAAGAAACAACAAATTAAATGGTTCGGCCGAATAAGCAGATTACCAACAGGCAGTGCGCCTCAAAGAGCAATGTTACTCCAATACACTGGATACAACGCAAAAGGTCGTCCACGCAAACGGATGACCTCAAAGATAACAGATACGACGAGAAACACTGTTTATAAAACGCATACAAAAGCCCGTTCTAGAAATCTCTTCTTATCATGACGCTGTGAGGCAAAACAGGATTAGAGAAAAAAGTAAAAAAGAAGTAAATCCACTTTTATGTTATCTACGTTCATTGTTTTGTTGTGTTTTATTTCCGTTTCTCCGCTCATGTATCACTTCTCATCATTACTCTACATAAAAATCAGATCATTTCGTTTTCACACCTCTACATCTTCTCCTGTATCTTGTCCCATTCATCAAGCTACAATCTGGAACTATCGTCCTGAGTCCTGTCGTAAATTTTGTCGGTAACGTGGGACAACCAAGACACCATTTTGGATATCGCTTCACAGAGTCAGATTATAGTTACGCAGTAATCACCACTTAGTGTGACAAGGTTAGTTTAGTAATCATAATGCGACCAGCATGATCACATATCTCCCTAAATCTCTAATCTTGTTGTAGTTTTTCCCTAATGTGATCATCTCTCCTCTCATCATGTAACCACATTAATTCTTTAACTGTGGCTGTCTGAAGAAAATAGACAAAACAATCTCTGTCAGAACTATGGGTAATGACGGTTTCAAATGATAACCTAACGTATATTAGCGTTATATATGTATTATATATCAGCCTCTCTCCCCTGGCTACCTTCAACAATATAGCATCTGTTATGAGGCAGAATGTGTTCCAGTCAGTATAAACAAAATTATCCGTGTCTACATCAGAGAAACTCGTGTGAAAGATTAACCATTGTGTAGTTCTAAGTCTTGTAGCCAGGGATATTTGTTATAAATAAGTTCTGGGACTTTCCACCTGCAGCTTCTGACTGTTACAGTCTCCTCATCTGGTTTCTCGAACAAAGAGAGAGAGAGAGAGAGAGAGAGAGAGAGAAAGAGATGTAATTAGTTTCGGGGAAGAATACAACGTATATCTTGCTTTACTACCCAGCTTTTGTTCTTCTACCTTTATCGTCACACTGCTACCAGGTTGTTGCACTGTGTCGTGGTTTTCCGAGTTTTGTCCATGGCTGTTCTTATGGCTTGGGTGATAGTTATTTTTGCTTTTTGACAGGATTCTGCTAATCTATCTAACCATCTTTATCGTGGTCTTCCTCTCACATTTTCCCCGTATGTTCTGTTGTAGAAGACTCTGTATACTGTAGAGTTTGGATACACTCTTATTCAGTGGCAAAACCACTTCATTATTTGCTTCACAATGTAACTCAAGCAATGTTCTGTCCCAACTTTCATTCTTATGCTGATGTTGGTGACTATCTTTTCTGGTGTTGTTGGTAACTTTTCGTAGACATCGCATTTCACATGTAGTTATTTTTGTGACAGTGCTTTGCTCATTGTCCATGTTTGGCTCTGGTAACACAAAGTAGGTATGAAAATGTTGTTGATCATCTTTTGTTTAGCTGTCAGTGAGATTTTTGGATAGAATATTCTATTCTATTTTACAGATAACAATTAAAAAGAAATTGATGTTTGCATGGCAGAAAAAACCGGAAAAATGGATTGTTTCGTGTGTTTTGATCAATAAAAAAACATTATATCCAATTTTTAAAACTGATATTCCATGTTCACAAATGGTGCAACTAAGTGTTTCTCTGTTTAGAGTTGCGCATGTTCAATGACCTAGTGTAATGGTTGACTTAACATGCTATGAAATGTATACATTTCTTGTCAACTTAATTATAACTCATAACTCTGCAAAGAAAGCACGTAATGTTAAATGGTCGCGTTGACCGACACATTTCTCCAGGAATAAGCTATCCAAATATCATTACTCCAGAGTTCTAAGTTCTCAAGTTTTTGTCATGTGATCACAGACAATCAGATTTATAATTACGTTAGGGTAATTTGCGTACTTGACATGTTGCAGGTATTGTTACAGATCATGTAACATTGTGGGCTTTTTATTTCGTTTCCTTAACTCTTTCGTCCTTCTGAGACCATATAGTTGCTCACCGTATTTTTTTAAAGTTACGCAAAGCCTGTATATTGGCTAGCTCAGTATGCATTGAGATGATAATGCGTCCGGAGATTAAAAATATTAGGAGTGAAAGGGTTAATGCTGTGTATTGTACTGTTTGTTGTCTATGGATTTTCTTCTCACATAGATTTCTTTACTTACTACAGAGTATTTCATATCGTGGATATGTTATTAATTGAAGATAGAGGGTAGGAAATATTATTAGTTTTAAATTATATTTTTTTCAAAAATTTTTATTTTCAATGCTAGTTAGGAGATGAAATTATTTTTATTGTCTCTTTCTGATAAAACTAGGGAATTGATTAAAGTTTATAGACAAAACATTGAATTTGTGATGGTTAGACATGAGCGACACATAGCGTTAATTATATACTATTGTTATATTTACCTAAACTATGTACTTCTTTGATTAAGGATATAGAAAGCAAGTTTAATATATTTGTAAATAGATGTCTGCGAAAAGAATTAACATAAAAAGGAACGAATTCAGGAAAAGTGATGAAATCAGAGAAATATCTGATCAACCACTAGTTACAACGGTTATAAGAGGGAAAAGATGGAGATATTTTGGGCACACCTTGAGAAGAAATGATCAAAAAATATCAAAGCAGACATTGAAGTGGCATGCAGAGGATTCAAGAAAGAGAGCACGACCCAAGGAGACCCTGAAACGAACTTTGCTGAGAGAGGCAAGAAATATCGGTCTCAATATGGAAGAGATTAAGCCAGTTGCCAAGGATAGAGCGGTATGGAGAAATTGCTTGCAAGCCCTATGTACCGTATAACGAACGGTACGAGATGAATTGTTATTATTATAATGTTTTTCTTGAATTCCTACGATGTCTAATGGTCGGTCCGAATTCTATGAATAAAGTCGGCAAGAATAATTTCTTTGACTTTTCAAGTGAAATTATGACGGAGTCACGCTTTTTATAATAATAAAAGTTAGTTTTATCTCGATTAGTTATTAGTGTATTTAAATAATATAACATAGTTCTTCACTCCATTTGTACCTGCAGATTTAATATTCGTTTACAGACTTATTTCATGGAGTCAGCAAGTTAAAACACGTGAAGTGATTTAATGGTGAATCCGTATTTGTAGAGTCAGTACCGTCACGCACAAAATGAATTTAATGGTGAACTTGTCTTTCAGGAGTTCAAGCTAATTACTAGATTTGATGGGGACTCTATATTTACGACGCTACGTGCTAATTCGTCCACTCCAGAATAAAATATATCCACCCATCTCCTATAGTTGACCTTTATCAGGTAGCATGATCTCACTTGAAGCAACTATGTACGGGCACTCTAGTATGTCTGCTGAAGGTGAAAATCTTCATTTTATTATTTACATTTATTGAATTGTATGACCTGATTGTCTAACGTTGAGTAGTACTGAACAATAGATTGAGAAGCAGCTGCATTATTGAACAGCAACTTTAGTACTGAACATTAGAGTAAGGGAGCAGCTGCATTATTGAACATCAACTTTAGTACTGAACATTAGAGTAAGGGACAGCTGCGTTATTGAACATCAACTTTAGTACTGAACATTAGAGTAAGGGACAGCTGCGTTATTGAACATCAACTTTAGTACTGAACATTAGAGTAAGGGACAGCTGCGTTATTGAACATCAACTTTAGTGCTGAACATTAGAGTAAGGGACAGCTGCATTATTGAACAGCAACTTTAGTACTGAACATTAGAGTAAGGGACAGCTGCATTATTGAACAGCAACTTTAGTACTGAACATTAGAGTAAGGGACAGCTGCGTTATTGAACATCAACTTTAGTACTGAACATTAGAGTTAGAGGCAGACGATTATCGAAAAAGGGTGGAGACTGCAGTAAAACTTGGAAAAATAGCTAAACACGTAAAAACAAAGTACTATAGTTTTACAAAATACATAAACAGCAACGTTTCGACCAAAAGGCCTTTATCAAGCAAACAATACAACAAGAATGACGAATTTCGAGCTCCCTATTCTTCAGTCTGATCCTGAGACATGTTCAGTCTTCCAACACTATCCTTTGGTGGCGAACATTAGAGTAAGGGACAGCTGCTCTATTAAACAGTAACTTTGATCTGTAGTTAACATCAGAGTAAGGGACAGCTGCTCTATTAAACAGTAACTTTGATCAGTAGTTAACATTAGAGTAAGGGACAGCTGTGTTATTAAGCAACGCCTTTAGTTAGTAGTTAACATTAGAGTAAGGAACAGCTGCGCTTTTAAACAGTAATTTTGATCAGTAGTTAACATTAGAGTAAGAGACAGCTGCGCTATTAAACAGTAACTTTGATCAGTAGTTAACATTAGAGTAAGGGACAGCTGCGCTATTAAACAGTAACTTTGATCAGTAGTAACATTAGAGTAAGGGACAGCTGCGCTATTAAACAGTAACTTTGATCAGTAGTGACATTAGAGTGAAAGGCAGCTGCGCTTTTAAACAACACATTTAACTAGTAGTTAACATTAGAGTAAGGGACAGCTGCGCTATTAAACAACACCTTTAATTAGTAGTTAACATTAGAGTAAGGGACAGCTGCGCTATTAAACAACACCTTTAATTAGTAGTTAACATTAGAGTAAGGGACAGCTGCGCTATTAAACAGTAACTTTGATCAGTGTTAACATTAGAGTAAGGGACAACTGCGCTATTAAACAACACATTTAACTAGTAGTTAACATTAGAGTAAGGGACAGCTGCGCTATTAAACAACACATTTAACTAGTAGTTAACATTAGAGTAAGGGACAACTGCGCTATTAAACAACACATTTAACTAGTAGTTAACATTAGAGTAAGGGACAACTGCGCTATTAAACAACACATTTAACTAGTAGTTAACATTAGAGTAAGGGACAGCTGCGCTATTAAACAGTAACTTTGATCAGTGTTAACATTAGAGTAAGGGACAGCTGCGCTATTAAACAACATATTTAACTAGTAGTTAACATTAGAGAAAGGGACAGCTGAGCTTTTATACAGCAGCTTTGATTATTAGTTTACATTAGAGGGAAAAACTAAACTATTAAACATATCTGACATCATGATAAAATACAAAGAAGTAGATGTGGTACTAAAAAATAGGGTTTTCTGTTTGAGAAACCATACCGATGTCCTTCTGTGCAAGTTTTGTCCTATACAATAGTTCTATACAAGTTCTATACAATATACATACATCTGCTGTCAGAAAGAAGTCAAGAATGAGACTAATTATATCGGAGGATAGAGAACAAATATGTCTACATTTATGTGTACTGACATACATCGTTTAGTAATAACGCCGAAGTTTTGATGATTTTACTTCCGTAAACATTTGAATGTATCTTTAGAGTATAGTCGAACTTATCATGAGAAAAAAGCAGGTCTGGTGGAGAGGAATGAGCTTAGATAAACTCTAGTTTGGTTGCTCTCTAGTGTCATTGAAGAAGAAGAAGAAGAATGAAATCAACTGCATAACTGGTTAAGTGTAACATGTATTAATAGATGTGAAGATACATCACCGACTTTGCCAATAGACATGTCAGAGGGCAGAGAAAGAAAAATAGTAAAAGCGAAAGAAAGAGTTCAAAATATCAGCCGATCATGTACTGTCTGCTCTTCGAAGGGTGGCTGTAATTGTTCAACAACAGGTTCTATGCTTTGCACTGACAGTACACTTTGCCAGACTTGTGCGAGTCCACTTCTTGAAGTTCCCCTTTCAATCGTATCGCAATCTGTACCTTGCTCTCCTGGCTTTCACTATCCTTTCCAGTTCTGGTTTCTACTTTCCGTTGCTCTCCTATAGTCTGTCCATTAATTCGTGAGCACGTTTGAAATTGATTTTCTCGAAAACTACCTGTTGGATCTCAGTGATTTTTGCATGCAGCCTTAGAATATCCATGACGCTAAAATAAAGCTAACCAGTAGTCCGTAGATGCTACGGATTTTGCACATCGGCAAATTCCTTTGATCTTTTATGACAATTGCAAATACGGGGGCTCAAATTTTAGATTTTACAGTATCCCTAGAATTTGTCCATGTCAATTCTATTCATAGGTGTATCTCCATATTAACTTGATAGGTCAAGTCATTAAGTATGTTGCCCTTTATGTGCAATCGTGAACTTGGATACAATATGCAACAGTTAGTCCTCCCTTCGGTCACCATTAGACCCCAGGGTGTCTTAACTTCACCACAAATTGTATGATGGTAGACGCATTTGGATATGGAAATGTATACGTTGCTATTTCTCAGTCTGTAATCAAAATATGATTTGTATCATCCCGAATCTGACGATTCCATGAGGTTGATAATTGTTACTGGCTGGACAAATTGTAATCCATCTCGGTGCCAGTACTCGTCTTCCTCTCGGAGCACATGTTCAACACACTTCTTCCAGAACTGCATGTCTATCATTGAGAAGGACTCACGTGTCAGAACTTCAACATCACACATTTTAAACGTCCTGTTCTGTTCGGCAACTTGCCCTTTTACTTTAGCCCAGACAAGCTCTATCGGACTGAGGAGAGCATGATATGGAGGTAGTCGCAAAGACGTGTGGCCATATTCCGCAATGATTTTGTCAATATGAAACACCTTTGTCTTATTTGTCATCCTCACCAGGTGCAACAACTCGGGTTTCAAATATGTATCATCGAAGCTGACATTTTCCTTAGCAAGCCAAGTCCTAATTTGATCTTTTGCATTTGATGCAGTTGGTACTTTGTCTTCCGCTGATACTGCGTTGTGATAGGATGCATTATCCATTACCAAGCATGATGGTCTGTTTAGAATTGAAAGTAGATCTTTCTCCATCCAGTACCTGAAAATATGTCCATTCATTTCTGTGTGGTAGTCCCTACCGTCGGTACTTTTGATTGGAAAATAAGTCCAGCATCATGGACAAGACCTTCTTCACTACTTCCTGCATGTGTTAGTATAATACGCTGGCCTTTGCTGCTTGGTATTTTCTTTTCTGTTCACCGTCTACTGATTGCCATTCTTTAGCATTGGTGTGGTGAGCATTGACCCAGGATTCGTCCAAATATACAATATCATAGCATTGCCTCCGCCGCTCACGGATCTGCCTCAGGTATTTACTTCGGGCAGCAATTAAATGTGGCTTTTCACAAATAATATTCCTGCCGCCTATAGTTTTTCTGAAGGTGAAGCCGGCCTCTTACAATTTTCCATAGAGTACTTTTAGAAATGTCTATGCTGCAATCTGATTGCAGTTTTAATTTCAGTTTCCTGAGAGTAACAAGTTGATTTGTCGCAAACATTTTCAAGAGCTCCGTCTTATGACATCTATGTCAAAGTCGTCAATTGTTCTTTTCCTTCCTTGCTTGACATTAGTGCACTTTGTGTCCTGTTTAATCCATCGGGAAAAGGATTCTCTATTCAGACCAAGCGCCAGTTGCGCTCGTTTCTCAGGGTTATGAATATCGCAATATAGATGACCTCTCTTAGATTCCCTACGGAAGTGTTGGTATAGTAAAACTGTAACCTTCTGCATTGTTATAAATGTGCACTTCAGACTCATTATGAATGTGATATCAATGTCAGTTTTGATAAGCCAACAAATATGATACAATAGCTTCATACAAATAGCGAGATACGCCTATAACTATACAATGGTATCCCAATTATAACGTCATATGCTTTGCGCTTTCAAAGTCGACTGGGTTAGGTGCACGGGATTTCGTGAAATTGTTGTATACTCACGATATTTCTATGTTACCATAATGTATTTTTAGAACAACGCGTCTGTGTACCGTAAATCTGTTACTATTGTGTACAATCCGGTGAGGTTGATTTTAATATAACCTGAAGAAGAAATATTTCAAACTACATCAAATTTTCTTGGAAAAAATATTTCTCTAGCGTCATGGATATTCTAAGGCTGCTTGCAAAACGTCACTGAGATCCAACAGGTAGTTTTCGAGAAAATCAATTTCAAACGTGCTCACGAATTAATGGACAGACTATAGCTTCCACTTTCTCTTCCAATGTGGATTTGAGATCGTGTCTTGAAGATATAGCGAGAAAATAACACTGGTTATCGATTCCTGTGTTTTCTTTAAGCGTTATTAACAGTTAATGACATATCTTTTACGGGACTTTGCGAATCAACCCCAGTTCGTTAACGCTGTTTGTGAATTTTCTAGGCATTATTACGTTCAGTAGTTTGTCATTGCTTTCTGAACGGATTTCTTATCGTCATTTTGTAAAAATTCACGCGAAACAAATTGTAACCAAATTGTCCGCAGCGTGATTCGAACTCAGAACATCGGCGTTAATAGACCGAGCCACTATCCCCTAGGCCACAGACGCCAAGGTAAAATAAACACTCTTGAATGAGCTTGAAGTGTTATTACTACATTATTATATTCATCTTGTGTGGTTATACGTTACATAGGACATGAAATCAATTTGTCCGTACCGCTCTATCCAGTGCAACTTCTTATATTCATCTGTATTCGCCCGCCATGAATTCAGGCGTAGTCAGGTCGCCATGTATGTCACATCTGACTGATTTTTACGTGTAGGGTTGCGTTCCTTATTACCTTATTATCAGTGTCCCCCTCCTCCCCTCCCCTCGCCATAGAGGCATGCTTTCTCCGACCAGAAATCTCCGATGCAACTCATTCAATCTCTTCCATAGAACTGAATTCAATATTTCTCTTCAGAGATCTCCGATGCAACTCATTCAATCTCTTCCATGGAACTGAATTCAATATTTCTATCCTCCCTCAGTAAAGTTTGTTTCAAGGTTCCCCTAGGGCATCCTGACTTTCCTGAACTCTTTGCCTCCTACTTCAGTGCCTGCTTTGTGTTTATTTTCTAAAAGTTTACATGTTTACAAATGTCGAAATCTGTAAACTTCCTTAAAAGACAAATGTTTGTTTTCCATATCTAATCTTGTAACCATGGTTACATACATCACATGTTCCATCCTTTCTACTTCAGGTATTCGTGGGGCAATTCCTGATACTATACCCCAACGTTTAAAAAAAAAGTTGATTCAAAGCACGTCATGTTTTCCTACACTAAATATTTATACAATCATTTTTTGCCAGCATAATGAGATTAGTATCCATACGTTTAACATTCGGTAATCATGTTTAGGAATACACCTACTTGTGTTATGAAACAGTGTTTTTTTTATGTTCATGAAAATAGAGTGTATGGATGTACGTTCCTGTATATCACATGGGGTTTATGGGTGTACTGTCATGTATATCACATGGGGTTTATGGGTGTACGTTCCTGTATATCACATGGGGTTTATGGGTGTACGGTCATGTATATCACATGGGGTTTATGGGTGTACGGTCATGTATATCACATGGGGTTTATGGGTGTACTGTCATGTATATCACATGGGATTTATGGGCGTACTGTCATGTATATCACATCGGGTTTATGGGTGTACGGTCATGTATATCACATGGGATTTATGGGTGTACTGTCATGTATATCACATGGGATTTATGGGCGTACTGTCATGTATATCACATCGGGTTTATGGGTGTACTGTCATGTATATCACATGGGGTTTATGGGTGTACTGTCATGTATATCACATGGGATTTATGGGCGTACTGTCATGTATATCACATCGGGTTTATGGGTGTACGGTCATGTATATCACATGGGGTTTATGGGTGTACGTTCCTGTATATCACATGGGGTTTATGGGTGTACGTTCCTGTATATCACATGGGGTTTATGAGTGTACGTTCATGTATATCACACGATGTTTCCAATATACTGGAACACTTTTTCAACCATCATTAAATTTGACAAAGGTTGCAGAGAAGGAAATCCCGTGGCGTTGAATGCAGACGTCAAAGCCATCATCGATGAAAACTGCAATGCCGACGACGTTGTGATTTACACAGATGGATCGGTAGTTCGTCACGAAAAATCTGCATGGGACTTCTCTGCAAGCTCATGTGGCAGAATGGTCAAGGAAGCCAGTGGTGCATTTAGTATGACAACAAGCAGCATGACAATTGAGGTACTGGCGGTGACCAATGCACTACTCTGGCTAGAGTCACAAAACTACACTCATGCGTGCATTCTGAGTGACTCATTGAGTATAATCCAAAAGGTGGAGGCCGGTTCGGTGCGCTGGCAATGGACTGAATCACTGCAGCCGTCAACAATTTGCAGAATTACACTTGTCTTTGTTCCGGGGCACATGGGTGTCGTTGGCAATGAGAGAGCAGACAGACTGACTGGCTCTGCCGCTATATCAGAGGGCCAGCCAATGAACAGAGCTGACATCGTGAACGCCCTCATAGAGCGTGGCCGCAGAGAAGACCTTCATCTAAACCAATCCACGTCAACTACTAGATTGCGAGAACTGGGTTTGAAGATTGGTGTGGCAAGAAAAGAACGGTACAACAGGTATACGAGTCGGCTCATCATTCAAAATCGAACTGGTACGGTCAGTCGCTGGACGCTGTTGCAGATATTGCGAAGGAGATCGGAGCAACTATAAACATGTCCGGAGTGCAATGAAGATATTACAAACTGAAACTGAAACTGAAGTATGGTGTTTTTGGGTGTATGATCATGTATATCGCATGGAGCTATGCACACAAACACATATAATAGCCGTCCATCGCAAGCGATGATGACAACAATCTCAGACGTGTACTGTTGCACCTCTCTGGTGTGTACGGAGGTGACTGTAGAGTCCAATCCTAGAACAGAATCCCCGACCACAGGTAGGGCATACATGATCAAGGTTAGACATGTGCGTGTTGTGTGCTCTGTCTTTTCGCGCTGCTCGTTTTCTCTGTGACTTAACAATACGATGATTCTCAGCTATTCGGGTTCCTCTTTGTTGTTACAGCGCCACATTTGGCGATCTTGCGCAAGGGGTTCCCAGCACGTATTGTCTATATCGAAGCATTTCAGAGACACTTTAATAGTGTCTTTAAAGCGTTTTTTTCTGTCCACCAGCTAAACGTCTGCCCCTTCAAGCTCGCCATACATCAACTGTTTGGGGATGCGTTTATCAGGCATTCGAGCAACGTGACCGATCCATCTCAGTTGGGCCTTCTGCAACAGGGTGTTGACGCTTGGGATCTTTGCTCTTGTGAGGACTTCGCTGTCTGGAGTTTTGTCCTGCCAGTTTATTTTTAGTATTCTGCGTAGACAGCTTGTGTGGAAATGGTTTAATTTTCTTGCGTGTCTGCTATACACTGTCCATGTCTCGCTTGCGTACAGCAGCGTGGTTAGCACTATGGCCTGGTAAACTTTCAGCTTTGTGACTATGCTTATCCCCTTCCGTTCCCACACAGTGACACGTAACCTTCCGAACGCAGCACTGGCTTTGGATATCCTATTGTGGACCTCAGAATCTATGTTTGCCGATCTGGATAGGAGGCTGCCAAGATAAGCAAAGTTGTCCGTTGACTGGAGACGCTGGTGTTTAATGTTGATGACTGGATCGTAATACTGTTCTCTAGGGGCGGGCTGGAACATGACCTCTGTTTTTGGTGTTAATGGTGAGGCCAAACCTATCACAGGCCATTGAGAACTTGTCCATGTAAGTCTGCATTTCTTCCACAGAGTTGGTAGCGAGGGCACAGTCATCAGCAAACAACAGGTTTGAGATAGTTGATTCTTTTACCTTGGTGGAGGATTTTAACCTCCGAAGATTGAATAGGTTACCGTCTGTCCTGTATCTAATCTTTACCCCATGTTCGTCGCCTTCCCAAAAGACATCCGTGAGCATGGCAGCAAACATCATGCTGAAGAGTGTTGGGGCCAGTACACAGCCCTGTTTGACGCCGTTGGTGACATGGAAGGCTTCCGACAGCTCCCTTCGTCAAGTACACGTGCCATCATGCCCTCGTGAAACTGTTGGACGATCTTGATGAATTTCCTTGGGCATCCAAATTTTTCCATGATCTTCCATAGACCCTCCCTGTTAACCGTGTCGAAAGCCTTTGTCAGATCGACAAAGACCATATAGAGGTTACGGTGCTGCTCTTGGCATTTCTCCTGTAGTTGGCGAGCAGCAAATATCATGTCGGCTGTTCCACGACCTGCTCTGAAGCCAGATTTGGTCTCAGGGAGTAAGTCCTGTTCCAGGTGATCGATTAATCGATTGAGGAGGACTCTGGCCAGTATTTTGCCAGCGATTGACAGGGAGGAGATCCCCTGTGGTTATCGCAGGCCTGGCGGTTTCGTTTCCGCTTGTACAGGTGGACAATAGTGGCATCCTTTAATTCCTGTGGCACACGTTCGTTGCACCAAATGGATGTAAATAACTCTGTCAATTTTAGCATCAACGTGGGCCCTCCTTCTTTGTAGACTTCGGTTGGTATTGAGTCCGCACCCGGTGCCTTCCCGCTGGACATCTGGCTTGTTGCCTTCTTGACCTCTGCTAAGGTAGGTGGAATATCAAGCTTGGCATTGATTGGGACCTGGGGCATGCGCTCTATGGCTTCATAACATATAGTGAATGGATGGTTGAGGACAGAACGGAAGTGTTCTGCCCAGCGATTTAGTATCTGAGACTTGTCAATTAGTAGCCTTGCTCCATCTGCATCGAGTATGGGGTGGGGTGACACAAAAACATACAGCTAGGCACACATACACATAGAGCAATGTACACTAACACATGCATACATACACAAAGATACAAAGAGTCGCATACACAGCCCCATATAGTTCTGTGCACAGACATATACAGTCATGTACACATACACACACACAGCTATGTACATTTACACACACGTACCATGTACTCCGATGCAAATGTACATGTCCACAGATACACAGGGACATGTGCACAGAGACAAAACAGACATGTCACAGACACATAGAGGCATGCACACAGATACATTGTACACACGAACCACGACACATCTAGGTAAACACATACACAAGAAACTAATCTATCTCTCTCTTTCTCTTTCTCTCTCTCTCTCTCTCTTTCTCTCTGTTTGTATATCTCTGTTACTTCATCGCAGAGTAATAACTGCTTACAGCATACTAAGTTATTAAGTTCATCTTTACTTTTCTCAATTAAAGACAACAAGCATATATTACATTTCTTTCGGGGAACTTTGCTGGTGCTACTGAGTTCGTGCACTTCATTTGAGATCTTCCTGTGTAATAAAGAGATCGGAGCACACATGGTTACTCACCGAAGTGCAATGATTAATCAATAAATCAATATATTCATTATCATCAAATATGTTGTCCTGAGCAGAACTTTGCCACCCCAACAGTCCTTCGGAATTTCTCTTATAGGCCAGATGTCCTGCCTCTGCAGCCGTCATGTTCAAACCATCAGTTACATCCTGAATCCATATTCTCCATGGTCTTCCGCTTCTTCTCTTTGCTGATATGCCTCCTTCCATGATGGTCTTCTCCAGCCCTTCATGTCTTTTTATATGTTCAAAATATCTCAATTTTCTCTTTCTTATTTGTAGCATCAATATATTATATCTCCTATATAACGTCACCTCATTGCATAAGTATTCTTGCAGCAACTAACAACTTCAACTTCAGTAATTTGATCATCTTTATTATTGCTCTTATTGCAAGTGGTACACAATCAGACCACAAAAAATCATGCTTGTATCCTTGCATAGAAATGAGGTTACCATCTTAAATAATCTGAATTTGAACCAGTTATTCTTCTTCTCTTTTTCATTCTCTTTTCTCCTTCTATCTCTATCTGTCTATCTCTCCTCTTCATTTGTTATTCATTATTCTGAACAAGTAGGAGAATTATCTATACTTTATTTTAATGCCTACAAAAGTGCTCATTATATTTACTCATGCTGACATGTTCAGTATTAGAACACTTACCTAACAGTTGCGTCGACTTTTCTAAATGGTCTGTAATTAAGAAAGTCTAATATCCATTCTCAGTTTTGTAGATTTTTAATGACTTTATTCAGTAGTTATTCTGTATGTATTCAATATTTTATTAGTATTTAATTAGTATTTACTTAGTATGTATTCAGAATTACCACTGCCTTCCCTCCCCCACGGTTTTCTCCAGATCTGATCTGATCCTGTCTTGCCATGTCAGACCTGTAGGTATCCATACAGCGCCTGTGTATAGAGATGAACTCTTGATCTTTGATGTTTGAATCCAGAGCACACAACGAAAAACTAAACCATTTTTACTCACGCTGCTTCTTCTAGATATTGCCTAACATCAGGTGGTAGAACAAGTTGTCAGGTAGCTTACGTAGTTGTTGCTTATGTAGTTGCTGCTTAATACAGTCCTCATGAAAGCCAATATTTCAGGCATCCATATGCAGCTAAGGAAAGTCAACGTAAGAAGAAACGAGAACGTACTGATCCCTGATTTACACATTCAAAACAACTTGTACACGGTAAGCTCAACAAGATAAAAGAACTACATTCGAAAAATCGGAATGATTCAAATATTCTCTGAAGCATAACTGATTAAGTGTAATATGTACCGATAGATGTGAAGATACATGCTCGCTCTTGCCACCAGTCATGCCATATCACATGCCACTCTCTTGCCACCAGTCATACCATATCACATGCCACTCTCTTGTCACCAGTCATGCCATATCACATGCCACTCTCTTGCCACCAGTCATGCCATATCACATGCCACTCTCTTGCCACCAGTCATACCATATCACATGCCACTCTCTTGCCACCAGTCATACCATATCACATGCCACTCTCTTGCCACCAGTCATACCATATCACAGATTGAGATAAAAAGAAAAGTCAAGGAGAGAAAGAAGTGGTCTAAAAAGATGTTGATATTATCATCCTCTCCTGGGAAACTCTAGCACAGAACTACATTACATTGTTCAATCAAACCACTAGGTTGGACTATTGTGAGACCTGTTTGATGAGGAAGAAAACTGTTTGATGACATGGATCGAGCAAAGACAACATCTCTAGGATGAAAGTTCACTAGCAACTCTACCTTAGTGATCTTCTGCTCTTGGGGTATTTCTTTTTGTTTATTCATTGACGAAATCATCACTCTAGAAAACGTCGTAACCACTTTTCTACCAGAAATGATTGAGAATCCTCAATCATAGAAAATATTCACAAATAAATGATTATTAAGTCCTGCGTTTGCTTAGCAGTACCGGAATGAACATGGTGCTTCTTTTTTTGGTTGGCTCGAAATAAATTCAGGCTTAGTTAGTGCATATAATGTGGCTCTTCTGAGTGATTTTGCGTGAAGGCTTGATTTTCTTATCATCAGTATTCCTCGTCATTCATGCGAGCTCAACAGACTTCAGAGGTGTTGTGTATTTTAAAATCAGCAGCTTCTACTTTTTAAATTACACTAACCAATTTTATACCAGTTATCGTTAGATATTAGTCATTGAACCGACCTCACACCCCATCTGGAAGATCCCTAATTGATTACTCTCCCATTGCACACATAGAAGAGTGTGAATGATGATAGGTAGTGTCTTAGCTTTCACTTTTTTTGTCTTTGTTTTTTTTATTAATCTAATTGAGTTCTTTTTTTGGTGGTACCACATTTTAAAACTTTTTCCTCTCCCTGTTTATGTTTTTATATCTTCTACCTTGATTTCATTTTGCTCATAAGTTCTTGTATGTATAAATTGTAACATTGAGCTGTGAGCGTCTATAGCTTTAGCGGTAGTGAACTCGATCCCAACCCAAGCGTATCTGACTCAAACTCCGTGGTGTGCAAATTTGGAAGCAAAATAGTTCCCTTGGATTTTTACGAATGGTAAAAATAGACCTCGTCGTTCATAAAGAAATGGCAAACTACTGAACGTATATGTGGTGCCTAGAAAAAATCGACGACTCGTTTACTGTCGTTGATGGCTAAGTCCTGTAAAGGATATGCAAAAGACGTAATCACAAAGTACTGTAGTTTTACAAATTACAAAAACAATGACAAAATACAGCAACTTTTCGACGAACAAGACCTTTATCAAGCTTGATAAAGGCCTTGTTGGCGAAACGTTGCTGTATTTTGTCATTGTTTTTGTAATTTGTAAAACTACAGTACTTGTGATTACGTGTTTTGCCAATCAAATAGTTTTACTGCAGTCTCATCTATTTTGTAAAGGATATTCCACGATTTACATTCATTTCAACCTTGTGTTGCACGGTAGGTTTATCCCTATCATTGAAGAAGCAAAGTGTCGTATTTCTTCCGCTAGTCTATGGGAAAAGTGGAGGAACAGTGATTCTATTCTAAAAAGGCATGACACCATGATAAAACATTTACTAGAGGGAAAGTTGAGGGGAGAAGAGCAAGAGGAAGACCGAGAGATAAGTGGGAGGAAACTTTAAGAAATGGACAGGTTACAGTCTGGCAGTGTGCAACACCAAGGCGAAAGATAGAGGATGCTGGAGATTCATTGCAGCCAACCTTCGATGTGGAGACGGCACCTGATGATGATGAGTCTATGGGACATCTTCAACAATACAGAGTACCATCTAAACCACTGATCAGGTTTTCGTAGAGTCATGGAACCAGTTGGTAGATGGGAATATGAATGTAGACGACAGTTATTGGTGGCTATTGTCTCTACTCTATGATGGATGGCAGAAGGTCTCTATTGTAGAGACAATGGCGACGATCACTGATTAGTATATGTACTGCCAAAAAGAAAGGGAATGGCAAGCTACTTTATCTTCTTCTTTGCATTCGTTCCTTACGACCAATTTTAATCACTCTTTGTGATTTGTTTAATCTTTGCCAAGAGCGTGTATACGCTGCACATTGGTTTGGTAGGCCTCCTAAACGCATAGACTTCTACACGTTTAGGACACATGCATCTGATTTCAGCCAAACCTCTTTAGTCGTCTCTTACGACATGCGTGGCAGGTAACAGGGGTTCTATTCTTTACACCCCAAATGTGGGCCCCAGTAACCACTCGGACGAAGCTACCTTATCGTTATCAACAAGAAAACCCATGACTAGCCCAAGAAAAAGATTGATACAAGATACCATACACCAGCTGAGAACGACTGCCACAGACGTCAGACACCTCACACAGAACAGAGACATTAGAAGCTGCTATATTGGAAGCCATGCTCTGACAAGGACAAACTAGACGATGTTGATGAAACTTAACACAATCACAATCCCCATGCTACTTTTTTTGCCATCAGATTTTACAAATTATTATCTCTCATATTTCTTTTCCTTTCTTTATCTAGAAATGACATTCTTCACTGTCTACAAACCTTCTATTGTCGTGTATGTTATTACTTAAACACAACATCGGCGCATAAACAAACAAGTACAATATCCCGCAATGCAAACGTTGCTATCGATAGTGAATAGTGAATATCTAGGGGAACAATAAACAAACAATATCAGTATATGATATCTAATACATTCAGTCGGGTCACAGAATATGCGCAGGTAACAACTTTTGATGGAGCAAAACAAATAGAAGAATCGAGTGATTACCGGGGCCCAAATTTGGGGTGTAAAGAATAGAATCACTGTTACCTGCCACGCATGTCGTAAAAGGCGTCTAAGGAGTTTTGGCTGAAATCGGATGCACATGTTCTAAACGTGTAGAATTCTATGCGTTTAGGGGCCTACAAACCAATGTGCAACGTATACACGTTCTTGGCAAAAATCAAACTTATCACAAAGAGTGATTAAAATTGGTCGTAAAGAACGAACGCAAAGAAGAAGAAGAAATAGAAGAATCGTTGATAAATTGTTATGATAACTTACACTGTATCTGTTATATTCAGAATAATGTACAGTCTTTTCCAGTTAAATTGCAGCATTGACTCTTACAGATAGATTGCAATACTCACTCTAAGATCTACGTGTTATTACTAGCTTTCAAAATTGGTTTGCAATATTGAGAGTCTCACAGCTAATTTTTAATACCGCTCGCCTGCCCAGCGTGTTCGTAGCGCGTTGAACGACGAGTGACAAGCTCCCTGTGCGTGCAGTTCAATTCCGCGGGCTGGCAGAAAAGCCACAGGTTCTCCAGATTTACGGTGTTCGTGGAACCGAACCGAATGGTTACGATGTCCATGGCACCGAGCCGAAGAGCTGAAAGCTCAAATATGGTTTAGTACTGTTGTTTATCACTCGCGAGAGATAGCAAAAGAATTATTCTTATATTAATTGTACACAAATCAATGGTGGCGTCTGTGGCCTAGGGGTTAGTGACTCTGTCTATTAACCCCGACGTTCTGAGTTCGAATCACGCTGCGGACAGTTTGCTTGCAAATTGTTTCCGTTGATTTTAACAAAGGACGATGGCGCCACCCGTTCAGAAAGCAATGGCAAACTACTGAACGTATAAGTGGTGCCTATAAAATCAACGACTTGTTTACTGTGGTTGATGGCTACGTCCTTTGGGATGTGCCACGATTTTCATTTTCACACAAATCAAATGTAGTTATAACTGTTAATGTGCTGTTAGATAGTATGTGCCACTAGTGTGATGATGGAGCTTGCAGGGGGAGAAAAGAAAAGTACCACTGCGACCTACAAGGTATGTCGTAAGAGACAACTGAGATAAGGGGCTAAAGAAGCTACCCTTATAAATAAAAAGCGTTGCAGAAATCGGATGGGCTGGACTACTTGTAGGCGTATAACTGACACAACGTTTAATCGCTCTTATGCTCAGATCACATACAAATCACAAAGAGTGGTTTAACAAGTGGTCAAAATAGAGCGTTCGAAGAAGAAGAAGATGAAGTTGATAATATGTGCACTGTTTACATTGAAACTAAACATACTATTCAGTGTTTAAGGTATACTCGTGTGGTTTGATATGGTGAAACTAAACATACTATTCAGTGTTTAAGGTATACTCGTGTGGTTTGATATGGTGAAACTAAACATACTATTCAGTGTTTAAGGTATACTCGTGTGGTTTGATATGGTGAAACCAAACATACTATTCAGTGTTTAAGGTAATAGCCGTCCATCGCAAGCGATGATGACAACAATCTCAGACGTGTACTATTGCACCTCTCTGGTGTGTGCGGAGGTGACTGTAGAGTCCAATCCTAGAACAGAATCCCCGACCACAGGTGGGGCATACATGATCAAGGTTAGACATGTGCGTGTTGTGTGCTCTGTCTTTTCGCGCTGCTCGTTTTCTCTGTGACTCAACAATACGATGATTCTCAGCTATTCGGGTTCCTCTTTTTTTGTTACAGCGCCACATTTGGCGATCTTGCGCAAGGATTCCCAGCACGTATTGTCTATATCGAAGCATTTCAGAGACACTTTAAGAGTGTCTTTAAAGCGTTTTTCTGTCCACCAGCTAAACGTCTGCCCCCTTCAAGCTCGCCATACATCAACTGTTTTGGGATGCGTTTATCAGGCATTCGAGCAACGTGACCGACCCATCTCAGTTGGGCCTTCTGCAACAGGGTGTTGACGCTTGGGATCGTTGCTCTTGTGAGGACTTCGCTGTCTGGAATTTTGTCCTGCCAGTTTATTTTTAGTATTCTGCGTGTGGAAATGGTTTAATTTTCTTGCGTGTCTGCTATATACTGTCCATGTCTCGCTTGCGTACAGCAGCGTGGTTAGTGTTTAAGGTATACTCGTGTGGTGTGATATGGTGAAACCAAACATACTCTTCAGTGTTTAAGGTATACTCGTGTGGTTTGATATGGTGAAACCAAACATACTATTCAGTGTTTAAGGTATACTCGTGTGGTTTGATATGATGAAACCAAACATACTATTCAGTGTTTAAGGTATACTCGTGTGGTTTGATATGGTGAAACCAAACATACTATTCAGTGTTTAAGGTATACTCGTGTGGTTTGATATGATGAAACCAAACATACTATTCAGTGTTTAAGGTATACTCGTGTGGTTTGATATGATGAAACCAAACATACTATTCAGTGTTTAAGGTATACTCGTGTGGTTTGATATGGTGAAACCAAACATACTATTCAGTGTTTAAGGTATACTCGTGTGGTTTGATATGGAAAGAAACATAATTACAAGTCACTTCACACTCTTTTGTTGTTTATTTGATTGTGCAGTCCATCAGGAACTATCAGTATTGTTATAATCATTGTTTGTCGTTAGCACAAATGTGAACATTCAATCAATCAGATACACTGAAACTTCCGTAGAATATCGTACTATTATGACTTTTTGTCTTGATCATGAACAGAGAAAGTAGTCACTGACTAGCAGCGTCTTGTAGTGGTATGTGTAACAGCAACAGAATATGTCCTTGGTCATGAACAGAGAAAGCAGTCACTGACTAGCAGCGTCTTGTGGTTGTATATGTAACAGCAACACAATATGACCATCTAATTGACCGTTTCATGGATAGATATAGCAGTCAATGGTAGATTCGCTATGTCACGTCTTGAACGGAAACGACAAACTATATCCAGCTTGTTCAATCCGTGACCATATTGTCCAGAGGTTCCAAGTCTGAGCTATACAGTATGTCTCTGTTTCTTTGTATGTAGCTTTTTGCTACTTTACAATGTAAGGTCGCCGAACATATTCATTCGACGCACTGAGAGAGTCTTTTCAAAGAGAACAGTTTCAGGGTTGTGAGTCCAACTCGCTGATCAAACTGAGAGAGATGGTACAATATTGTATCAATATTGGTACAGCCCAAAAAGAACGACATACCAAATATGAAAAGAGATTGATAAATCAACATCGAACTGTCGTGTTGGGTCGCTGGACGCTGCTGGATTTGTTGTGGTGGAGATCAAAGCACCTATGGACATGTCCGGAGTGCTATGATGGTAGTACTCTGATAACTGATACATTCCCCTTTTAGTGGTCATTGACGACATACATCGAGAGGAGACAGTGATTATGTTCCTTTCTAACGCAGAAACTCACATAAGGAACTATGTGACTCTACTTCCCCTATTCTCCGTTAGATTATTATTAGCATGGGCGTCCATACATTAAGGCAAGAAGGGTCAAGTGCCACGCCCATAACACGTTTTTTCCCCCAATAACACAGTATTATTCGAATCTGGTCTTCTCCGTTTCCGTGTAGTAAGCTAGCAGCTAACATTTTTTTTATTCATTTTCCCCCTCAGAAAACATTTATGTAAACGCCCATGGTTATGCAGAAGTCCACTGCATGACAATTCTCTCAATGGTTTCTGAATCATTTCTGAGTGCGTGACCCACCCATCTTCAGTTCCTGCCATTCATCACAACTTTCATTTCCTTCTAGTTGCGTGCGCTGATCACAATCTTTTTGCTACCTTTATTTTGCCCAAATATTCTTAGAATTTCCTCAGGCATGTTGTATGAAATGTTGCTAGTTATAAATAGCAAAACAAACATCAGATAGGTATGTAACATTTCTGAGAAACACAAACACTAAACATCAACAAAGGAAGACTATCTATAGTCTGTCCATTAATTCGTGAGCACGTTTGAAATTGATTTTCTCGAAAACTACCTGTTGGATCTCAGTGATTTTTGCATGCAGCCTTAGAATATCCATGACGCTAAAATAAAGCTAACCAGTAGTCCGTAGATGCTACGGATTTTGCACATCGGCAAATTCCTTTGATCTTTATGACAATTGCAAATACGGGGGCTCAAATTTTAGATTTTACAGTATCCTAGAATTTGTCCATGTCAATTCTATTCATAGGTGTATCTCCACATTAACTTGATAGGTCAAGTAATTAAGTGTGTTGCCCTTTATGTGCAATCGTGAACTTGGATACAATATGCAACAGTTAGTCCTCCCTTCGGTCACCATTAGACCCCAGGGTGTCTTAACTTCACCACAAATTGTATGATGGTAGACGCATTTGGATATGGAAATGTATACGTTGCTATTTCTCAGTCTGTAATCAAAATATGATTTGTATCAACCCGAATCTGACGATTCCATGAGGTTGATAATTGTTACTGGCTGGACAAATTGTAATCCATCTCGGTGCCAGTACTCGTCTTCCTCTCGGAGCACATGTTCAACACACTTCTTCCAGAACTGCATGTCTATCATTGAGAAGGACTCACGTGTCAGAACTTCAACATCACACATTTTAAACGTCCTGTTCTGTTCTGCAACTTGCCCTTTTACTTTAGCCCAGACAAGCTCTATCGGATTGAGGTGAGCATGATATGGAGGTAGTCGCAAAGACGTGTGGCCGTATTCCGCAATGATTTTGTCAATATGAAACACCTTTGTCTTATTTGTCATCCTCACCAGGTGCAACAACTCGGGTTTCAAATATGTATCATCGAAGCTGACATTTTCCTTAGCAAGCCAAGTCCTAATTTGATCTTTTGTATTTGATGCAGTTAGTACTTTGTCTTCCGCTGATACTGCGTTGTGATAGGATGCATTATCCATTACCAAGCATGATGGTCTGTTTAGAATTGGAAGTAGATCTTTCTCCATCCAGTACCTGAAAATATGTCCATTCATTTCTGTGTGGTAGTCCCTACCGTCGGTACTTTTGATTGGAAAATAAGTCCAGCGTCATGGACAAGACCTTCTTCACTACTTCCTGCATGTGTTAGTATAATACGCTGGCCTTTGCTGCTTGGTATTTTCTTTTCTGTTCACCGTCTACTGATTGCCATTCTTTAGCATTGGTGTGGTGAGCATTGACCCAGGATTCGTCCAAATATACAATATCATAGCATTGCCTCCGCCGCTCACGGATCTGCCTCAGGTATTTACTTCGGGCAGCAATTAAATGTGGCTTTTCACAAATAAAATTCCTGCCGCCTATAGTTTTTCTGAAGGTGAAGCCGGCGGCTCTTACAATTTTTTATAGAGTACTTTTAGAAATGTCTATGCTGCAATCTGATTGCAGTTTTAATTTCAGTTTCCTGAGAGTAACAAGTTGATTTGTCGCAAACATTTTCAAGAGCTCCCGTCTTATGACATCTATGTCAAAGTCGTCAATTGTTCTTTTCCTTCCTTGCTTGACATTAGTGCACTTTGTGTCCTGTTTAATCCATCGGGAAAAGGATTCTCTATTCAGACCAAGCGCCAGTTGCGCTCGTTTCTCAGGGTTATGAATATCGCAATATAGATGACCTCTCTTAGATTCCCTACGGAAGTGTTGGTATAGTAAAACTGTAACCTTCTGCATTGTTATAAATGTGCACTTCAGACTCATTATGAATGTGATATCAATGTCAGTTTTGATAAGCCAACAAATATGATACAATAGCTTCATACAAATAGCGAGATACGCCTATAACTATACAATGGTATCCCAATTATAACGTCATATGCTTTGCGCTTTCAAAGTCGACTGGGTTAGGTGCACGGGATTTCGTGAAATTGTTGTATACTCACGATATTTCTATGTTACCATAATGTATTTTTAGAACAACGCGTCTGTGTACCGTAAATCTGTTACTATTGTGTACAATGCGGTGAGGTTGATTTTAATATAACCTGAAGAAGAAATATTTCAAACTACATCAAATTTTCTTGGAAAAAATATTTCTCTAGCGTCATGGATATTCTAAGGCTGCTTGCAAAACATCACTGAGATCCAACAGGTAGTTTTCGAGAAAATCAATTTCAAACGTGCTCACGAATTAATGGACAGACTATAACTAGAAATTCGGAAAGCAAAGTATGGTCGTACGACTACTGCGGCTTACTACGAGAAATAACTGGTTTGTTAATTGACCAGCTAATTGGATTCACATTTATTTTTTTGTGCATGTAGGTTTCTGAGAACTTTATATACATTTTCTACCAAATGTATTGCTATTTGTAAGTGTCGTCAAATAGCTTCGAAGCTTACCCGGAATCTTGCACGAATGGGATGATCTGTGGCGAAGTGGTTAAGATTGTCTGTCTCTCGTTCTGAAGGTCATTGGTTCGAATCTTGACAACGTCGTTCAGTTCACATGTGCATTTTTTTCTAGAAATCACTAGTATTGTTGCTGGATCTAGGAAGCTATTGCTTTGTGCAACAATCTCAGCGGTTAACGTGCTGAGATTTTTACCGAGAGAGACTGAGCCATACTGGAAAATCCGGTGTAATGCAGTCAACCCTTCGTCTATAGATCTCTTAGATCTTTTAGACCAGTGCTGTCCATTTTTATATATTGGAGCGCATTTGATGAGTGATGGTTGTGTAGACGCGGGTGCCATGTGACGATTGCAATTCTTATACTGTAATAATAACAATAGTAATATTAGACGATGCTTTCTCCAGTGAAACAGGAAAAGATTGTGCTAGCGGAAGTAAAATAGTTACAAAATATTTAAAAAAAACACTTCAAAAACAGGAAATTCGTGTTTAAAAAACTGTAGGAAAAAAACTGAAAAACAGTTCACTTTCTTGAAATCTGGTTAACGCTAGAGCCGGCGGAGTAAAAATAGGCACCAGGGATGTAGAACAAGGGTGTCATGTTATTATTCAGTATGAAATTTTGCATGTCCATGACATGTGGTCGACGAAATTGTAGAATTAAAAAAAGGCGTTAACAGACTTGATAAAAACTGGAACAGAAGTAAGATAATTAAATATAGAAAATGACTAGCACAATTAAATTGAAAAATGATTCTAAAATTTACAAATGTAAAGACATTTCTTCAATTTCATAAAGCGGTCTTACTTATTTACATCGTTTTAAACCAGAGCTAAACGCGTGTAAATTCCAGATTTTCGGCAATAAAGTTTAGACTAAGTTTAAACATAACTAATGGGAAAAATTTAGTTTTGAGTGTTACTCTAAACAGTTAACAGTTTTCACGTGCAAAGATAAATTTCGTTTCCGGATACTCTCTCAAGATTTATACTTTTGTGTGTACCTTATTATACTAGGTTAGATGACACGCCTACTTTGTTTTCACACTGTCAAAAAATAGGCGTTTATCTTGCTTGAAGAAGCTATGTTTCTCTGCCTAGGTTTCTCTGCCTATGTTTCTCTTGTCTATGTTTCTCGGCCTATTTTTCTCTGCCTATGTTTCTCTTGTCTATGTTTCTCTGCCTATGTTTCTCTTGTCTATGTTTCTCTGCCTATGTTTCTCTTGCCTATGTTTCTCTACCTATGTTTCTATACCTATGTTTCTCTTGCCTATGTTTCTCTGCCTATGTTTCTCTTGCCTATGTTTCTCTTGCCTATGTTTCTCTTGCCTATGTTTCTCTACCTATGTTTCTCTACCTATGTTTCTATACCTATGTTTCTCTACCTATGTTTCTCTTGCCTATTTTTCTCTACCTATGTTTCTCTGCCTGTTTCTCTACCTATGTTTCTCTTGTCTATGTTTCTCAGCCTATGTTTCTCTGCCTGTTTCTCTACCTATGTTTCTCTACCTATATTTCTCTACCTATGTTTCTCTACCTATGTTTCTCTTGTCTATGTTTCTCTACCTATGTTTCTCTGCCTGTTTCTCTACCTATCTTTCTCTTGTCTATGTTTCTCTACCTATGTTTCTCTGCCTGTTTCTCTACCTATGTTTACCTATGTTTCTCTGCCTATGTTTCTCTTGTCTATGTTTCTCTACCTATGTTTCCCTGCCTATGTTTCTCCTGTCTATGTTTCTCTACCTATATTTCTCTACCTATGTTTCTCTTGTCTATGTTTCTCAGCCTATGTTTCTCTGCTCATATTTCTCTACCTATGTTTCTCTTGTCTATGTTTCTCTACCTATATTTCTCTACCTATGTTTCTCTTGTCTATGTTTCTCAGCCTATGTTTCTCTACCTATGTTTCTCTACCTATGTTTCTCAGCCTATATTTCTCTACCTATGTTTCTCTACCTATATTTCTCTACCTATATTTCTCTACCTATATTTCTCTACCTATATTTCTCTACCTATATTTCTCTACCTATATTTCTCTACCTATATTTCTCTACCTATATTTCTCTACCTATATTTCTCTACCTATATTTCTCTACCTATATTTCTCTACCTATATTTCTCTACCTATATTTCTCTACCTATATTTCTCTACCTATGTTTCTCTACCTATATTTCGCTACCTATATTTCTCTACCTATATTTCTCTACCTATATTTCTCTACCTATATTTCTCTACCTATATTTCTACCTATGTTTCTCTACCTATGTTTCTCAGCCTATATTTCTCTACCTATATTTCTCTACCTATGTTTCTCTACTATTTCTTACCTATATTTCTACCTATATTTCTCTACCTATATTTCTCTACCTATATTTCTCTACCTATATTTCTCTACCTATATTTCTCTACCTATATTTCTACCTATATTTCTCTACCTATATTTCTCTACCTATATTTCTCTACCTATGTTTCTCAGGATACATTAGAAACATATTTATAGATTACTTGTGTATTCTAACTTGAGGTTTGATCACTTTCCCAACCAAAGGACGAAGACTTTTTTTCGTTATTTAAAGACTTGCTGAACTTTTGATTCTTTTCTTGGTGAGAGCATATGGAAATAAACTAGCAATGATGAGAACAATTTATCTTGTTCTAATACAGCGTTATCCAAACTGGGGTCCGAGAACAAAAGAGGGTACTCGAGGTACTCACAGGGGGTCCTCAGGGGGGTCTTGAAGAAATACTATGATCTTTAAAATTTCAAATCGAAAAATAAATGTCAGAAACATATATAAAAACAATGGTAAACTAGTTCCGTTGTGAAATCAAAGAACTCTGACTAGACCGGACTCTAAATATCTGACAGGACAAAATAAAAGATCATTTGAAGTTTCCTGCAGTCTGAGAAGTTGGATCCAGCTTCACTGTTGGTGTGGTGTAATAATAACTCCATCGCTAGAAGATTTTCATATGTAGAAACATTTAGGGGATCCGTCGCAGAAAAATGTATTTAAAAGTGGTCCACTACACTGCAAAGTTTGAGAACCGCTATTCTAATATATGATACTAGAACTTGGTTTATGACTGGTATCAGAGTGTAGACAATAATAATAGTGGCAGGTGTCCAATTGCAAGCGATGATCACAACATGTTCAAACTTTGAATTGTTTCTCCAGCTTCTTGTGTGTGTATGGGACATAAAAGTTCAATTCTGTCACAAAAATTACTTCAACGGGTGGAACGTAATTAAAATTGTATTTAATGAATGTTGGATATATAGTTGCATTTAATGAATGTTGTATAAATAGTTGTACTTATTAATGTTGAATACACAGTTGTATTTATTAAAGGTTGGATATATACAGTTTTTGTGTATTAAATGTTGGAAATACAGTTGTATTTATTGAATATATAATTGTATTTATTGAAAGTTGGATAAATAGTTGTATTTGTGTAATGTTAGTTATATATTTGTATTATTTTAATGTTGGGTAAGCAGTTGTATTTAAGAAAGTAAAAGTATACAGCTTTTTTTAAAATGAAATAGTGGATAGATAATTGTATTTATTGAGTGTTGGGTGCTTTTTTTCTTTTCGGAGAGATCATCTTTTTCTTAACGTAAACAGTTTGACGTTTTCCGCCGATGTTTGCGTCTGAATTGTTGCTACGATCCTGTACAAGGTGTCCACAAAAAGATGTTGCCGATTTCAAATCTTTTAGAAACACTCTAAGATAATTATTTTGATGTGCGTTGTCTTTGCGTATTGCAGTATATGGCCCTTGTCAATCACGTATTATAATAATAATAATAATTCTCGTACTGTTATACGTTACATAGGGCTTACAAGTAATTTCTCAACACCGCTCTATCCTGGGCAACTCGCTCAATCTCCTCCATGGAACTGAGACCAATATTTCTTGCCTTTCTCAGCAAAGTTCGTTTCAGGGTCTCCTTATGTCGTCCTCTCTTTCTTTAACCCTTTGCATCCCACTTCAATGCCTGCTTTGATATTCGTTGATCAATTCTCCTAAACGTGTGTCCAACATATCTCTATCTTCTCTTTCTTATAACAGTTGTCACTAGTGGATGACCAGACATTTCTTTGATTTCGTCAATCACTTATTAAAACAGCATATATCTTGCGCGATGTTATCGCATAGTGTCTGCGTCTATTCTATATTATCAAATTGTAAACTTCGATTTTTCTATTGAGAACAAATTGCAGGTTTGGGATTTATCTCTCAATATTTCACATCCGTTTATTTTCCTAAAGATGTAAGATACGAATTTGGTGTCGTTAAGTTAACATTATTAGACATATTCAACGTTTCTACTATTATACTTCTATAAGAGTCGACAGTACTCAATGTGTCAAGACGGAAGGAAATCTTTCAAAAATTCAATCTTTTTTTTCAGACTGATTAACGTAACAGTCTTCAATAGATTCAAGAAGAGAAGATTAGATTAGTAATGACAGTTTATTTGTTATAAATTGGGCAGTACAGGTTTAAAAACGATGGATTGACTTCATTTCACCGGGTTTCCACGTCTTATATATATGGCTCTGTCCTGCAGAAGGGTACAAGACAGAACACAGTAATATTCTCTAAATTATATTAAAATAGCTATCTAGAACTTTCATTTTTTTTTAAAGTAGCGCATTTAATAATACTGATGATAAATTGCTCACTTCAGATACCGAGTAAAATATAAAATATGAGCTGTAAATGTTTAAGAAACCCTATATAGACCTGATGCCCGTCTGACCAGCGTGTTTGTAGCGCGTTGGACTACGGGTGACTATCCCTCTGTTTGTGCGGGTTCAATTCCGCGGGATGGCAGAAAAAGCCACAGATTCTCCAGATTTACGGTGTTCGTGGCATCGAACCGAAGGGTTACGATGTCCATGGCACCGAGCCGAAGAGCTGAAAAGCTCAAGTGCTTCTGGATCGGGAAAAAAATATAGACCTAACGCACCATATTTATATATGTTTGGTGACGTAGAAATGAATACCACTCTACCATCTAACATATAATTGATAAATTGTTCAAAAGCAAAAATAACTATCACCCTAGACAATAGAGCAGCGCAAGACAAAAACAGAAAACCGCAACATTGAGCAACAACCTGGTAAGAGCGTGAAACAAAAGAAAGAAGGCAAGAAGAAACAATCCAGACCAATGAAAGAAATGAATAATTGCTAAAATCCACACACACACACACACACACACAAAGAATGGTCCCAAGTATTGTACCAAATAGTGAGTGATCACCCTATTATCTGTAATGATCAAATCCTTCGAACAAAATTATTTCCAATAGAATCAAAGGATCAGTGGATGCAACCGTGACAGAAGAACAAGCTCGTTTTTTTTATATGGAAAAATCTGCCTAGATCATAGATTCTCAAATTTTTTTCGGCCCACTGCCCACTTTGCACAACATAAACTTTGTAACGACCACCTCCACATTATAACAGTTTACCAACGCCCCCCTCCCACATATATACATGCTATATTTTCTCTTTGACATAGAAAATCGATATATATTTCTGCCATACATGGTCAATTTTCAAATGATTATATGCATGAAATAGAAAATTGATGACAAAATGAATCGTGTAAGACGGGCATAAGATGAATTAAAATGCAGAATAAAAATTGTAAATGATTTTACTATTTTAATTTATTTTAAAATATTTATTATTAATTTCTACTTTAAGGAGCCACTGACCCCAAATTGTTTGAACACACCCCAATTCTTCTGACCACTATCGGTCGCCCTCCCCTAGAACGCTTCAGTGCCCTCTAGGGGCGGTACGCCCACTTTGGGAAACGCTGGCCCAGACCAACTAATTGCTTTAAGTTTATCTTAGAGAAACATATTAGCAAGCAACAATCGCTTACTCTAAATTTCATCAATTTCAAAACTGATTTGATAGCCTACACAGAATCAACATGTTGAATATTCTTGAGTGTTATGGGATACCAGTCAAAATTAAAAAATATTATCAAAAACATGTCTGATGGTTCACAGAGTGCAATACTCACTGGCGTTGGTCATAACGACTGGTTTATGTTTGAAACTGGAGTAAAATAAAATTGCATTTTATCTCCGCTATTGTTCCTATCGACTCTATTTTTCTACTGGATGAGGAAAACATGTCGCAGGAGCAAAACTAACAAAGATTGGGTAAAAAACAATGGTGAAAAACGTAAAAACATAGTACTATAGTTTTACAAAATACAAAAACGATACACAGCAACGTTTCGACCAAAAGCCTTTATCAAGCAAATGATACAACAGAAGTGAATTTCTGCACTTCTTACACGTCACAGAACATATAGAAGAAGACAATAAATTCCTAACGATAAAAAACAAAGAACGGGAAAATTTGAATTCTACAGATATTGCCTTGTTAAGTAGAAACTAGCAAGATATTAAAAGAATAACCAACAGCTTATTATTCTTATCGTCAACCGTTTCACTGCTGACAAGCTGCGATAAGACAAATATTATGAAGAAATATATGTCTGGTATCTGGAATCTGCAATGATAAAAAAAACAGCTAGCTCACATATTTTGGGTATCACATTTTAATACACGGCAGATACCAAAATAAGAGAGTATGATAAGAATTGTCAAAGCAGCATCAGCTTTTAAACGTCTTTTAAAAAAGAATGGAACTCCAAGTTTTATAGAATTAAATATTAATTACGAATTTTCAATTCCAATGTCTTATCAATTGTAAAATATACAAACAAGAGTTGACAAATAACAAAAGATAGAAAGTAAGATGAATATATTTGAAAATAAATGTCTGCGAAAAATAAGAAACATAAAATGCAAAACGAATTAAGGAGAGGTGACGAAATCAGACACATGTCTAGTCCCTCAGTAGTAACAACTGTTAAAAGAGAGGAAAGATAAGGATACGTTGGGCATACTCTGCAAAGAAATGAACAAACAATCACAAAGCAGGCACTGAAGGGGTAGGGAAGTTTACTTTATTCCTTTCGAAGCATCAACTCACTCAGATATTGTTTCCACACTTAAAATAACATATTTAAGAGAAACAATAGATGAATTGTATATACACAGTCTGCATATGGGATTGAAAATCAGTGTCAACAGAACAAGTCCAGCCATCAAATGAATCATATTACTATTAGAATACAGAATCATAATTTCGAAGCATATTTAGAATGTGTCAAATGTGTCTTTATTCAAATGACATTACTGATTGTTTGACTGATTGATTGATTGATTGTTTGATTGATAAGACCATCATCATTGCACTTCAGTGAGTAACAATGTGTGCTCCAATCTCATTCTAACACATGAAGATCTCAGCTGCAGTGCACGAAATCCGTATCACCGGCGAAGGTCCCCGATGTAATTTTGTAGGACTTTTATTTTAATATTTTCCAATGAATTTTGCCTGGGAAGCGGTTTTCCAGCCTTTTCTTCTCGTTTCTGAACTGCCAAGGGTTCTCTTACGTGTTCAAATTGAACACGTAACCTACCTTTTATCGTCCGTCTCCGATAGAACTAGACACTCGATCGCTGAGATCAAAGAAAAATATCCAGATGGCTCCAATAGGGAGCGAACCTGGTACCTTTGGCCCGAGAGACGAACACCTATAATCTATGCCACAGAGATCCCTAATAAACATTAGAAATAACATTACTAACATAAGGAAAATTCATATAACTTTCTTGTCAAAGAAATTCACAAAACGAATAACCACTTCTTGGCGTAATGACTGTGACATACACACCATAATTGCAAACAGACGCTGGAATGTGATTGATGATCTCCTATCAGAGATGGCTCCGGTACTGTAACCAGAAATACCATATTACTGGCACAGAGATAACGTAAAAGAGAAGTCTATCAATGATAACTCGGGAAACTGCAAAATAAAATTATAACTAAGGAGAAATCATTGGGTAACGTCAAGATTTCACTGGAGGTTATATACTACAAGATCTCACTTGACGTTATGAATAACAAAACGTATTGTTGAAAAGGAACGCATAGAGTATATAGAAAGACAATATATTTACAAATTAACTAATATGTATTTATTCATTTTTCAGGTTGTTCAATGTAGTCACAATGTATAGCAGCGTGCCACTACAGATGTTGCTTACCTTTCCAGCCTTACTGATCTTCCTGTTCGATCTATGTATAGGTAATGTGATTTTATAATCATCATCTTTAATTTGGTTTCAAACATTTTATTTTGATATTATCATCTAAACTATAGTATAACCTTATATTGTCGATTCATTTATTATTTTCGTTCTTTCTGTTTCGAAACACGCTTGCAGTGATATTTTACAAAGATAGCATTTTCAACGACATCTGACAATGTTGACTTTCATGGCTACTTTACAATGTTAATATTCAATAATAATCTTGCAAATATGACTTTCAACTATACTTTACGATGTTAATATTCAATAATAATCTTGCAAATATGACTTTCAACTATACTTTACGATGTTAATATTCAATAATAATCTTACAAATATGACTTTCAACTATACTTTACGATGTTAATATTCAATAATAATCTTGCAAATATGACTTTCAACTATACTTTACGATGTTAATATTCAATAATAATCTTGCAAATATGACTTTCAACTATACTTTACGATGTTAATATTCAATAATAATCTTGCAAATATGACTTTCAACTATACTTTACGATGTTAATATTCAATAATAATCTTGCAAATATGACTTTCAACTATACTTTACAATGTTAATATTCAATAATAATCTTGCAAATATGACTTTCAACTATACTTTACGATGTTAATATTCAATAATAATCTTGCAAATATGACTTTCAACTATACTTTACGATGTTAATATTCAATAATAATCTTGCAAATATGACTTTCAACTATACTTTACAATGTTAATATTCAATAATAATCTTGCAAATATGACTTTCAACTATACTTTACGATGTTAATATTCAATAATAATCTTGCAAATATGACTTTCAACTATACTTTACGATGTAAATATTCAATAATAATCTTACAAATATGACTTTCAACTATACTTTACGATGTAAATATTCAATAATAATCTTACAAATATGACTTTCAACTATACTTTACGATGTTAATATTCAATAATAATCTTGCAAATATGACTTTCAACTATACTTTACGATGTTAATATTCAATAATAATCTTGCAAATATGACTTTCAACTATACTTTACGATGTTAATATTCAATAATAATCTTGCAAATATGACTTTCAACTATACTTTACAATGTTAATATTCAATAATAATCTTGCAAATATGACTATCAACTATACTTTACGATGTTAATATTCAATAATAATCTTGCAAATATGACTTTCAACTATACTTTACGATGTTAATATTCAATGATAATCTTGCAAATATGACTTTCAACTATACTTTACAATGTTAATATTCAATAATAATCTTGCAAATATGCTTTTCAACTATACTTTACGATGTTAATATTCAATGATAGGTTTGCGAAGTTAAATATCAGCGATAGCCTTTCATGGTGTACTTGAGTTTCGACTATAGCTAATGAAGGTGACTTGACTTTCAACGATACCTGATGAAGTTGCTTTCGAAGGATACTTCCTACCATGATGGCATTTTCCAACCTTCGTGTTTCTTTGTATATCCAAAACATTT
This sequence comes from Arion vulgaris, assembly GCA_020796225.1. NCBI lineage: Eukaryota > Metazoa > Mollusca > Gastropoda > Stylommatophora > Arionidae > Arion > Arion vulgaris. The sequence goes on along the minus strand of CM036765.1, from coordinate 42,276,613 downwards.
CAATTTTTTTCATTATTATTTGTAGCATCAGCTAGTTTTCTTTAATTTTGAGTTCATTCTGGATAGAACTATTTGTTTAGGGATCTCATGAGAGAGAGAGAGAGAGAGAGGAGAGAGAGAGAACTATTTGTTCTCTTCTTTGTCCATGATATACGGAGTACTTTTCTGTAACACGTATATTCAAAAGCAGATATATGTTTTCCTACTGCCTTGTTTAATGTCCATGCTTCACGCCCATATGTTATCTTACATTTACAGCTTACAAAGGTGATCTTACATAAACAGATGACAATCCTTACTAAGATTAATTACATTGATAACATACATACATAACTAAAGCAACTTACATACATAACTAAAGCAACTTACATATATAACTAAAGCAACTTACATACATAACTAAAGCAACCTACATATATAACTAAAGCAACTTACATACATAACTAAAGCAACCTACATACATAACTAAAGCAACTTACATACATAACTAAAGCAACTTACATACATAACTAAAGCAACCTACATACATAACTAAAGCAACTTACATACATAACTAAAGCAACTTACATATATAACTAAAGCAACTTACATACATAACTAAAGCAACTTACATACATAACTAAAGCAACTTACATACATAACTAAAGCAACCTACATACATAACTAAAGCAACCTACATACATAACTAAAGCAACCTACATACATAACTAAAGCTACTTACATACATAACTAAAGCTACCTACATACATAACTAAAGCAACTTACATACATAACTAAAGCAACTTACATACATAACTAAAGCAACCTACATACATAACTAAAGCAACTTACATACATAACTAAAGCAACTTACATACATAACTAAAGCAACTTACATATATAACTAAAGCAACCTACATATATAACTAAAGCAACTTACATACATAACTAAAGCAACTTTCATACATAACTAAAGCAACTTACATATATAACTAAAGCAACCTACATATATAACTAAAGTCAATTACATACATAACTAAAGCAACTTACATACATAACTAAAGCAACTTACATATATAACTAAAGCAACTTACATACATAACTAAAGCAACTTACATATATAACTAAAGCAACTTACATACATAACTAAAGCAACTTACATACATAAATAAAGCAACTTACATACATAACTAAAGCAACTTACATATATAACTAAAGCAACTTACATATATAAATAAAGCAACTTACATACATAACTAAAGCAACTTACATACATAACTAAAGCAACTTACATATATAACTAAAGCAACTTACATATATAAATAAAGCAACTTACATACATAACTAAAGCAACTTACATATATAACTAAAGCAACTTACATGCATAACTAAAGCAACTTACATACATAACTAAAGCAACCTACATATAAAACTAAAGTCAGTTACATTAATTACCTACAAATATAACACAAATGAATAGCTTGAAAATATAACTAATAACAGATGACGTTGAGAGGCTGTACTGTTTACACAAAAGTAATACAAGGAGATCTGTTTCAGATTTCTCCAATACGTTGAAATGTAAACACATATTCTCCTTGATAATACCTTGCGTGACGCTGGTAAAATAAACAGTTTCATATCTTCAAAGTCAGGGAATAAATATTGTTCTGTCCTTTACATCATTGATCAGGTATTTTAACCATCAGTCCAGTGTATTATATCTTATCACTTAAACATCTGACGATCTTTTCATTTCATATATCCCCCACAACCATCTTTTAAGACTATAAGTCTCTTATTTATCGTTTAATGTTCCTTCTTGTTCTTTATTTTTATTTTTTCTAATCATGATTTGCATCACAGCATCAGGATATGAATATATTTCTAGAACGGGCTTTTGTGTGCGCTACCTTTTGTGTAGACGAGCAATTACTTTGTATTCATCGGAATGCTCTTTGAGGTGCACTGTTTGTTGGCAATCTGCTTAGATCGCCGAGCAATTGAATTTGTTGTTTCTTGATGAAGTTCAGTACTGATGTTGTACCCACATTTTTCTTGATGTTCTCATTTCTAAGCCAGTGGCTTCTTGCTTCTCCAAGTATTCGGCGTAGACACTTCATCTCTGTCGGACCTCAGAGATAACAGAGGCAACGAAGGACACTATTTATGAAGCACACACAAGGGCTCGTTCTATATATCTTTTTTATCCTGACGCTGTGAGGGAAAACATGATTGGAGAAAAGTAAAAAAAGGTTAAAAATATTCTCTTCAACAAGCTCTAAGAATAAGATAAACGTTACTATGATACGAATAAGGGGATACTATTCTTTGCTGCCAAGTGCTTATATTATTATTAGTTATAGTGCCAACCACCAACTTGTTGCTTTCATGGATGAACATTGCAGTCGTCTTGAAATGAATCGTTCATAAACTTGATGCGGGCTGTTTACATTATAGATGTTGTAACATTTGTCTTTTGTCGGTAGGTAATGAATTTGTCCTTGTTTACAAAATATTTTTACAGTTTTTTTGTCGCAATGTACAGTAAATATATGATGTAATCTCGAAGTGACTCTATTAAACAATCAGACGAATAGATCATAGTCTATTTTAACCCTTTCGCTGCTACACATTTTCCAAAGGCTGAGCTAAAAATAGCTTCTCTTTGTTTCTAGGTTGCAAACGTGAATATACGCCTATAGCAGTGACAGTAGCAATGTATAACGTGTTAACACGTCTTTAGTCCACAGAGGAGAGATAATAACAGACGTGTTAATGCGTCTTTAGAAGTGAATGGGAAAACGTATATATACGTCCTTAGCAGCTAAACCGCTAGAATATACACAAGCTATAAAGGTGTATAGATAGGGTACAACACTGATATAGAACAGCTAGAATATACAGAAGATATAAAGACGTATTGATACGGGCCAGCACTGATATAGAATCTCTAGAATATACACAAGCTATAAAGACTTATAGATACGTTACAAAACTGAAGTAAAATGAAAGTATTAATATATTTTCTGAAATAAACAATTTAAAAAAGTTAAAATAACCATCTCTTCCTGGCTAATGTTAACAAGTCTAGATGAAAATGAGATCTTCAGAGTTTTAAAGAGACATGTATATCCGTTTCCGTTGATGTTTTTCTTGCGTAACTATTTCTAGGTTGTCATGACATATGTATGTGTTTTTCTTATACTTTCGTTCAACTGGAAAATCAACATCCGTTTGACACCATTATAAAATTTAGCGCAACTAATGTACCATTGAAGACAGTATTCTACTGAAACATTCTATGATATATATATATATCTTCTTGTTCATCTTCTTCAACTTCTGCCCTCACTTTAGTATTTAGATCTTTATAGAGATGGGATTAAGACGTTCGCCTATTGTTCCGAAGGTCGTGGGTTAGAATCTGAACAAAGTCACATGCGCAAAGTTTTCATGAGATCCCTAGGATTATTTTGGGAGCTACGATGTTCGTGCTTTGTGCAACATTCTCAGCAAATCGCTTGATAATTTTGCTGACTGGGGAGAAGCCATATGGCGTAAAACAAAGTGCAATGAAGTCAATTCTTCGCCTTCAAACCTCTTTTTGTTAGTTGCCTTTAGTATAACCACTTTTAAACATTCTGTGTTATTTCGTGATTTGAGCCAAAGAACATAAGTACTTCATTACCACATGTTCTTCATTGTGTTTAACTTCTTGTGCCAATCTTCTTGAGATCTCTTTGGAGCAGTCACCGTTATTGTTAGTTATTGAGCCCAGGTATTCGTAGCTCTCTACACATTGGAGTTCTTCATTGTTTCTCTCGCTATACTCCTACTATAATGTGCAATCTTTGGGTGTAACCTTTCTATACGCTGACTCCCTATTTCTACTTCTGTCTACTTGACATGTTCTAGTATGATAACCGCTACACACGGGGATGAAAGAATAGCTATGTCCTTCTACACTAGTAAAGGAAAGTAAATTCAGAATTGAACTGTACTCCTCAACTCAGCAGAGCATCAATTCTTCATCATTCCTAAAGGCGAGGACGAAAGAGACAAAACAGCTTCCACTCAAGTCATGCACAGCTTGGATTTTGTGTACTCTTTTACTGTAGCTGTTTGCTTCTAATTTACTTTCATATCGCCGTCCCCATACCTAATCTATTAGTCGCCGTTTACCACATTTAATCGGAGACAGTAGTTCTATTCTTCACGAACCTGGACTTTCTTCTTTCTTTCTTTCTCGAATCCTGTTTGCCTCACAGCGTCAGGTCACCTGGACTATTAATATTAAATCCAAATACTGGAAAATTTGTATTACTACACATCCCTATGTCATTAAAAGCCATATGATTAGCTTTACATTTTGTTTGTGTTAGGTTTGTGACATTAAGTATGTTGTGTTTTCTTTTCTGTAACCTTTGAACTTGGGTGTTTCAATAACAACAGTAATAGTTTACTCGTTTTCTTCGGGAGCATACGTCGTCAACAAACATGCGCCATTTGAAGAAAGTAGAGCTTTTGCAATGACCACAAGCGGCATAACTATGAAAGTTATGGCCGTGACAAAAGTAATACAATTTCCTTGCCGGAGGTACAGAGTGACAAACATATCTACGTTCTCAGTGACTCAATGAGCATGCTTTCCACATTCGGACCGTCTGTTATGTTATGTTATGCGATCGACGTCATAGCACATTGGACATTTCCATACGTGATCTATCCTCCGCTGCTGCAGCCATCCTAAAGTTCACTTGCTCACCGTACCCATGAGAAGTTGATTAGTATACCTTCTTTCTCTACCACGAAGGTGACACTGCCTGGCATGTCCAAACTTAACTCCTAATTCTCGCACTCGTTCTAGTGTCTGAGATTGGCCCATATCACATAAATGAGAGCGTACCGCATTGATGGCCGTTTGTGTGCGTAGATAGTGGTTATAGTTCGGAACTTCAGAGAGCCACATTAATTTCCACACTTGTACATGCAAGAGTCAAAGGATATAAATAAGTAGACAGATTTTCGAGCACGTTTAGAGTGGTAAGAGGTGAGCAATTGGCAGGGATGTTATCCTGAAAGCCATTAGTGAGTCTTGTCGAATTCAGCTGATGACTTGCACTATATAGTCAATGCCCCAGACTGCAGGAACTTGAAATTCAAACATGATGTTGCTAAATTCGAGCACTATACGAGAAGTAAACGTTATCTCATTTACTAACCCAGAACTGGAACTGTGGAACTGTCAGTCTACCTGCTTTACCTACACAGAACTGGAACTGTGGAACTCTCAGTCTCCCTGCTTTACCTACACAGAACTGGAACTATGGAACTGTCAGTCTCCCTGCTTTACCTACACAGAACTGGAACTATGGAACTCTCAGTCTCCCTGCTTTACCTACACAGAACTGGAACTATGGAACTCTCAGTTTCCCTGCTTTACCTACACAGAACTGGAACTATGGAACTGTCAGTCTCCCTGCTTTACCTACGCAGAACTGGAACTATGGAACTATAAGTCTCCCTGCTTTGACAACACAGAACTGGAACTATGGAACTATAAGTCTCCCTGCTTTGACAACACAGAACTGGAACTGAGGAACTGTCAGTCTCCCTGCTTTGACAGATATACTGAATATTAGATCAGAGCACTTATGGACTTCTTCCTTGTACAGTGGGTAGGAATAATTATAGTCCATTCCAAAATTTGTGAACATTTTTACCGACCGATATAAAATCTTCTGCTTGGCAGAAATTATTGGGTTTTTTTTACATTTTTCTGTAGATAACAGTGGGCGACCTTCGTAAAGTATTTTTTGCTCACCCAAAACTTTAGTGCTGTAAAAGGAAAGTAAACTAAAGGAACCCTTTCATACCTCGTGGTATATAGGTCAATACAGTGTTAGGCCTGTATTTTCATTGACCGTCGGCACACGATGGGTGATGTGGTCAGCATCACACCGGCCGCCTCTACTTTCCCAGATCATGTCTGGTACCCAGTTGAGGCTGCGTCGACCTGAGAGCCGTCGTGGTCGGGACCACAAGCCAGACCACAAGCCTTGCGACAAGCCTTGCGAAGCGAGTTCACTAACAACTACGCTACAGCGGCTCTCTCATTTAGTGTTGTAAGATTTAACTTATTTGTGATTAGTGAAATAACAGCGATGTTGATTTTGTTATACATGTAAAAATTTAACAGTACGGACGTTTAGTATTTCTTTAATAACACCTATGCGTGCTAAGCATACAATTTAGCACCAGTAAAAATCGGAAAATCCGTGGAATTAATTATTTCACACTGTATCTGAACGATTGTTATTGGCGTATGCACACACCATTCATTTTCATTGATAGAAGTGGAAGGTATAATTTGTTCACTATGTCACATTAGAGAAGATGGAGATATGTTGGACACACCTTGAGGAGAAATGATCAACGAATATCAAAGCAGGCATTGAAGTGGGATGCAAAGGGTTTAAGAAAGATAAGACGACCTAAAGAGACCCTGAAACGAACTTTGCTGAGAGATACAAGAAATATCGGTCTCAGTTCCATGGAGGAGATCGAGCGAGTTGCCCAGGATAGAGCGGTATGGAGAAATTACTTGCAGACCCTATGTAACGTATAATGGTACGAGAGGAATTATTATTATTATTATTATGTCACATTGCTTGTTATAATATGTAATAGGGATATGCCTTTGCAAACATTCGCCGGCATTTTGTGTAATACTGTAAATTCTAAACTTTGATTATCATTTTTTGTTGTGCCTATGCATTATTATATAACAAAAAACTCTATGTGCATCAACCAAACTACCTACCAATTAGTTAAACATGAATTCATAAGGTTGTGGGGTATATAAGAATGCATGCAAAAAATGACTGTTATCTATCCGGTATATTTCGTTCAAATTAAACCTTAGTGTGTACACGAATTTTGGAAGGAACTATAACTCTATTTTGTGTTACAACTTTTCTTAAATTAGTAACTAATACAATGTGTTACTAATATGTTCGATCAAACATGGCAGCGTTTAATTAACTAGAAAACAAACAAAATAGATTTCATGCTGAAATCAGTAATTGGATATTTTACCAGTAAGTAGATTAATTAATTATGACAAGAACTGAAACTGTGTTTTAATTGTGTTTAATTAACAAGAAAGAAAAAGACTTTTAAAATACAGAAGTAAGTAATTAATTACATTTGTTTGACAAGTTAATTATTAATGACAGCGTTTAATTAAAAAAAAGAAAGAGCCCTTTACGCGAGCATTTATTTAAATATTAGTTTTCCTGAAAGCAGGACCAACTCTGCACATTTTAATAACCCAGACAGTTGTTGTTGTTAGCATATACCAGTCCAAGAGACGCATTCGCATAAAACTATATCTTTTATTTCAATGCATTAATATGATAATTATTTCAAATAAATGGTGTCAAATAAATACACTTCTACTTATTTTAATGATTGATTGATTGATTGATTGATTGATTCATGGAACCATCGTCATTGTACTTCGGTGAATAACTAGGTGTACTTCTACCTTTATTTTTTTTTTACACAGACGACATCAGCGGCACTATGCGAAATCCGTAGGTCCCAGTATTAATTTTCAAGATGGTGACACATTTTGTAGTAATTTTATTTAGACATTTTATAGAATTTGCTTGCTCTGCGACTTTGCAGCCTACTTTTTTTTTTATTTTCAACTGTCAAATGCTCTTTTACTTGCTCACCTTTAGCACCGCACCTACGTTTTATCGTCCATTTTTTAAAGGACTAGGAACTAGATCTCCCCTACATTAAGATCACAGATATCTGGGAAATATCCCAATCGCTCTACATGAGGAACGAACCGAGTAGATTTGAAGCGAGAGGTGAACACCTTACCTACACGCCACAGAGACCACATAATACTTATGTCTAAAGGGTTTTAAGCCGAAGGATTGACTTCATTGCCACAGGTTTTACCTCATTTGGCCCAGTCCCTCTCCGCAGATATGGCACGTTACCTGCTGAAAGTATTGCATAAAGGACGAACTCCGTACCTCCAGCAACAATCCTAGGGGTCTCTGGAAAAAAAAGCACTCGTTAACAGAACGACGAGGTCCTGATTCGAACCCACCTCTTTCGGGACACAAGACAAGGCAATGCCACAGAAATACTTATGTATAAATAACAAGTGAACAATTACATTTAAGAAAACTGGTGCTACATTATGTCTCCTTCACACACACGTATACATTTACAGTCGTGTTAGTTGTTTATAGAAGAGTGGGATGTTTACCTCCATAATTTTCGTGGCAAGCTGTACGCGAAAGACGAAAACGAAGAATATATTTTATAATTAGTAAATACAATAATAGTTCTAACAAGCTTTCTTTCAACATCATTAAATAAAATAATTATTTTGACATTTTTATTCGCTATTTTTTAGATAATGACTTAACAGTATAAACATTTCGACAAACGTAATGGCTAATTTAGAGAATCGATTAACCGTATAAATATTGTGGTATTCGTAATCGCTAATTTGAAGAATCGCTTAACATGAGCATTTTGACAATCTGAATCGGTATTTAGCCTTATAAAACAAAGCGTTACAAATTAAAAAAACTAAACTAAAAACAGTATGGAATGGAAATTAGTACGAAAACAAAGTTCACAATTTAAAGATCATGCATATATGCATCGATTGAAATATATGGGTGCCATTATCACATCAGATGGAAGATGTACTTCAGAAATCAAAAACAGAATAACTCAGGTGTAATCAGCCTTTCAGAAGATGAAAGACATACTATGCAATAAATCATTGTTAGTGACGTTGAGAAAATGAGTAATCCAATGCTATATAGAGCCAATACTTTTATATGGCAGTAATTCATGGACAATGAACAGACAAATTGTAAAAACATTGGGAGCCACAGAAAATTGCTTTCTCAGAAGAATGTTGGAAGTCCCATGGACAGCTAGAAAGACCATGAAGTAGTGGCAGCTCGTCATTAAGGGCCAGTGGGGCCGGGCCTCACCAAAAATAATGTGTAACGTGTATTTATTAGTTAATAAATTAAAATATAACTTAACCCATAAACCAGGATATTTCCAGAAAATTTAAGTCTGGCCCCACCAACAAAGAGGATCACGAGCCGCCACTGCCATGAAGAGATCTTGTCGGAGTAAGATTTATATCGAAATCTAATCAAGCAGACAGTAAAAGTTTTTCGGACATATAAATAGAAAGGGTAGTTTAGGTTATTTGGTTACAACAGGCAAAATACAGGGTGAAGAGATAGAGGTAGACAAAGGGAATAAATACCGGACCGTCTGAAATCGTGGTTCAACAATGGTTCAGTGATGGAGTTGATGGATTATAACAGAGACAGAGCGATGTGAAGCGATATGAACGTCTACGTCAATCGGCACAGCACGTGATTGATTGATAAACGCAGTGGAAACGTATGCGCGTAAAACATGGACATTTTAAAGTCTATATAAAAATGTATAAATGCTTTGGACTGTATAGTGTTTTAGAAGAGTCCTCCGTATACAATGGCAAGAGAAGAGTAGAAATAGATATATCCTGAAGGGACTCAAAATCAACTCGCTGATGCTACAAACAAGAATGATGAAATTGAAGTATTTTGTACATGCGCAAAGACACGAAGGTTTGGAGAAGATCATTATGGAAGGAATCATCCCCACAAAGTGGAGAAGAGAACGACAAAGAAGACGATGGAATCAGGATGTAACTGACGATCTGAGTATGACGTCTGCAGATGCGCGACCTATGGTCTATGAGACAAAGAAATTCCGAATAACTATTAGGATGGCAACGTTCTGCTCAGGACAGGCTATTTGATGATGCATCCCAAGTTAGAACATCGTTTAACATCATCAATATTCTGACAATCGTAATTACTATTTTAGAACATCGCTTCATAACATAATCATTATCCCACCTTATGTTGTATTGTTGTAACATCCCTTAAAAACATCAACACTATGATATTTCGAGTCATGTTGTTAGGGCATCGTTTTGATCTTTAATTAATAGAATCCAAAAATATTCTTACAAGATGAAGAAAACAATAAATAACATGTGTTTTTCCTAAAACTTTAATTATGGCTCTTATGTTGAATCAGGGGCGTAATCACAGTTTTTTACTGTTTAAACTAGAGAGATTTTAACCTAGTGGTAGCGCTGGATGATCATTGCTTAAGTAACGACTTTGTTGTTGTAGACAATTATACTGACTTCTATAGAACACACATAGTTTGATGAATGCAACTAACTAAACAATTTCTTGACTATGTTTTAGTGAACATAGTAGACCAGAAGCTTTGTTTGATTGAAGAAGATTAGACAGTTTAGACTGCGTCTCACAGGAACAATCGAATTTCATATACTTTGTTATATTCTGTGTGAGACTGCAAAACTATGGGTCGATGCCAAGTGATGTGATTTCGGTTTAATAATTATTAGGTACAGTTGTTAAATGTTATTGGTTACTGCATTGACGCCACAGCACTCCGGGCGAACCCATAGGTGCTCAGTCTCCCGTATGTCGAAGGGATTCATACTGATGATTCATGTGATTTGCTGGTTAAACACACTCCTCTCTCTGCCCTTCAAGCATCCAGCTCGACTTGTACAACGTGTAATTCCAAACTCCTTAAATCGCTGGATTGATTCAACGTCAACTTTAGTTGTTAAAATAAATATGCGAAAGCATAGTGGTTAATGTACTTTCTTCTTAGACTGAAAATACGTGATGCCTGAGGATAAAGCACCCAGTTTTAGTGTTATAGTTTTCCAGCGCAGGTCGACCAACTCTCAAATAAGTAGCAGGGAAAAGGTGGGAACTAAAGGTGGCCGGTGTGATGATAACTACGTCACTCATCTTGTGTCGTTGGTAGAAAATAAATACAGCTCTAACACCGTATCCCTTAATGTACCTCATGGTATGAAAATAGTCTCTTGACTTGACATTGTAAAGTTTTCTTGTTCTTCTTGTGCCTGTCTATAACAATCTGAACTTGACATTGTAAAGTTTTCTTGTTCTTCTTCTGCCTGTCTTTAACAATCTGAACTTGACATTGTAAAGTTTTCTTGTTCTTCTTGTGCCTGTCTATAATAATCTGAACTTGACATTGTAAAGTTTTCTTGTTCTTCTTGTGCCTGTCTATAACAATCTGAACTTGACATTGTAAAGTTTTCTTGTTCTTCTTGTGCCTGTCTTTAACAATCTGAACTTGACATTGTAAAGTTTTCTTGTTCTTCTTGTGCCTGTCTATAATAATCTGAACTTGACATTGTAAAGTTTTCTTGTTCTTCTTGTGCCTGACTATAACAATCTGAACTTGACATTGTAAAGTTTTCTTGTTCTTCTTGTGCTTGTCTATAACAATTGGAGAGACTGCTCACCACCAGTCAAACATTGCTCAATTGTGATTCTATGATAAAGAAAATTATTGATATAGGGGAAGACTGCAGTAAAATCTTGTAGCAATGGCGAAACACGTAAGCACATATTACTGAAGTTTTACAAAATGAAAAAACAATAGCAACACACAGCATTTCTTCACTTATGTTGTATCATTTGCTTGATAAAGGCCGTTTGGTAGAAACGTTGCTGTGTAGTGTTATTTATTTTTTTATCTTTTGAAAACTACAGTACTTTTTTACGTGTCTCACCATTGAAAAAGAAAATAAAAACCACAGGAGAAAGCAAATTTGAGAATAATTGAAATGCATTGACTATTGTCGGAAGGTGTACAGAAGGAAAGACGATTAATGTATTCTTTATTTTCATCGTGCACTTGAAAAGCAGGGTAATTGCCAGTGCTGCTGTTCTACTGCACTTGGTTCAATCTATCATCATCATCTAGTAGCGTAGTTTGTCTTGAGTAGACATTTGCCACACTAACAATTCTTCGGAATTTCTCTCTCTCTTTCCCTCTCTCTCTCTCTCTCTCTCTCTCTCTCTCTCTTAGGCCAGACATCCAGGTTCTGCTGTTGGCATGTTCACATCATCATTCACACCCTGAATCTATCTTTTCCGTGTTTTTCTTCTTCTCCGCTTTGCCGGAATGATTTCTTCCATAATATTCTTCTCCTTTATGTGTTTTTTAAATGTCCAAAATACTTTAATTTTGTCATACTTATTTATTTCATCAGCCAGTTTTCAGTGATTTTGAGTTTCTTCTAGCTATTTGTCCTCTTCTCTGTTCCTGATATATGGAGGGCTTTAATAGAACGTATTTGTTCGCGGTGTAGTTGAGTCTTTTTTTAGACTAAATTATTTTATCAAAAATGCATGCCTTCCAGCCATACGTTACTAGGGAACAAATATATGCTCTTAAAAATCTACGTTCTCTACTGGACTACTACCATTTCGGAATCAAGGGACAACTGGGGGGTGTTGAGACCATTCATTTCTTTGTACTTTCATATTTCAGTGCCAAGATAGCAGGCAATTCATCTGTCAAAAATTAGAAATTTTCCATGTACTTGTTTCGCACCATTTACCACAGGGTATGAAAGAGATTATTTACTTTTCCTCCCTCTTTCCATTTTGTTCATCAATTTGCCACTTATTTACCACTTAGCTACACATTCACCTTCTCATTCTTCATCGTCTTCCACATGCACTTTTCACCACATTCTTCTCTCCCACTTCTGTTTAACAGTAACGAGTAAAAGTACTTCTATAAATCATTTCAGACACGTTTCATTTATGGAGAACACACTGCACTTTAAGTTTGTTCTAACTTTACCTCTCTATTATTGTTATCAGGATTTTTAGTGGTAGCTTCTGTGATATCTATCATTGTCTGCTTCTGGGTTCACTTCTGTATACAGTATATGTGTTCTCTGTATATGCCCCTTTCATCCTGAAAATGAATTATAGTCTTTAGTGTGTTATTGTTCGTTTTCAGCGTCTTAGAAAATGTCCACAAATTTATATGTGTTTCTTTTGATCATAAAAGTATATTCTTCATTTATGTCGATTTTGATAAAGCCAGGTTCTTTTTTGTTTCTTTTACAGCCCTTTCTGTGAGGTAAATTATTTGTGCTTTACTTCAGGATATCATTAACTAATTTATTACCCTTTTTATGTGTTTAATTTGTTTTATATAACGTTGTTTTTCTTTGTGCTTTGTCAGACATCAGCCCACAACACTTGTAGGTTCATTAGACTGTGATTCTCTTCATTGTCAGACATCAGTCTACGTCACTTGTAGGTTCATTAGACTGTGATTCTCTTTTCAATTTGTACAGGACATCAGTCTACGTCACTTGTAGGTTCATTAGACTGTGATTCTCTTCATTGTTAGATATCAGTCCTCGTCGCATCTAAGAGCACATAAGACAGAGATGGACAATTTCCACTTATTGCAATCTTGTGCCTTTCTTTCACCCTCAAAAGGAGTCCTATTCATGTCTTTTAGCACTGCCTCAAAAGTTCTCCTACATGCTATCATATGCCGTACTTTTTCTACTCTACCTGCGGTGTTCACACCATTGCACGTCTTGACCTCCTTTCTTTCTCATCTCGGACATGTCCTATCTATCGCCATCGTCTCTTTTGTACCTTATTTTCAGATCTTCCAGACCAATTCGTTCTTGAAATTGCTAATTTTACCCTCTACTGCATGTATTCCTCTAAGACTCTAAGAAGTCTTCTCCCGTGATTAACTTCAAGTCATTCTCTCTCTCTCTCTCACTCTCTCTCTCTTTCTCGATCCCGCTTCAAGTCATTTAATAAACCCTGAGACTCGAATGATAAGATATTGGTATTTTATATTTTCTACATCTGTTCTCTTTAGAATGAACACTTTCTTTCTGGAGTTCCCGATCTCAGTATGTAAGTTTGCCAAGCTATTGTTGTTACTCTACCTGTACATTTGACTTTAAATCTAGTGTGTCCTGGTCATTGCCTGAAGATAGTGTTCTTATATTTGCGTGAATGTGTTCTGAAACTTTAGACCTCAGTACACAAGTCAATCACACGGAAGTTGAGATTTCTTCATATGTAGCGTTTTATTCTGGTGCGTAATAATTCTTATTCAACACTTCATATACATCTCGTTGGAGATTTATTTCTACCAAAAACGTTACGTATTCTACATCCTTTTAATTGCTTAATACTTGTAATTAGTTTCGTTTACAATTACACGTAATATAGCGGATACGACGTTTACAATTACACGTAGTATAGCGGATACGACGTTTACAATTACACGTAGTATAACGGATACGACGTTTACAATTACACGTAATACGGTTACGCGTTTAATTAAGTAATATAACGGATACGACGTTACAATTCACGATAACGGATACGACGTTTACAATTACACGTAGTATAGCGGATACGACGTTTACAATTACACGTAGTATAACGGATACGACGTTTAATTACACGTATATAGCGGATACGACGTTTACAATTACACGAATATGCGATACGACGTTTACAATTACACGTAATGGGATACGACGTTGAACTTTATTTTAATGATTTACCATTAACATTTTCATTCTTGTTTGTTATTGGTTATTGGTTATTGGTTACTAAACTGACGTCATTGCACTCCGGGCAGACCCATAGGTGCTCAGTCTCCCCAACAGATATCGAAGAGTATGCATACTGATGGTTCCTGTAGCGTATGCATACTGATGGTTCTTGTTTGTTAATAAATAGCCAATCAAGCTGAAATACAACTGGAGATTGCAAGTAATAATAATCAAACTTACTAAGTTTTCGTAACCTATCCTACAATTTGTCCTTGCAATTTAGAACGAGTCGGCTATTCTTCTTCTTCTTTTGTCGTCACACTGCTACCGGGTTGTTGCCCAGTGTCGTGGTTTTCTGTTTTTGTCTCGAGCTGTTCTGGTGGCTTGTGTGATTGTTATCTTTGCTCTTTCACATGATTCTGCTACGCCATTTAACCATCTTTTCCGTGGTCTTCCTCTTGTCTTCTTTCCCGATGTTCTGTTGTAGAAGACTCTGTATACTGTGGAGTTTGGATGCATTCTTATTAAGTGGCCAAACCACTTCATTCTTTGTTTATCTAAGTAATTCAAGCACGGTTTTGTGCCAACTTTCTTCTTATGCTGATGTTGGTGATTCTGTCTTTTCTTGTGTTATTGGTAACTTTTCGCAGGTAACGCATTTCACATGTAGTTATTTTTGTGACTGCGCTTTGCTCAATGTCCATGTTTGGCCCTGGTAACACAAAGTAGGTATAAAAATGCTGATGATCATCTGTTGCTTAGCTGTCAGTGAAATTTTTGGGTGCCTTAACAATGGGGCTAGCTGGTAGGTTACAGCATTTGTTTTTGCACTCTGGCCTCTATCTCTCTATCCAGTTTTCCGTCTTCTGTGAATATGCTTCCTAAGTATTTGAATTCTTTCACTTGGTTTATTTTAGGCCATTGACATGGATGTCTAGATTATTATGTTTTCTTCCCATATTCATTATTTCTGTTTTAGTGTTGTTGATTTTCATGTCATGTTTTACACAATTTTTGTTCAATGTGTCAATATGATGTTGTAGATCTTGTTCATTTTGAAGTATCAGGCACTGATCATCTGCAAACAGCAGTTCATTTATTTCATCATTATCTGAATTTGACTCTTGAGTTATTTTATCCATATATGCAATAAAGAGTAGTGGTGAGAGGACACAACCTTGTCTAACACCTGATGTAATGGAGAACCAGTCGGTCATTCCTGCTGTTGTTCTTACTGTACTCTGGCTATCTTGAATAAGGCCATGATATTACCTAATAGTTGTCCCTGGACGCCATATTCTTCAAGGATCTTCCATAGTTTGCACCTGTTTACTCTATCAAATGCCTTTTCTTGGTCAGCTATTAGCTGCTATTAAACCACGCATGTGGAAAGTATATATATATATATATATATTCATTAGCTTTTTCAGTGTCTTTCCTTATCTCATTTATACTTCTGTGTATCCACAGGTGATGTCATGTTGATTGTCTCCCCCTATCCAGCAAGAATATATACAGGAGCACCAGCTGATGTATATGTGCTTACAGTTCTTGGTTACAACAACGTTACTCGTCAGTATCTCATTCTACTACATTTCATTTGATACATCTGATAAAACCATTGCTTTATTATTTTAAAATATGTCTTCAGATATTCCCTTCCGTTGTTAAATTCAGGAAGAACAAACAGGGCTGTGTCTTGATCGTTCACTCTTCAAGCCATCTCGTTAAATAGACAAGATAAAAACTACAGAAATCCGTCTCAGGAACGTCCGTAGGGTCACCAAGACAATGTTGTTTGTGTCAGGAATGTACGACTCCAACAAACATCACTTTCAATGGCAATCATCTAACATCAGTTAAAATATTTTGTTAACCTCTTCGTACTTCTGTGCCGATATAATGGTTTCTAGTATTTGTTTAAATGATGCACGGCCAGCGTATCGACTTATTTCCTTACGCATTGCAATATGAATGTGTGCGTATATAGAACAAATTACGGAGTGAATGGGTTAATTTCGTTCTAATGCCAGCCTCTCTCTTGATGAAGAAATATATGCACGAAAAGAATGAAGATACTACATTTGGCAGACTATCAAAGAGAGCGTGGGGCAACAATAATTTAACCTAACAAGAGACAGATGTGACTCAGTATTTTCACATTTGCTGTCTTAGCACGACTATTAACATCGGATCCGTAACAAAATAACCAACTCTGAAGTATTGCAACGTGTTAACCTAACACTGTCTGCATGGTTAACCACATCATCATCATCAACACCTTTCAACTCCCAACGGAGCACAGGTCTTCAACAAACTTCTTCCAGCTCTTCCTCTCTCCTGTCATCCCTTCCAATTCTTTCCATGTTTTACCTATCCTTTTAATATCAGTCTCCATCTCTCTTCTCTGGGTATTTCTAGGCCTTTTCTACCCCACTTTCCCTGCGGGTTCTAAAACAGTACCTGTCTTGCAATGCTTCCAGTCGGTCTTCTCAATGTTTGTCCTATCCATCTCCAGCATCTCTTCCTTAGCTGTTTCTCCACTGGTATCTGCTTAGTTCTTTCTCTGAGTTCCTTGTTCGTAACCTTATCATACCATCTCAGTCCCTCTATTTATACGTAAACAAAAGCTAACCACAGGTAGATCAGATATAAAGATCTGCAAACCCTCTATGTAGGCCTTTGCTATCAGTATCAACATATAGGAAAAAGTAGATGATTGCCGAGACTTATAGAAAGCTGCATTACGCAAGAATGCAGAGTCTTTCGAATAAAATATTACAGGAGAGTTTAAATTCTTAATAAGCAAGCTTAACTCACGTCATCATAGTTATACATTTGCAAATGACCGCATTTAAAGCAGTTCTTCTGTATGGGTCAGAAACATGGAGAACGACTAAAAAAAATAACAACGCATAAATTGTAAACATTCATCAACTGGTGTCTGCGAGAATAGAGGAACCAAGATGGTATGAAAGGGTCACAAATGAGGAACGTATGGATAGAACAAAATAGATTCCAGTGAACCAAGAGGTTAAAAAAGACGCTGGCGCTGGATAGGACACACTTTGCTAAAACTGGAGGGGAATATTACAAGAAGGGTCCTTTCCGCAGGGACAGCGAAAGAAGGGGAGGCTGAGAAATACAAGGAGACGGAATTTGGAACACGGAGATCAACAATATAAAGAATAGCTGGAGGGAGTTGCAGGAGACAGCTAGAGATAGGAAGACTTGGCATGAGTTGGTTGAGGGCATATGTCCCAATCCTGGTTAAAAAGGCACAGAGAGAGAGAGATGACCTGCATGCAAAATGAAAAGAACCAAAGTTCTCACTCTCTTCTCTCTCTCTATGTATATGTATATATATTTGTAAATTACGACTATTAATTGTGATTGCATGTTTTACTATTTTGAATTCATACAAATGTATATATGTATATATATAACTTTAACATATTGGGTTGTTTATTTACAGGTACTTCAGTAACTTCATTCCAGCTAGAAAGAAATGATGACGCGTCGTTCTTTAAAATAGATTCCAAAGGAATGATTAAAACAAGTAAAACAATCAATTTCGATGTTGGAAGAACTTTTGGATTTTTTGTGACTGGTTTTATTAATAATGAGGTAAGTTGTACATTGACAAATAATATCATCTTCATCCCTCTCTATATATCTATCTATCTATCCATCAATCCATCCATCCAGCCAGCCAGTCAGTCAACCAGCTAGCCAGCCAGCCATCCATCCAGCCATCCATCCATCCCTTCATCCAGCCAGCCATTCATCTATCCAGCCATCCATCCAGTCATCCATCCCTTCATCCATCCAGCCAGCCAGTCAGCCATCCATCTATCCATCCATCCATCTAACTATCTATATGCACATCTATCGATCTATATATCTAACCATATATCTATCTATCTATTTATATATCTATCAACGTATCTATCTCTCGTGTACCAATCAGCTTGGCATATAGACAATCACAAATCTCATGTTTCCTATTCCAAACACTGTCAAACAGTTGTGTTGCTGACTCTCCGTGCTGTTCAGCACTCGATATCTTTGTCATCATCAGCTTCGTTTTCTATTAATTCTAACCGGTATAACTATGTTCTCTAACCAACATCTGCTCATGAAGTATCCAAATATATATATCTGCTGCTATCTGATCTACACGAATAGCATCCTTTATGAATTGGACTCGAGACACAATCTATAAATATATTCTAGATGTCAATTTCAATTTTTACAATCGTAGGTCATTTTGTTTTCTTTTGAACCCATGTTATACCACGTGGTATATGGAGTAATGCCGTGCTATGTCCGTATTTTTCATTGACCGTCGGAACACGATGGGTGATGTGGTCAACATCACGCCGGCCGTCTTTTTTCCCAGTGCATTTCCTGGTACCCAATTAAAATTGGGTCGACCTGAGAGCCGTTACGGCAGGAAAACTATTCCACGCTTACTGTGGAAATGAACAGGGACCACTTGCATAAGAAGCGAGTTCACTAACAACTACACTACTGCGGCTCTCTAGATAACAAAATAAATACTTATAGATTAATTTAAAAAACAATAATATTTTTCTTTGACGTATATCTTTTCTTGCTTATGACAAGAAACCGTAATTTGCATATTTTATATGTTCTCATGTTCGTCCAGTTTTCCCGCAGCCTTCTATCCCAGATCGTTTGAAGCTGATTACTTCAGTCATTTGGAATTTGGTTATCAAGCGCATCTATGCAGGTGTAGTTGACTGATTCAAAAAGAAATGTATTGATTGTGAACGATTCGTTTCCACACTCGTACAACAATTATCTCTAACACTGATGAGATATTTCTTGTACTGTCAGTAGCAATAACAAATGCATTGATGTGTTTACTGTTTGTGAATGCATTGTATTTATGATTTACTCTGCGTAAGAAAGTGGTAGGAAACGGACTTCCTCTTCTTCTTCTTCTTCTTTGCGTTCGTTCTTTACGACCAATTTTAATCACTCTTTGTGATATGTTTGATCTTTGCCAAGAACGTGTATACGTTGCACATTGGTTTAGTAGGCCCCTAAACGCTTAGAATTCTACACGTTTAGGACACATGCATCCGATTTAAGCCAAACCTCCTTAATCGCCTCTTACGACATGCGTGGCAGGTAACAGTGGTTCTATTCTTTACACCCCAAATTTAGGCCCATGTACCACTCGGGCGGAAACGGACTTCAAAAACTAGAGTTTAATTTTATGTGCTGTCGAGTACCCAATGTAACCAGCTGAAAATTGGTATCGCAACTTTCTATGTTTGGGTAAAACGTAGAAACTTTACAGAGCTTCTGTTGTTAAAGTACTCAATGGCTGTTAAAGAACTCAATGGCTGTTAAAGTACTCAATGGCTGTTAAAGTACTCAATGGCCCTAAGTGACAGTGAATACTGTTACATTTCTTCACAGTTTCTTTTTAGAATATTTCCTTTCAAATCGCCTAGAACGTTAACCCCAAATCTTGGAGAATAATTAAATGAAGCTTTAATTACAAATCTTCGTTTCCGTGTTTATCAGAACTATTAACAAAATAAGTCGAAGATTTATTTGTAAAAAGGTTTCCGTTTCCCGTGTTTTTCTTTCCACGACTCAAATTAAATTTCTCGTTAATAAATATTTATCTTGCTATAATTTTCTCCTTCTCTCTTTAGTCACAAACTGACCTTAACCTTGTTTACCATTCGTAGTTCTAATATGGCGGTTCTATTTCATGCATATTCACTTAAGACATCAACCAGATGAAGTCAATCAAACGAAGGACACAAATGTTAAGAGTATTTTTAAAAGTTACGGCTAACCAGGATATATATATAGACAATAAAACTTGGGATTTATAGACCAATATATATTGTCCCTGTAGTGCGATCATTTCGGCCATGTTTAGTTCCTTATTTTCATTTGAAAGAGATATTACAACCAACCATCAATAACAGCATACAATAAAAAGAGATCATGTACTAGAGCCAAGGGAAGACCAAGAAAAAGATGGATAGACAATATAAAGACCCCACTATATAAACACGGATATAACACACCAATGGCGACTCATCTGGCTCTGGAACGCAAATTAAAGCTCCCACCCCTACGGTTAACATCAGAGTGGACAACCAATTCCATCATCGACCTGGGGAACGACAATAGAGACAATTGAGATAAATATGGTGTTTTGGTGGCAACGTTCTGCTCATGACTGACTGTTAGATGATGATAATGTGTTAGTAAGAGCAGATTATGTAATTTTACTGCTAACATTGCACAACATTTTGAAGAACATTGACACAAATCACTCAGAGTATTTCACAAATGGTTGTTCTGGGGCAATGGATGGAGAAGGAAAATGAATGACACATGTCAGTATGCACTATTTGTCCTTCTCAATTCTTGCACTGCCGCTGAGATCTTCTTGTGTATGAAAGAGATTTGATCACACCTGGTTACTCACCAAAGTGCAATAATTATAGTCATATCAATCAATCAATCAATCAACTATTCGTCCAAGGATCAGCTGGCATAAATCAGCCATCCCACTTGCAGTCTCACTTCATCTTCTTCTTCATCGAACGCTCCATATCGACCAATTGTTAAACCACTCATTGTGATTTATATGTGATCTGAACCTGAGAGTGATTGTACGTTGTGCCATTTCTGCGCCTACAAGTAGGCCAGCACATCCGATTTCTGCGACGCTTTTTATTTACTATTGTAGCTTCACTTGGCCTCTGCCTTAGGCGCCTCTTACAACATGCCTTGTAGGTCGCAGTGTTACTATTCTTTGTTCCCTTGAGAGCACCGGCAACGTACGGGAGATAGTCTAGCTTCAATGCACATACTTAAACATACAGAAGAATCCCCAAGCAGAGTACTTTGGAACAAATTACAACTGAAAAATAGTTTCTAACTGATTGTGATCTAAATAATGGTGAATAGAGCCTCAGTCCTCTACAGCAGCATTACTTTGTCTGATGTATGATGTTTGCCACAAGTATTACATTCAAAGTCCAAGCATACTATATTGCAAAAGGGTAAACTGTTCTCCTAAGGTTAGTCGTAGCCGTATGGTCACACAGAGTTTAAACCACACTACTTCCTGATACATCAAAAAGAGGCTCCATTCATGAATTAAAATGAGCTTGCCTGAACATATTCCATCCCCACAAAAAACAAACAAAAATAAACTATGGTCATTTTGGGGCATTATTTTCTCCATCGTATTCATTGACCTGTTCACTATCACTTTATGAATAATTCTATTTATTAAGGTAACTTTGTATGAAAGTGCAAAGTAGTATTTTGGATTACAGTTAAGTTATTTTTTTTTAAATTGACTAACCCTGTTTTTTTGTTCATCTACTATAATTGCAGCTCCATTATTATTAAATATTGATTCATTATTTTTTTCTACTTTTATCTTATAAAGCCGGGTTGTTTTTTACTTATAGAACATTGACTTTGAGTGTTGTTATTTATTCTTTCAATATATCAGTTTTAACGGTAATTATGATTGACTCGCATTACTTCTTGTCTTCTCTTTCATCAGTTCAGTTTCATCACCATATACGATTGATTTCCGCATCCTCTCCTCGTCGTTGTCTTCTTTTCTTTACACAATTATAATTTCATCGTCATTTTTAGTACGATTGAAACATCTTATAATTTTTGCATCCACAGTCTCATACTCTCTCTCTCTCTCTCTCTCTCTCTCTCGCGATCCCCTGACAGTCTCATACAATATACTATGTTTTCTACCGCTTAAAAGACGCCCTTTCTTCTAAGCTTCAAACGTGTAACCTTATGTTAGCCACTATATTTATGCATTTTTTCAGACTTCCATAGAAGAGCAGCAGTTATTTGATTCAGTTAATACGGTAAACCAGGAAATAAAACTAAACAATTGTACTAAAACATCCACATAAATGTTTATAGCACGTTTTGTCTCACACTAATGGAAATATTGATGTTCAAATGTTGTATTTATTGTCCATTAACATTAAACCCTACGGCAGTATTGCATAAACTTTTAACAAAAAGGTAATAACGATTGGAAAAAACGATTGATAAGAAAAGCTATTTACTTTCTACAAAATGTGTTTCTATTCTGTTGGTATTATTTTTAATTGACGAGAGTAATGCTTAACTCATTATATGCAGCACGTCATTGTCAGTTGAGATCAGAATGAGAGTTATACAGTGTTACATAGAACCAATACTGACATACGGCAGCGAGTCATGGACAATAAACAAACAGATCTAAAAATCTCTGAGAGCCACAAAGATGGGATTTTAACAAAGAATGATGAGAATCCCATGGACTGCTAAAATGACTAATGGGGAAGTGATGAATGAGGTCAAGACACAGAGGAAGATTACCGTCAATATAAGAAAAAGTCTGTCGTCATTTATCGGACATGTGATGAGGAGGAGAGGTTAAGAACACATTGTAATAGCCGGTAAAATCGAGGGGTAACGAGACAGAGGAAGACAGAGAGACCAAATTTTTGGATAGTCTTACTTCATGGCATGGAAGAGCGTCAACATCTGAGATGATAGCAAACACCAGAGAAAAAGATGTGTGGAGTTACATGATTGTCTATGCTAGCCGGCACGGTACCTGATGATGATGATGGTGATGAATGTTTAACTTACTGTAGCTTTTTATTTTAGCTTAGTGATTTAGCTTGCTATTTGATATGTGTTCTAATTTTTGATATGTGTACTGTTGACGTTAGACGATTGAAGAGATCTAGAGAATGTGTTCACTGAACATAGTTTACAAGTGTATCACACTTACTTGTTGTCAGTGAGTGTTTTCTTATTTTTACACTGTTGTATAGTCAGTCCATCTATTGTTTGGTCTCTCATGTGCTAGAAAATTTGAATTTCTACTTGTGCTGAAATTTAGTGATAACTACCTGGATCTCTATTTTCTTGACCTGTTCAAAATAAAATGAAATAATATTTGCTCTCAATATATTTTCGTTAACTTAGCCAACATGGTGGAAAAACTGGTAAGCTGTTAAGACCTTGGAGTATTGTTTAATTGGGCTTCTAGCTCATTTTCTCTCATTTTTGAACATGAAGGACCCGGTCTCGCAAACAAGAGAATTAGTTTAGCGCTTGTAGCGACACTGGGAGCTGTAAATTTGATTCGCAATATTTTTTTTGTCCAAGGGGTTGTGTTATAAAATAAATATTCAGAAAATGGCGAACAGCTAGTTCTTGTTGATAGTCCTTTTTTCAGTAGTGGTTGTACAGATTGCTGTATTTTGTTGTGACGGCCGTTCCGTTTCCTTCAACGTGAATTCCAAAGTCACGTGGCTACATGGTGTTGCCACTCTGGCGGCCATCTTATGAATTTAATGCGTGTGCAAGTTGTTGTTTGTATTGGTGTCTCTGTTTTTTTTAAATAATAATTTGCTTGACAGGACACAAGAGTCACCATTTTAAAGAAATTCTAGCCTGGTTGCAGTATCCAAATTCTTTAAATATATATTTTGAGATAACTGGCTCATATTTTTCAACGGACTTTAATTCCTAATTCGAAATATATTATATACATATTACATGAATCTCTTTAAAAGCATGCCATCTTTAGACATGTGACTTGGACATGTATTTTATCTTCGCGTTATGAGTTAATAACACCAAATATGTGATGAGAAAAACACGCATACATCAAAGCATATGTCTGGAAAAGAACACATAATACAAGAAACATGTGATGTGAGAAAAAGAATTTACACTCATACGAAAATCGTGTTCATCTCTTTCACTGGTCTCATAAAGTATATCACGTTCGTCAACATGATAAAACCTTTATAAAAAATCACAATCTCGTCTCAATGTCGATGCTCATGTAAGACATATATTAAATATAGTCTGTTAATTCTTACTCAATATATTGGGAAGTAATATCAAGAAAGATATTTAGCAAAGAAGAAAAAACAAAGTAAATAGAAGAAGTCTGTGATAGAATATTTACACTGGTGATATCAATTTAAATATTCGTCAAATTTTGATAATAGCATATGATAGATGAGCATCAGAGGTAGAGAATAGAATAAGCCGGGATGGTATAGAATAGAATAGAGAAGCACGTAAAACAAAGTACTGTAGTTTTACAAAATACGAATACAATGACAATACACAGCAACGTTTCGACCAAAAAGCCTTTATCGAGCAAAACTATACAACAAGCCTGACGAATAACTCGGAACACTAAATATAGACTTTAACAAAAATATAGCAAGGGTTAAAAACCATTTTAATAGAATAGAATAGAAAATAATAGAAATACTTTTTATATTTTTATATATAGAATAGAATAGAATAGAATAGAATAGAATAGAATAGAATAGAATAGAATAGAATAGAATAGAATAGAATAGAATAAAAATAGAAGAATAGAATAGAATAGAATAAATAGAATAGAATAGAATAGAATAAAATAGAATATAATAGAATAAAATATGAATAGAATAGAATAGAATAGAATAAAATAGAATAGAATAGAATAGAATAACAACAGATAGAAGCAACTGAGACATAATAAAACTGGCATTAGCGCAATTTCATTCGTAAAGAATACAATAAAACAAATGAGAAACAAAATTAGTAAAAATAAAATAGATTAAATGAGTCAGCTCTAATGCCCTTGTTATGACCAACCAGATCTGATACCATGTTACAGTATAACTCCAGATGTGGTATTTTAAAGTGAGGTTTTCCTGTTTTGGATACAATTTGCCGAAATTTATATATCTATTTTGCATTCCGTAGAGACTTAACGGAGGTGCAAAGTACTCACGTTCTCTGCACAGATCACAAAGAGTGGTTAGATTGGTTGATAAGAACGAACACAAACCAATAACACAAAAAAATAGAAAGGTCAGGAAAAAGAGTATTATTAAAGACAAGAATATATATATACTCTTCTTCTTCTTCTTCTTCAAACTCTCCATATCGAACACTTATTAACCACTCTTTGTGATTTGTATGTGATTACAAACCTAAGAGCGATTGTACGTTGTGCCAGTTATGTGCCTACAAGTAGCTTCCCTAGTCCCCTACCTCAATCGCCTCTTACGATATACCTTATATGTCGCAGTGTTACTATTCTTTGCTCCCCTTAAAAGCCTCGGCAACACTGACTGGATAGACAGACGAGAAAGATCCTTAGTAAAGAATAGAATAGGCATAAATAGTGTTAATAAAGACCACACTAAAGAACATACATATTTCAAAGAAAACTGTAAAAAACAGTTCAAGTTTTAAATCTAGCCAAAAAATTGTATAGATGGGAAGCATGGACGAAAATAAAAGGCAAGATGATAACACGATTGAGAGGTTGGGGGTGGGCGGGGGTTAGAAGAGTTGAGAGATCGTGAGATAGTGGATGTTAGAGAAAAAGAAAGAGAGATTGATGGGAAATGCGATTTAAAAGATCAGACTGGGCATAACATATACGTTCGACAGACCAGACAAGTAAATCATTATGCAATAAACATTTTATAAATTGAATGAATAAACAGATGTAGTTTTGCATGGAATATTATGTCAAGTGG
This sequence comes from Arion vulgaris, assembly GCA_020796225.1. Classification (NCBI taxonomy): domain Eukaryota; kingdom Metazoa; phylum Mollusca; class Gastropoda; order Stylommatophora; family Arionidae; genus Arion; species Arion vulgaris. The sequence continues at coordinate 42,250,495 of CM036765.1, read as the reverse complement.
CCATGAATAATGACTTTGGAAGAAACACAAATGCGCACAAACGCTTATGATGTCCTGGGAAACTTGATTTTAAAGAGTAAATTTTTCTTGAGAAAATCTAGAGTATTTTATAACATAAGTCTACGTTCTACAAATGTTATACCCATTCAATGTCTTTATCGTCAAAATATTCCATTTCTAATCTCAACCTGGCTGCAAACACGACAACCATATTAGAAGGAAAATAAAACAAAGACAAAACTGATTAGACATAGTGATAATGCACAAACATAGACAGGACAGCGCACAGTAAAATTGTGAATAGAAATCTTTTAAACATATACCGCTAGTGTGGTACCGGGGCCTGTAAGGGAAGCAAAGAATAGTACCACTGTGATCTACAAGGCATGTTGTAAGAGACGAGCGAGCAAGGGAAGCAAAGAATAGTACCACTGTGATCTACAAGGCATGTTGTAAGAGGCGACTGAGGTAGGAGCCTAGAGAAGCTACACTAGTAAATAAAAGCGTCGAAATCGGATAAGTGGTCGATATGGAGCGTAAGAAGAAGAAACAAGAAAACATATACATGTGGATTGGTTACGCTAAAAATAAACAAAATATGTGTTTAAATATGCAAATTTATTAACAAGTATTTGGAGAAGAAAACAAACAGCAAGAGTACAAATATGAATTATTGAAGACACTTTCACAAACTAGGAGAACTGTAACGAAATAAGAAATGTAACCAAATATGAATTATCTATAACAGTATAGAACACTCTTGTTTCAATGTGACGACTTTTAGCATTGTGTGACGTGAAAATTGCACACAAGAGAATATTAAAAGCACATTATTCTTTCTAATCCTCGCTAGAGAAATGCAAGCATGAACAATAATTATTGCATTTTTCAAGCTGCACAAACACACGTACACTAACAAACATTTTCTTTATTTTTTTAAAGAGAACAGGTTGACTTAGACCAGAAAGACTGCCAATGATGTTTTCGCATCTGAGGGGCTATTATTCTAAATTAAAACTACTTGAATTGTTTATTTTGGTGAAGAGGCGGATACATTTATTATAATTAGAGTTCAATGCCTTCATACTTGGCTATTTTTAATGGATTAAAGTTGCATTAAATTTGTAATCAATTCCGTTGTGATTAAATGTAAGCGTTTATTAAAAAATGATTAAAATTATTTTATCGATGACACTCATTATGAAATAGCTCGTCCTGAGCAGAACTTTGTCTCTCTAACAGTTCTTCGCAATTTATCTCGTTCATAGTCCAGATGTCCCACATCTACAGCTGCCATGCTCAAATCATTAATTACATCTTGAATCCATCTTCTCCGTGGTCTTCCTCTTTTCCTTTTTACCGGCATTCCTCATTCCATAATAGTCTTCTCCAACCATTCATGTCTCTTAATATGAAAAAAATGCATCAATTTTTTCATTCTTTTTGTATCATCAGCATCGACGATGCTACATTTTGAAAATTGAACAACGGCGTTTGTTTCGCATTTATGTAAGTTTTAGACACCTTAGTTATATCCTGCTTGATTGTTTCAACATATTATATTTCTTAATCCTCGACAGAATACAAAATGTCCAGCAGATCCTATTGTCAATTTCTCTTGCTTCGTCACAAAAAGCTAAATGTGGTCAGATTTGTGCATTTATTCATAGAATACTAATTCGATTGTAGTAAAATTATATATCAATAGGTTCAGTGGCGACTCGGGATAATTTTTGTTGGTGGGGCCAAAAAGAAATTTTCGGAAAAATCATGGTTTCGGTTAGGATATATTTTAATGTATAAAATAATAAATACAAGTTACACTTTATTGTTGGTGGGGTCCAGTTCCATTGGCCTTTAATGACGAGCCGCCACCGAATAGGCTATTGACACATTTATTCCTGAAATCTGAGAAAATTTGTAGTAAAATTATATATCATTGGCTTTATATAGTTACAATTATTCAAACAAAACCCTAATTAGAATTCTTCTTAACAGTTGTTACAAGCTGTTTCTTAAGTTGCAATGTCTATTACAGTTTGCATTTTTCGGCTATAGTTGCATCAAAGAAAGCTAGTAAACTCAACGTTATAGATCGCTTTTATTATAGTCTTCCATAAGACAATCAGGTAGCATCTTCTTATCCAGACATGACTGCGTAGATATTGCTTTCATTTTTCTTTCAACTACGATTTTTCAATGTTCACGCACGTTCATTCGGTCATGATCACTCGTATAACCGGAACCAGTTAGGTAATCAATGTCAGATTGCGCTTCCTGTGCCTTTTCTATAATTTTTCAACTGTTCTTTTTTCCGTCGTCATAAACAATGAACGAACCAAGACACGTGAAACAGTAAGCACCTGTAAACATCCGGATTGTATCATTCTAAAGTGCACAGAGTTCAAGTTAGTAAGCGTAGTTATACATTTCAAAGGGCAAATCATTTATTTACAATTTGATTCAGCTGATAGATATTACAGTACCAGCTTGACCTTTGAACTTTGTATAAACACAAAAATGTTATTTTATAGAAATTTCCTTAGTTGTTAATAATCATTTTAAATTAATTTTTGATAAATTTCGTTATTGACATTTTGAATGATTTATCTTCAGTTTCTGTTGATTTTTATTTGGTTAGTTTATCTTCTGTTTTTTTTTTTAAATTCCTTCATACTTCTTCTTCGAACGGTCCATATCGACCACTTGTTATCTTATCTTATCTTATCTTATCTTAACCACATTTGCGTGAAGCGTCGTGGGAGAGTTAGTTTCTATCTTGTGCCAGGTGTGTTGCGCTTGACGTTGTCAGTCCATGCTTCGCAGGGACTCTGAGATGTTATCTATCCATCTTGTTCTTGGCCTGCCTCGTGCTCTGCGCCCTGAGTGTCGATTATTATAGGCACGTGATGGTAGTAAATGTGGTTCCATTCTCATTAAATGGCCGAACCACTTGAATCTTTGCTTCTGGATGTACTGTATGCATGGTATAGTACCAACGATGCTTCTGATATTCTCGTTTCTCACTCTATCTCGCCTTGTAACGTTGACAGCTTTTCGTAGACATCTCATTTCACATGTTGTAATCTTTCTTTCTTGTGTCTTAGTCAGGGCCATGTTTGGCACTGATAGCAGAGAGTTGGAATAAATATGCAGTTTATCAGTTGTCGTTTGACTGCCATGTTAATGCTTGGATGTTTTAATAGTGGTGACAGTTGGTATGTCACTGCATTTGCCTTCTGGCATCTAGTCTCGATTTCTCTGTCCATCTTTCCATCTGCTGTGAATATACTCCTGAGATATTTGAATTCTGGAGTCTGTTGTATTTTGACATTATTCACGTGTATATTTAGTTGACCTGTTGACCTGCTTATTGTCATGACTTCTGTTTTGGAGGTGTTAATTTTCATGTCATATTTTTCGCATGTGGCTTGCAGGGCATTTATGTGTTGTTGAAGTTTGTTTTCGTTGTTGTAAATTATACTCTGATCATCTGCAAAGAGTAGTTCGTTTATTAAATTGTAGTTGTTATCGAGGTTGTTATCTGTCTTGGTTTCTTGGGTTATCCTGTCTATGTAAATATTGAAAAGTATAGGCGAAAGCACACATCCCTGCCTTACTCCTGATGATAATTCAAATTGTCTGTCAGGCCGTCGCTTGTTCGTACTACGCTTGAGCATTTTGGTATAGCGCTCTAATATTGTCTAATAGTTGGCCCTGAATTCCATATTCACTTAGTATGGCCCATAGTTTGTTTCTGTTTATTCTATCAAAGGCCTTTTTCTTGGTCTATGAATGCTAAGTTGAGCTGTTTGTCATATTCTATGGTGTTTTCGCTGAGTTGTCTTAGTGTGAACAGGGCATCAGTGCAACTCTTTCCCTTTCTGAACCCAAATTGAGCGATGTTCAGCTGTGGTTCTATTACAGGTTTGATTCTAGATTCCAAAATTTTAGCATATAATTTCCAACATGACTTAATAATGATATGCCTCTATATGTATTGCATTCTCTTTTGTTGCCCTTTTTTCCATATTGGTATTATGATGGCTTTCTGCCAATCTTTGGGGACTTCTCTTTCTGTCCAGGCTGACTTGAAGATTCTATGAATCCATTGTATTCCTGTTTCTCCGCATGCCTTGATTGCTTCATTGGTTATACCGTCTATGCCTGCTGTCTTGTGACGTGGACTCTTCTTCACAACTTCTTCTATTTCTTGGATGAGTATATTTGGTTCTTCTATGTTTGTGTTATTTTTAAATCTATTCGCAGTTGGTGTTGGTGGTTGGTTAAGTAGTTCTTGAAAGTATTCTTTCCATCTTTTCTTCCTTCCGTTTGTATTAAATATCGGTGTACCGTTTTTATCATTAATAATGTCAGTGGGGTTGAAACTTTCGTCTCTTATCCTCATGGAATTGACACTTTGAAAAATTTCGTGGCTGTTCTTTGCATAGTAATGACAGTTGTTCTCAGTATTTTTCCCACGATTCTGTCTTTGATTTTTTGATTACTTGTTTACTTTGTCTTCTCGCTGTTCTGTATGCTGTGTAATCCTCTTGGCTTTTGGATTTTATCCATGTTTTGAAACATTTCTTCTTGGCTTTTATTGATTCCTTGACCTCGTTGTTCCACCATGCAGTTTTTTGTTTGAATTTCTGTCTTAACTGTTTTTTGCCACATAGTGTGTTTAATGTTTTCATCATTGCTGTTTTAAATGTTTCCAATTCTTGATGTACATTGCTTATACTTGATGGTAGGTTGTAAAATATTTGTCATCATGTTGCTCATATCGTTTTGTATGTCCTCTTCCTCTAATTTTTTTCAAGTTGGTGACGAAAATTGGATTTCTCTTTCTCTGTTTAGTTTCTTTTGCCTTGAATTGTGTTAGTATGACTGGTCTGTGATCTGTGTCTATATCTATATTCGGTATGGTTCTTGCATCTATTATATTCCTTTTTGTCTTTGTCTAACAAGTATATAGTCGATTTGAGATGACTGTTCTATGTTGTTCCACTTATACCATGTTTGTGTATGGCTTTTTCGATGCTGGAATAGTGTGTTTGTTATGATCAGGTCGTGTTCGTAGCATAGGTTGATCATTTCTTCTCCGTTGTTGTTTCGTTCTGCTTCGGTGTCGCTGAAATTTCCTAGGCATGTCTCGTGTCGTCTTTTGCTTCCAACTTTTCCGTTGAAGTCTCCCATTATAATTAGCTCATCTTTATCGTTTGTTTTATTAATTGTGTCTGACAGTTGGTCGAAGAATTCACGTCGTTGTTGTTCATTGTTGACCACTTGTTAACCACTCTTTATGATTCACATGTGATCCAAGCCTAAGAGCGATTGTACGTTGTGCAAATTATGCGCCTACAAGTAGGCCAGCACATCCGATTTCTGCGATGTTTTTATTTACTAGGTAGTTTCCCGAGGCCCTACCTCAGTCGCCTCTTACTACTCGCCTTGTAGGCCGCATTGCTACTAGTTTTTGCTTCCCTTGAGGGCCCCGGCAATACAGGGGCGGAATTCATGCATACTAGTCACGTATTAGCTCAGAGTCAGAATTTGTGAACAATCATTTCTCTATTATCCTTAGCCTCTAGTTTACAGCAAATGTTGTATTCTTTCGCGTGTTCGTTTTTATTAACCAAAATAACCACTCTTTATAAAGAACTATGTTGTTTGCCTCGAGAACGTAAATACGTTGCCTCCCTGTTCAAAGACTCCTACAGCATGTAGGGCAGCCGCATATGAACAATGTCGACTTAAAGTGTTGCTTGGATTTGACTGAACTGACAGTTACATCTTTCTTTCTTTTTCGCACTGAACATCTGACCTTCTTTTATTGGTCACATTTTAGCCACTTAATACAGCTTATGTATCATCTGAGCCGAAAAGAGTGTTCATGTTTTGTCATTTTTTTCTGACTTGATGGTGTCGATGAGTTGTTGCTAGTCTATTTGTTGCTAATATATATGTTGCTAATATATCAGGTTCTAATCTAATAGTTGCTAATCTATCTGTTGTTAATCTATCTGTTGTTAATCTATCTGTTGCTAATCTTTCTGTTGCTAATCTATCTGTTGTTAATCTATCTGTTGTTAATCTATCTGTTGTTAATATATCTGTTGCTAATCTTTCTGTTGCTAATCTATCTGTTGCTAATCTATCTGTTGTTAATCTATCTGTTGCTAATATATCTGTTGCTAATCTATCTGTTACTTATCCATATGTTACTAATCTAACTGTTGCTAATCCATCTGTTGCTAATCTATCTGTTGCTAATCTATCTGTTACTAATCTAACTGTTGCTAATCCATCTGTTGCTAATCTAACAGTTACTCGTCCAACAGTTTTCAACCAAATTTCTGCTTGAGTAATGTTTATTTATCAAATTGTTATTTGTCTAATGGTTGCTAGCAGATTGTTTCTTGACCGCAATAAACAAAATTCTTAAACTGGTCATTATGACATATTTAATTGTCTAAAGTAGAGATCTTATTTATTTTATTTCTTAAAAATGGTCAAAATAACCATAAGGAACAAACATAATTAAAACAAATTATTGTTGATTTGTTCCGTGACGTCTTTCACCTGCTGAAATAAGTTTTAATTGGATGTAACAACTGGTACGTTCAACAATGGCAGAAGAATACAATAAATAAAATAGATCAGTCTTCAAGAAGTTTCTGAAACGAACTATTTTGTTATCAATTAATCTAAACAAATGTCTTATGTTTATCTCCAGATGTAAGCACTTGACATATCGAATAGTATTACATTTGAAAAGTGAATAGAATAAATGACTGTCAGTGAGAGACAACTTCGACTGTAGTTTAGTAGTCTAGTGCATGTAATGTGTTCGCATTGAAATGGGGTATATTATTTTAAACGATGTAATTTCCGGGTATGTTTTCTGGTTATGCAGCAATTCAGAGAAATCAAACTCTATGACACTTTAAATTACATAAACAAGATGCGTATTCGTTCAGACAAACAGTCGCCATCATTTCCTGCTTTTTGTGTTTTATTTTGGTGGTCAAGTTTGGATAATGCGTTTCTTGTTTGTAGATTGTAATTTCTGTGTCAAACATTTTTTTTTAATCTTTAATTTTTATTTTTGTCGATTGCAAAATTATTTTTGAAAGATTAAATTAAAATTAAGATTAGATTTAGATTTAGAGTTTGTGGATTTTGTATAACGTGCTGGCACTATGTCATCGCTGCTTGTATGACCAGGAGTGTGCTTGATAACTCATGAAGATGTTATGGCTATATATATATATCCCTTCTATCCCATTTCAGAGCATAAGGCTTCCAGGAAACATTGCCATTGTTGTTGTTCTGCTGCCTTTTTATTATATTCATTGTTTCTCACGATGTCAAGCGACAATATTTCAACTCTATTTCCACTGTTCTTCTCCGTGTTACCTTTGGATGTCCAGGCCTTCTATCCATCCGCTATCCAATTTGAATATATGTCCTAACCAATGCCTCTAATGGCATACGAAACACAAGATCATTCCATCTCCACTTTGTCTTTTAATGATGATTTCCGATGATTTAGAGTTTGTTCGTTTCAAAAGATCTTCATTTGCTATCGTATTTGGTCATAAAATTTCCGGGTCATTCTTAAACACTTTGGGGTTAATGTCTTCAGTTTGTGTTGTGATGTGGTTCATTTTCTAGCCCGCACTGCTATATAGCAATCTACAAATCTATGACTGCTGTTTGCTATCAACTCAGATGTTGATACTCTACCGTGCTTCTATATATTTTAATTTTTTTTTCCCCGATCCAGAAGCACTTGAGCATTCAGCTCTTCGGCTCGGTACCATGGACATCGTAACCCTTCGGTTCAGTGCCACGAACACCGTGAATCTGGAGAACCTGTGGCTTTTCTGCCAGCCTGCGGAATTAAACCAGCACTCACAGAGGGCTAGTCACCCGCAGTCCAACTCGCTACGAACACGCTGGGCAGGCGGGCTAAATTTTGTTTAAAGATTTAATATTTTGGCCTTCCAGATTTTGTTAAGCATGTTAAAAGGCTCACTTGCTTTTTTCATTTTTTCCCACTATGTTCTTTTCTGAATCACCATCCTGCGATACCATATTTCCAATACACAAAATCCTGAATTTCCTCTATTACTTCGTTTTGTAACATAATTGGATTTTCTTATATTTAAAATTTCTCATTACTTTCGTTTTAGCAATAAAAACTGTAAGTTTTATTGTTTGAGCTACGTTGGGTTGTGTATTTCTTGTGGTTTGAGTACTCTCGTATGGGATGACTAAAAGACTAATATCGTCAGCATAATCCAAATTGTCCAGTACAGAGACAAGTATCCATTCTATGTCTCTATTGTTATCCTTTCGGTATCCATTAGCCTATAACAAGGTTAAGCAAGAATAGTGACAAATACGCGCTTGTTTAACTCCTGTTTTAACAATGAAGCACTCTTGTGGTGAATGTCTCCAATTTCCATTTATTAAAATATAGTCGATCTTCTTCTTCTTCAAAAGCTCCATATCGACCACTTGCTAACCACTCTTTGTGATTTGTATGTGATCTGAGCCTAAGAGCGATTGTACGTTACACCATTTCTGCTACGCTTTTTATTTAATAGGTAGCTTCCTAGGTCCTACTCAGTCGCCTCTTACGACATGCCTTGTAGGTCGCAGTGTTACTATTCTTTGATCCCTGTGAGCTCATGCAGCACACGGGCGTAGTCGATCTTATTTCCTCTATGGCTATTTGGTTATCTCAATGTTGTCTTATGTATTCTTCTATGGGAAAAGTGCTCCACCAATAAGATCAGTGTTTCCCAACCTTTTGTGCTATGCCCCACCAAAGCTTTTCAAAAATGTATGCCCTCCCCCTTTATATTATTTTTTAAACTTCAGTAACGTGATTGTGAAACAACATTCATTTTTGTCAACAGACATACAAAAGCCGATATATCGGCTTTGCAACATCATGAACATTAGTTAAACTCTGAATGAGTCCATTGCCCCTTAGCGATGAAAATGCCCCCTGTGGAGCGTGGCCCCACGTTGGGAAACAGGGAATAAGATCATTTATTTCGCTAAATTTACAAAGTTTTTCTCCATTATTTGACTCTGTACCCACTCCGTGTTTTCCCATTACTCTTCTCTGTGACTGTAGTCGTTACCAGCTTGTGTGTTGAAATCCCCAATAACCATTAACACATCATGTTTGGGGACATTTGATATGAAATCCCCAATAACCATTAACACATCATGTGTGGGGACATTTGATATTGTTGTTTGTAGACTCTCATAGAATGTGTCTCTGATTTTATCTTCCGCATCTTCTGTTTGAGTATAGCACACTATAGCAAACAGCTTTGCTAGTTTGAAGTTAAATCTGGTATATATAAAAGATTTGCATTTATTGGTTCCCATTTTAATAGTGTATTGTTGTGCTATTTGTGAATTAGAAAATATGGGGTACTCCTTTCTGCCCATAAATTCTGCAATCTGACCTACATACGTTACTTAACTGCATGATCTGAATTGTGATCTGTATAAATTATTATTTTCTATGCAAACAAACAATTTCTCACAGTTTAGTTCTGTCTTTTTTTCTGGTATATAACTTATATATTTAGTGAGTTACAGTATTACTTTATATTTATTTTGCTGTCTTCTTCTTTAGTTTGTTGTCACAGTGTTACCAGGATGTTGTACAGTGACGTGGTTTTCTGTTTTTGCCTTGCTCTGCAGTATTGGAACTTGAGTGATCATTATGTTGCTGTATCTTCACCAAATGCGTTTATTTCATTCACACACTTTTGTTATATCATCTTTCATCTTTGATTTATTTTCATTAGATTGATTTTATTATGAAAATTGTGTTTAATAATTGTTGATATTTTTAATTTATCTTATAGCACCGGATAAACGCTCATGTTTAACTCTTCCCATACCATGAATGTTATTGTATTCTAACCACAGTTATTGTGTAACACTATCATTTTTATAACTCAAATATTGTACTTTTATATTGTTTGCAGTACGTATTACATTAATATATATATTTATATATTACTTGGTAATCTTTGTGATTTGTCATAGCTTTGTGATTTGTCTACTCAGATCATATATTTTATATATATATATATATATATATATATATATATATATATATATATATAATCTTAATATACTATTTATATATAAACTAATTTTATTATTTATTGCTATGATACAAACCTGGTACACAAAAAAGTGGTGTTTGTGAAAAGTCAATATAGTGACTAGTGGTATGATGGATGTACATTTCTACACCACTATAGTGGTATATATATGAATAGAGTTAAGTATGTGTCTTTAAAACGTAGTTTTAATTCATTCATTTAAATTACTAATTCAAGCGCAAAAATCAAAATGTAAAAGGCATACATAAAAATTAGTTTCAAACGTAAGCTTGTATTGTATTAATTTCATTTCTTTTTATTTGAATTTGTGAATTCTAATTTATTTATATCCGACGTATAAAACAAGTATATGTGACTAAACCATTGATATCATCATCCAACAGCTTGTCTTGAGAGGAATTTTGTCATCTCAACTGTCCTTCTGAATTTATTTTATCTCATAGACCAGTAGTACCGCCTCTGTAGCCGTCATACTCAAATCATCATTCATACCCTGAACTTGTCTTCTCCGTGGTCTTCATCTTTGCCTGGATGACATCTTCCGTGAAGGTCTTTTTCAACCTTTCATGTCTTTTTATATGTCCACGGGGAGTTGAAGATGGATAAGGGGATGTTCTTCGGTCTCTTCGCGACTGCCTGTTTGATGAGGAGATTAAAATAGATGTTGAATCGATCCAGCAATTTAAGCAATTTGGAGTTACCCGTTGTACAAGTAGAACTGGATGCCTGAGGTGCAGAATCAGGAGTGTGTGACAGTAATCATCAGTATGCATACTCGACGATATCTGTTGGGGGAGACTGAGCACCTATGTTTCTGTCCGGAGTGCAATGACTCAGTTTAGTAACCAACAACCAATTATATGTCTAAAATACTTAATTTATTTTTGTCATTCTTATTTATAACATTATCTAATTTACTTATCTTCAGTAAATTATGTTCTCTGTGTAATTTCTTTATTGATTACACTTTGAGCTTATCAAAAATTAATTATACACTCATTCGATATCTCTTCTAGTTTTCAATTGTGTATGTCCTAATGTTGCTGCAGTAAAAATGACTTTTCACAAATATATATATCTTTGCTGCAAAATTTAAAATTTTCAAATTGTATGATTCTCCAGGACAACTACAAACATGTCCAGATAATTGTATCAGCCAAAAACTTACACCCTCCAATGTTCAGCTCGTCAAGTTATAACTTCATTGCTTATCGTTATGGGGCTGGAGACGATATTGGTGAGTTGGAGGTAACAGACAGCGATGTGGAACTATATAACAGAGCTGTAACAGTTTATGCAGATTCTGACCAGGTTGGTATTACAAGTGGTTCTGGTACATTAAATTGGAGTTCAGATTAGCTGTTCTTGATGTAATGAGCAAACCATACTACACGTATTACTGCAAACGTCTCACTACACCTACCACTGCAGACATATTTTATTTTTACCACACCAACCACTGCAGACACATTTCAGTCTCACTACACCTACCACTGCAGACACATTTCAGTCTTACTACACCTACCACTGCATACATATTTCAGTCTTACTACACCTACCACTGCAGACACATTTCAGTCTTACTACACCTACCACTGCAGACGTATTTCGGGCTTACCCTACCTAGCACTACAGGCACACTTTAGTCAATTCATAGGTAAACTTAAAAGAACGACAAGCATGTTTGGAGAAGCCGGTTCCGTTGTACTGTTTTGAAATTATTGGAAATCTCCGTAAAAATTGTTTTTTGTTTTTTTACAGCAAATCATAGACATGTCATCAGTATCTCTGCATTTGTAGTTGTCCTCTTCCCATATATCATGTGCACCCTCTCAAGGTTCATTGATAATCAGTGGCGACTCGTGATCATTTTTGTGGTGGGGCTGACACAAATTTTCGGGAAAACTATGGTTTTTGGTTAGTTATATTTCAATTTATAAAATAATAAATACACGTTACACATTGTTTTTGGTGGGGCTCTGCCCCACAGGCCCTTAATGACGAGCCGCCACTGTTGATAATATATGCTTATACAGACAAATATATTAGTTTGGTGTTCACGATATACACTATACGCGTATATAAACTGAATGAGAATCGAGAGACTGGGGATAAGACAACAGTGCACATCATCGTTTTCGTTTCGTTTTTCTCTAATCATGTTTTACCTTATGGCGTCAGGTAAGAAGAGATTTCTAGAACGAGCATCACCTAACCTCTAAAACCCTGTTTCCCAACGTAAGCGACGCTCCACAGGGGGCATTTTCATCTTTAGGGGGCAATGGACTCGTTCAGAGTTTAACTAATGTTCATGGTGTTGCAAAACCGATAAATCGGCTTTTGGATGTCTGTTGACAAAAACGAATGTTGCTTCACAATCACTTTACTGAAGTTTAAAAATCTTCAATAAACGGAGAGTACTTATATCTAGGTACATTTCTACCGAGTGTTAACAAAGCTTTGAAAGCGGGAAAGCATGTGTCATTGTGTTAAAATCGAGTCATTTTTTTTTCTTCTAAATGTAATGTGTACGACATTTGCCAACCTTGTCACGAAGACCAAAATGAGTTTATACAGTGCAATCTTGAGTATGTAACAGTATTGGACAGAACCACACATATCATATTTCCGCTATAGAAAGCAGGTCCGAAGTTTGATTTGGCTTTGAATGTTAGGTGCAATGGGAAAAGCAACCAAGAAACATCAATGGGGTTTTGCTCAAATACAAGAGGGCCATTAGTTTGATTACCAAACTAATGGATACTCACTGTGCAGCTAGATTATACAGGTGTCCTTAGAGTACAATTTTGTAGTTGTATATAACTATAGTTAACGAAGGAGCATTTATAAATGGATTACAGTAAAATGTCATGAGATCTTGTTTTTCATGTTTAGCAACAGATTGAGAATGCATGGTTGGGACATCAACTTTTAGACAATGACAGAAGAATATCGTTAGTTGAAGAAAAATGAGTTTTTTCCAAGAGAGTAACAGATGTGGGAAATCGCAGTCGTCAGAACAAAGTTTTGGAATAGTAAAGTAATATAATATTCCCCCATATATATAGACGGTAGTCTTTGAGAAGATGGGATAACAGAGCAGATAGAGAGCCATACACAAATCAGCTTGTGAGGTAGCTAGAATGAAAAACAGAGAACTAGACACAGAACAGCTAAAGTACAGGACTGTTAGGCAAGATTATACGAGAAACGCAGAAGAGAACCGAAGAGCTTCACGTAGAAGATATAACTATTGGAAGTTAGAATTTATCAGAGCTAATTAGAAGAAAACACCGCATACTTTTTCAGAAGAGCAGATGTGACCTCAAAACCGGTAGTATAAAAATTGTTAATGATATGTTTTTTTCAAAATAGTCATTCTACAATAATCAAATTTTCTCAAACGTGTATCACCTGATATGAAATATTATTTTATTAATGTATTCCACATTAATGTCTTTATGCCAACAATGCTTGATCAACGAATTAATGAAACGAGCTCGCCTTGATGCGCATTTGAAGGCGAAACATAGTGCTCATATTAATTTAGATTTGAATTACTTTCAAACTTTAAAAACAAATTTTGAAAAAAGAGCAACATTAAATTCTCCATTTACTGCTCATACTGCATCTGTCAATCATATTCGAGGTGAGTTATCAAATTTCCTTACTCATTGCTAAATGTGGTGAAAATCATACTATAGGAGAGAATATAATTAAACCATCAATATCAGCATTTCTTAAAACGATTCTGGAAAAAATGACAAAGAGGCGAAAGCTATGCCACTCAGTAACTATACTGTTATCAAAACAATAGACCAAATGAGTGAAGATATTGAAATACAACTTGTTGAAAAGTTGAAAACAAGAAAATTCTCAGTGCCAATGGATGAATCAACTTTGAGAGACAGTGAGGCTGTATTGATAACTTACGTAAGATATATTGATAAAGGAGATTGTGCTGAAGAAATGTTGTTCTGTAAGTCATTAGAAAGCACACCTACCTCCAAAGATACATATAATAAGCTAAAACATTACTTAGATGTCAAATATATACCAATTTAAAATATAATATCTTGTGCCACAGATGGTGCTCCTAATATTATAGGCTAGAAAAATGGCTGCTTAAAATGGATAAACTATGAGAATCCAGAAATGCTTCTTGTGCATTGTGTTATTCACAGGGAAAATTTTGGTAGCTAAAATATTTCGCCTGTTCTAAACGAAGTACTAAATTCGGTTATAAAGTGTATCAATGCTATTAAAGCTAATGCCAAATATGATCGACTCTTCATACTATTTTGTGAAGAACAAAATGCAGACCATGTGAGACTTTTATTTCACACTGAAGTAAGATGGCTCTAGAAAGGGAACTGCTTGAAAAGATTTATGGAACAAGTTGATACTCTTATTGAATTTTTTTAAGCGACTGACCTGAAATGAAGTATCTGTTAACGGTCAATGGTAAAGCATTTGTGAGTTATCTAGCCGATATCTTTGTAAAACTAAATATATTAAATAACCAACTTCAAGGGACAAATAAAACTGTTGTTGATGTTAAAGCAAAGATATTTGGTTTCATTACCTATATTGAATTATGTCAGAAATATATTTGCAACAAAACGTTTTGAAGTTTCATTTGCTCCAGAAATGTGAAGTGACTGATACCGTTATACTTGTTATTATTGATCATCTGAAAATTATATCGGCTGATTTAAATGAAAGATTTTTTTATTTGAAACAAATTGATTTTCCAACTTGGATTTTGCAACCAATGTTAGTGAATTTGTCTGATATTTGAAATATGCAGTATCAGGAAGAACTCTCAGAAATGCAAAATTATGAGTCAGTTAAAACGTTATTTAATATAAAAACAATCCATGACATGAATTTGTGAGGAAACAGAGAAATCAAATATCCAAATGCAATCAAATGTGCAAGAAAACTGTTATTACTATTTCTATCTTCATATTTAGCTGAATGTGGATTTTAGTACCATAACTGATTTGCTGCTAAAAAAGAAATCGGCTGGATGTAACAAAACGAGGAGACTTGAGACTGAAGTTAACTAAATTGTAACCTAACATAAAATCTCTTTGTAGCATGCATCAAGCGCAAGAATCTCACTAAATGTAATTAATAAATAATTACTAGTAATTAAAAAAATATAGAAACATATGTCCTTAAAATTATTTCGTACATGAATTTCAGTTCTCCGTTATGTTTTAAAAAATTACTTGCTGTGTTTTCTCAACAATTTCCTAGTGATTTCTTCCTAAAAACCTATCATTTAAGTTTCTACAGTGGACAATTCAATTTTTGGAAACTAAAATGTTTTGTATATGTTACATATATAGGGTTGGGGGATACACATTTTGAAAGGCTTTGTGGGGCATGAGACAAAAAGTTTTAGAAACACTGCTCTAAAACTTCTAGAGTAGAAATACAAATATATCGACACGGCATTTTACCCATTTGAAGATGGAATTAGGGGAGGGAGGACACAACTTGCTGTGTTAGAGGAAAATCCTCGTCGTAGGGGCTGCTTTGTCGGCGCTCTCATATAGGCACTTTCAGAATTCGGAAAAGGTCTGAACATCGATAGCATTGATCAGAGTAGAGGGAAGGAGATTATGAACTGCTACGTAATTTTACTTTAGGATCTGTTTAGTGAAGAATGATATCCAGATGACTTGTGTGATAAACTTTTTAAGGTTAAATTAACTCTACCAGCGCAAGAAATCTTCTTTAATGATTTTACAATTTTTTTTTTACTTATAATTTCAAGTCCCTTTTTCATACACGATTTTCCTTTTTATAACAATTGTAATTCATGTTTTCCTATTTATTTAGACTTTTACTAGTTTTTATTTTTTAACATTTCAAACGTTAATTTTTCACACTTTTATTTTCTTAGTATCATTTCTGAGTAGTAAAGAATATGTATACGTGTGTGTGAGTGCGAGGGTGCGTGCGCGCGTACATGCGTGCGTATGCGTATAGTATTAGATCCCTCTCGTATGTGACAATTTCTCCATACCTTATTCCATCTTGGGCAACTCGTTCAGTCTATTCTAAGGAATTGAATTCGATATTTCTCGCCTCTCTCAGTAAAGTTTATTTATGAGTTTCCCTATGGCGTCTTTCTTTTCTTGAACCCTTTACCTACAACTTAGATGTTTGCTTTGTAATTTTTAATTTTTTTCTCAGATTATGCCCAACATATCTTCGTCTTTTTTTTTACAGCTTTACAACAGCTTTTACAACAACGGTTGACAAGACATTTCTCTTATTTCATCACTTCTACTGTATTCCTTTCGTTCAATATACATGCAAATATGTCTGTATATACATCACGTCCAAATCAATATTTATGTATTTATAAAATGTCGTTTAAACAGGGGAGGCTCGTCATTAAGGGCCAATGGGCCTGGTCCACCAATAATCGAAAGGGGAAATTTCCGGAATAGACAAATAATAGTAAATACTCCAAAAACTATGATTTTTCAGGAACATTTGTGTCTGGCCCCACCAAGAAAATGACTACGAGCCGCCACTGCGTTTAAATGTACTAAATGTAGAATTAGCATATGAAACCTGATTAAATAATATTTCAATTATTGCAAAATCTGTCTCTGACGATGTCATTTATTCTGTGAATGTTTATAGGTTGTTGGCAAGTATATTCAAATTGGTATGGACAAACATCTACGTCTTATTGACAACATTCCAGACCACGTGACAACTATGAATTTTACGGTTTTTGCAATTGACGAAGGTTCGCCACAATATACCAGCAAAGCTGAGGTTGAAGTTCGTATCGCAAGGATCAGACGTGAGTCCCTGTGACATGTTTACTCATATGTACTCATGTATATGTTAGCGCACAGTTACACGCTCATACACAGGAACGCATTCACTAGTACACACATTTGTTTACAGATATAGATACACTTACACATGCGTACACAGACTCCCATACATCTACTCACACTAATAACTATAATATACAAATGCACACACACACACACAAACGCTCACATACAATTATAATTACAACAGAAATGTGTTATTAAGATTGTGAGAAATTATATAAATTGCGCTCATCATCATCATCATCAAGTAGCTTGTCCCTTCCGGAACTTTGCTCCCATGACAGCAGTCCTGAAAACTCTCTATTCTGTACAAGTTGACCGGCGTCAGCAGCAGTCATTCTCAGATCGTCAATGACATCTTGTACCCTTCGTCTTTTAGGTCTTCCTCTCATTCTTCTTCCAGGCACTACTCCCTCCAAAATTATCTTCTCTGTGCACTCATGTCGTTTGATGTATCCGAAATATTTAATTTTCCTTGATTTTATGCTTAGCAACTCTCTTTAATATCAAACTGTTTCAGAACAAAAGCATTTGCTCTTTTCTCTGTCCTTGATATTCTAGGTACTCTTTGGTAGCATTTGCGTTGAAATGCATTAATGATCTTCTCCATCGCTTTGTCAATGGTTCATGTCTCACAACCATATGTTGCGAAGAAAAAATAAGGCTTTAAACACTTCATTTTCATTCTTATGTCAGTTCCTTCCATAGTTTAATTAGTTCTTTTAGTTTTTGCAAACAATGCTCAGTCTTCTTTTAATTTTCTTTTATAGCATTCCCGTCATTTGTCAGCAATTTCTCTAGTGTCACAAAATGACAGAATGTAAGTTGAGAATTGGGGATCGAGTATGATAGAAATGTAATAACGCCCATTTTTATGATAAGATAATTAGAACTCTAGTGGAGAGTAAGAAAATGTATTTGATGACTGGTGTATCAGACAGAGATAATATATCATAGAAATATCATAGAAATGAGTAATACAAGAAAATGATGGATTAAAAATAATGTGAATAGTTCTAGACATACCCAGAAATATTTTAATAAAATGACCCAGATTGTTGCTAAAGAAAGTAGAACGAAACGATATTATAATCAATAAAAAAATATGTGTACAGAAATAATTTTATTTTTAAATAAAAGCAGTAATGAAAGAAATAATTTAATGTAGCACCTTCTTCTTCTCTTCCTCCAGTGTATCTTCTTCTTCTTTACGATCGCTATTTTGATTATTATACCGTTAGACGTGTTCTTATGATGAAGGCGACTCTTGTCTGGAGCTCATCTGGTGCTATGTAGTTTTGAATGTAGAGTTGAAGGGCTAGTTTATCCTCCAGTTTATCTCAATGAGGAGTGAGGGAGTGTTGGTGGAGGAAGATGTAAAAATCTTCTGTGTGGCTTGAATAATGCAGTTTGTAATTTGGTATTCGTTTCTGTAAAGTTGCTCTTGATCCATCTATTTCGTGGCTTTCCTCTAACTTTGTATACATCATATATTTTTTTATAATAGATACAGAGTAAAAATATTCATGTAGCACAGTAAAGATAAAAGTAGTAAAATAAATTGGAAATATTGTTATCTCTCGCTGGCTGTCAGCTATAGCAAGAAAACAGCACTATTGGACACACTAGTAATGGAAGTCAGTGAACTATGACCTCAAGTCTTAGGACCTAGATTTTACAAATGACTGGTTTCTCTGTTTCTATGACGGCTGCTAAAAAGTGTTCTAATAGTGATAAATGCACACACACACACACACAGCAATCAGTTTAATAAAGCATACAAGAAAACATAAAATAACAAAATAACATAAACAAATAGAATAACAAATGGCAGTAAAGAAGACAAATAGGAAGCAGTAGTGAACAATAGTTAGAGAATTAAACAAGAATTAAGGATATAAGTAAATAGATGAGGTAGCAGAAATAGAAGAACACACACATATTAACATATTAAAAAGTGATAACATCGATTATTTTCCATTTTTACAGAGCCGACAATCTTCTGTTTGTCTACATCACTAACAACAGTGACTCTGTGCTGAAGAATCAATGTTTAATGATCATTTTGATGGATACAATTTAACAGTTTCTGGGGGAGTTAACAGGTAAATAAACTTAAGGGAACGGGGAATGAGGGTCTCGTGACTCGTTGCCTTGCGTTTCGAAGGTTGGAGGTTTGAATCTGATCGTACCTCTCTGTTCACTGGTGTATTTTCCGTAGATCCTAAGATTGCTTGCGGAATCGCCTGTGTGGTGCAGGGTCTTCAAGAAGTGCAAAGAATAGTAAGACTGCGACCGCTACAAGGCATGCAGAATAGTAAGACTGCGACCTACAAGGCAGTAGCTAAGAATAGTAAGACTGCGACCTACAAGGCAGTCGTAAGAATAGTAAGACTGCGACCTACAGGTTCAAGACTCAAGAGAGAATAGTAAGACTGCGACCTACAAGGCATGTCGATCAAGAATAGTAAGACTGCGACCCAAGGCATGCTAAGAGGCACTGTAGGAATAGTAAGACTGCGACCTACAAGGCATGTCATAAGAGGCGACTCAAGTAGGGAATAGTAAGACTGCGACCTACAAGGCATGTCATAAGAGGCGACTCAAGTAGGGAATAGTAAGACTGCGACCTACAAGGCATGTCATAAGAGGCGACTCAAGTAGGGAATAGTAAGACTGCGACCTACAAGGCATGCTCAGTAGAATAGTAAGACTGCGACCAAGGCACATAAGCGCACAGTAGGGAATAGTAAGACTGCGACCACAAGGCAGTCTAAGAGGCGACTCAAGTGTGTAAGACGCGATCGCATGGAATAGTAAGACTGCGACCTACAAGGCATGTCATAAGAGGCGACTCAATGGAATAGAAGACTGACAAGGCAGTGAGAGACAGTAGGCTGAAATACCTTAGTCAATAAAAATCATTGCAGAAAACGGATGTGCTGGCCTACTTGAAGGCGCATAACTTGCATAACGTACAATCGCTCTTAGGCTCGGATCCCATACAAATCACAAAGAGTGTTTTAACAATTGTTCGATATGGAGTGTTTGAAGAAGTTTCTGAAAGAAAGATCCAATAGAATATTACTTATAACTCACTCTCCTTTGCCGTCTCTTGTGACATGCCTGGCAGGTATACATTGCTGCATATTCATTCTTTCCTCCCCTTTCGTGCTCCGGCTGACCCTATCTTAGTCGCATCCTACGACATGCCTTGTAGGGAGCATGTTACAATTCTTTGCTTTCCTTGCGGACGATTATGCTGCAAATTATTTATTTATTTTTTTTTTAAAATCCAGAAGCACTTGAGCTGAAAGCTCTTCGGCTCGGTATCATGGACATCGTAACCCTTCGGCTCGGTGCCACGAACACTGTAAATCTGGGGAACCTGTAGCTTTTCTGCCAGTCCGCGGAGTTGAACCCGCACTTACAGAGGACTAGTCACCCGTAGTCCAACGCGCTACGAACACGCTGGGCACGCGGCATGCTGCAAATAAGGTCTATTATTATTGGAAATATCCGGGGCATTTTATAAAAGGGAAATAACTATACATTTGCAATGTTAAAATTTGATTATGTCCCTTCCGCAGAATCATGCATCGTCCTCGATTGAAACTGATTGTGTCCGGAAAAATGTGAGAACGTCAAACTTGAATTATGAAATTGTCTATTGTCTATTGTCTATTCCCAGGTGGAAGATGTAGTTGGTTGTCCACTCTTGCCGTTAAGTGTAGGGATGGGAGCTTTAATTTGCGTTCTAGGGCTAGATGAGTCGCCCTTGTTGTGTTGTCTTATCTTATCTTATCTTATCTTAACCACATTTGCCGTGAAGCGTCGTGGGAGAGTTAGTTTCTATCTTGTGCCAGGTGTGTTGCGCTTGACGTTGTCAGTCCATGCTTTCGCAGGGACTCTGAGATGTTATCTATCCATCTTGTTCTTGGCCTGCCTCGTGCTCTGCGCCCTGAGTGTCGATTATTATAGGCACGTGATGGTAGTAAATGTGGTTCCATTCTCATTAAATGGCCGAACCACTTGAATCTTTGCTTCTCGATGTACTGTATGCATGGTATAGTACCAACGATGCTTCTGATATTCTCGTTTCTCACTCTATCTCGCCTTGTAACGTTGACAGCTTTTCGTAGACATCTCATTTCACATGTTGTAATCTTTCTTTCTTGTGTCTTAGTCAGGTTCCATGTTTGGCACTGATAGCAGAGAGTTGGAATAAATATGCAGTTTATCAGTTGTCGTTTGACTGCCATGTTAATGCTTGGATGTTTTAATAGTGGTGACAGTTGGTATGTCACTGCATTTGCCTTCTGGCATCTAGTCTCGATTTCTCTGTCCATCTTTCCATCTGCTGTGAATATACTCCGAGATATTTGAATTCTGGAGTCTGTTGTATTTTGACATTATTCACGTGTATATTTAGTTGACCTGTTGACCTGCTTATTGTCATGACTTCTGTTTTGGAGGTGTTAATTTTCATGTCATATTTTTCGCATGTGGCTTGCAGGGCATTTATGTGTTGTTGAAGTTTGTTTTCGTTGTTTTAAATTATACTCTGATCATCTGCAAAGAGTAGTTCGTTGATTAAATTGTAGTTGTTATCGAGGTTGTTATCTGTCTTGGTTTCTTGCGTTATCCTGTCTATGTAAATATTGAAAAGTATAGGCGAAAGCACACATCCCTGCCTTACTCCTGATGATAATTCAAATTCGTCTGTCAGGCCGTCGCTTGTTCGTACTACGCTTGAGCATTTTGGTATAGCGCTCTAATATTGTCTAATAGTTGGCCCTGAATTCCATATTCACTTAGTATGGTCCATAGTTTGTTTCTGTTTATTCTATCAAAGGCTTTTTCTTGGTCTATGAATGCTAAGTTGAGCTGTTTGTCATATTCTATGGTGTTTTCGCTGAGTTGCCTTAGTGTGAACAGGGCATCAGTGCAACTCTTTCCCTTTCTGAACCCAAATTGAGCGATGTTCAGCTGTGGTTCTATTATAGGTTTGATTCTAGATTCCAAAATTTTAGCATATAATTTCCCAACATGACTTAATAATGATATGCCTCTGTATGTATTGCATTCTCTTTTGTTGCCCTTTTTTCCATATTGGTATTATGATGGCTTTCTGCCAATCTTTGGGGACTTCTCTTTCTGTCCACGCTGACTTGAAGATTCTATGAATCCATTGTATTCCTGTTTCTCCGCATGCCTTGATTGCTTCATTGGTTATACCGTCTATGCCTGCTGTCTTGTGACGTGGACTCTTCTTCACAACTTCTTCTATTTCTTGGATGAGTATATTTGGTTCTTCTATGTTTGTGTTATTTTTAAATCTATTCGCAGTTGGTGTTGGTGGTTGGTTAAGTAGTTCTTGGAAGTATTCTTTCCATCTGTTCTTCCTTCCGTTTGTATTAAATATCGGTGTACCGTTTTTATCATTAATAATGTCAGTGGGGTTGAAACTTTCGTCTCTTATCCTCATGGAATTGACACTTTTGAAAAATTTCGTGGCTGTTCTTTGCATAGTAATGACAGTTGTTCTCCGTATTTTTCCCACGATTCTGTCTTTGATTTTTGATTACTTGTTTACTTTGTCTTCTCGCTGTTCTGTATGCTGTGTAATCCTCTTGGCTTTTGGATTTTATCCATGTTTTGAAACATTTCTTCTTGGCTTTTATTGATTCCTTGACCTCGTTGTTCCACCATGCAGTTTT
The DNA here is from genome assembly GCA_020796225.1 of Arion vulgaris. Classification (NCBI taxonomy): domain Eukaryota; kingdom Metazoa; phylum Mollusca; class Gastropoda; order Stylommatophora; family Arionidae; genus Arion; species Arion vulgaris. The sequence continues at coordinate 42,227,728 of CM036765.1, read as the reverse complement.
TTGTTTGAATTTCTGTCTTAACTGTTTTTGCCACATAGTGTGTTTAATGTTTTCATCATTGCTGTTTTAAATGTTTCCCATTCTTGATGTACATTGCTTATACTTGATGGTAGCGTTGTAAAAATATTTGTCATCATGTTGCTCATATCGTTTTGTATGTCCTCTTCCTCTAATTTTTTCAAGTTGGTGACGAAAATTGGATTTCTCTTTCTCTGTTTAGTTTCTTTTGCCTTGAATTGTGTTAGTATGACTGGTCTGTGATCTGTGTCTATATCTATATTCGGTATGGTTCTTGCATCTATTATATTCCTTTTTGTCTTTGTCTAACAAGTATATAGTCGATTTGAGATGACTATTCTATGTTGTTCCACTTATACCATGTTTGTTTATGGCTTTTTCGATGTTGGAATAGTGTGTTTGTTATGATCAGGTCATGTTCGTAGCATAGGTTGATCATTTCTTCTCCGTTGTTGTTTCGTTCTGCTTCGGTGTCGCTGAAATTTCCTAGGCATGTCTCGTGTCGTCTTTTGCTTCCAACTCTTCCGTTGAAGTCTCCCATTATAATTAGCTCATCTTTATCGTTTGTTTTATTAATTGTGTCTGACAGTTGGTCGAAGAATTCACGTCGTTGTTGTTCATTGCAGCTATCGTTGCACGGGACGTAGACTTGTATAATCGTTGTTGTTTTGTTTTGTTCTATGAATTGAATACGTAATATTGTGTTGTGTTGTATCCGTGTTTATGTAGTGTGGTCTTGATATTGTCTATCTTTTTCTTGGTCTTCCTTAGCTCTAGTGCCTATCTCTTTTATTGTATACTGTTATTGGTGGTTAGTTGTATTCCATTCTCATCAAATTTCCAAACCACTGCATTTGTTGTCTTTCACTGTATTCGGTGCATGAAGTTATGCCCACCCTGCTTCTGATGTCCCCATTTCGTAGTCTGTCTTTCCTGGTGACTCCCACTGCCTTCCTCATGCATTTCATTTCACACGTGGTGAGCTTTCTGTGATGTGTTGCTGTAAGAGATCAAGTTTGGCACTGGTAACAAAGTGTTGGTAGGAAAATACTTTTATCATCTGTCTTTTCACTTCCATCTTGATCTTTGGGTGTTGTAGTAATGGTGTCAGCTGGTAGGTCACTGCATTTGCTTGTTGACACCTTGTCTATCTAGTTTTCCGTCCTCTGTGAAAATGCTGCCTAAATATTTGAATTCAGATACTTGCTTTACTCTGGTGTTATCTATTTGTATGTTTGCTTGGCTTGGTGTTCTGCTGATTTTCATGGTCTCGGTCTTTTGTTTGTTGATTTTGTACATGAAATTGTACAGCGTATTATTGTGACAATATGTAGATCAACGCGATTACTTTTTACGGGCATTCTTTCCGAGTTATTAGTTTTTAACAATTTATACATGAATATACAATTTACAAATAAAATGTGCAGAATCACGTTTTCGTACCATGAGGTATTTAAGCGAAGACGGTGTCAGGCTCTTATTTTACTCTGACCTACAGCAAACGGTAGATGATATGGTCAATATCATGGCTGCAACCTTCCTACCGTAACGTCTCTTATGTCGTCCCAGCTTCCATGGATCTATTTTTATATCTATTCTGCCATCATTTCTCAATTCCTGTTTACAATAAAGTATTGAACAGTTGCGGCTCGTCATTAAGGGCCAGTGGGGTCGGCCCCACCAAAAATAACGTATAACGTGTATTTATTATTTTATAAATTAAAATATAGCAACCAAAAACCATGATTTATCTGGGAAATAATGTCTGACCCCACCAACAAAAATGATCACGTGCCGCCACTGATATTGAATAAGACTTAATCTTTCTCAATGTCATTAATCCTCTTAAATCTAATTATACGATGTGTTTCACGTCAATATCTTTTACTATTACTTCAAAGTTCATTTGTTTCTGCATAACAGTCTTTGTTGTTCTTTCATTTCTTAGATGAGATCAAGTGTCATCTTCATGTTGATTACAATTGATCTCCAAAATACTAAGGCTTTTCTACAAGGATGTTCTTTACCATTTATTCTGTTTGCTTAACAACGATATCGTTGTTTTCCTATTTCCAGCTTGATCTCAACTTTTCCATCTAGTATGTGCTTCAGCAGTGTGTCATGTCTTTCAATGTGACAATAATAGTTGATTTGACGTAATTTGTTCATAATTATATCCGTGATTCTTTATTTCTATGTCTAATGTTTTGCAGAATTGATTACATAAGTTCTTCTATTAAATTTTAATTTGTTTAATACTTTCGTCCTCATCTCGCAAACTTTGCTACACGTCTATTGCATTTGTTCTCTCAGTTCTCTGTTGCATCCTTACAAAACGGTATTTCTACTTCTTACACTATCTTCTTTCTCTCAGTTTGTTATGCTGTTTCATGCAGGTCGGTTTGCTGTCTCGTTTCTCTCATCACTGCTTCATCCTTACACAACGATCTTACTGTCTCGTTTCTCTCATCACTCTGCTTCATCCTTACAAAACGATCTTACTGTCTCACTTACTGCCATCTTTCTCTTAACTATCTACTGCATCCCTAAATAACAGTATCCCTGCATCTTCTAATGTTTCCTTTCTCTCAGCTTTATGTTAAATCCCTGCAACACTCTATTCCTGTCTCACTTACTGCTTCCTTTTTCTTAAATCTCTGCTGCTTTCCTCTGCAACTGTCTACGTCTCCCGATGTTTCCTTTCTCTCAGCTTCTCTCATCTGTTTGTTTCATTATTGCAGGACAGTATTTCTACCTGCCATCGACGGACACACAGAAGCCTGTTACGCGGAGAATGGAACTGGTCTTGGAGTACAATATGTGTTCAAAGTCCTTGTCCGAAGCACAGATCTCAGCTTTGGCGTTGATTACGATCTAATCTTTAATAAGACAAGAATAGGCAAGTTTTTTCTTTTCTTGTTATTATCAATTATTGATTGCATTGAAGTCGATTCAACCGACGAACAAACTAATATTATTTTTTAATCTATTATTCCTATCAGTATGAATACCAAGTTTAGGACGTTCTAATAACTATTACAATATCTTATAAGGTGTATGCAATTACTGTCTATCTGTGATTAGGCAGGTTCAGAGAAGTGAAAACTATCAAAATAATTATCACAAACAATTTTAGATATTCTCCGCAAGGAGCCTGCAAGCTCTGATATATCCAAAACAAGGTTCGTACTTAGGTTGAAAGGTATGTTGCACATTGATACAAACAATGTTATGTATGTTGCACATTGATACAAACAATGTTATGTATGTTGCACATTGATACAAACAATGTAGTGTATGTTTCACATTGATACAAACAATGTTATGTATGTTGCACATTGATACAAACAATGTAGTGTATGTTGCACATTGATACAAACAATGTTATGTATGTTGCACATTGATACAAACAATGTTATGTATGTTGCACATTGATACAAACAATGTTAGGTATGTTGCACATTGATACAAACAATGTTAGGTATGTTGCACATTGATACAAACAATGTTATGTATGTTGCACATTGATACAAACAATGTTAGGTATGTTGCACATTGATACAAACAATGTAGTGTATGTTGCACATTGATACAAACAATGTTAGGTATGTTGCACATTGATACAAACAATGTTATGTATGTTGCACATTGATACAAACAATGTTAGGTATGTTGCACATTGATACAAGCAGTGTTAAGTACAATAATATACTTAACAATTAAGTGCGTGGTACTAGAGCACAGCTTTTAGAGATCTGATGTTTCAAATGGTTCCGCTAGACCAATTCTCGTTCTAGCAAAGATGTGACATATTTCAGTTTAAAAAATCTCTAACGTTGTTTAATAATTGACCTTTAATTACGTAATGTTCAAGTACACTCCGCTGTGTCTGTATACTTTTCTGAAGGTCCCTCCTGATATATAGATATAAAGTTCCGTGTTTTGTTTTACTCGGTTCATACTACGACAAATTGTCGTCATCAAAACAAGATATCAGTACACCCCACTTTGTTCCTAAATCCCACTGAAATTTTCTCACAGGTGATTCAACAAATGTACAAATACTCCTATGTGATATATGAATCATAAGTGATCCAAGAGGTATCTGTGGGAGGGAGGTAAGGCGCTGGCTTCTCGCTCCAAAAGTACCCGGTTCGTTCCCCGTGTGGAGCGATCTGGACATTTTTCCTGAGTTCCCGGATATCAATGTAGACGAAATCTAGGTCACAGTCCTATCGGAGAAGGCTGATAATACGGAGCGTGTGCACTTTCACTTAACTCTTCGTTTGTAAGAAATATATCACAGCACACGTGGTTATTCACCGAATTGCAATGATGATAGTTCCAGCAATCAAGCAATCAATCGATTCAACAAAGATTAATATTTATTTAATTATTCTGTTGCATCTTTACTTTGTTAATGAGATACAATTGTATGTGTCCATCTCTTACTTTGTGGTTTAGTAGTGAGATACAACTGTATGTGGTCCATTCTCTTACGTTTGTGGTTAGAGTGAGATACAACTGTATGTGGTCCATTCTCTTACGTTTGTGGTTTAGTAGTGAGATACAACTGTATGTGGTCCATTCTCTTACGTTTGTGGTTTAGTAGTGAGATACAACTGTATGTGGTCCATTCTCTTACGTTTGTGGTTTAGTAGTGAGATACAACTGTATGTGTCCATTCTCTACGTTTATGGTTTAGTAGTGAGATACAACTGTATGTGGTCCATTCTCTTACGTTTGTGGTTTAGTAGTGAGATACAACTGTATGTGGTCCATTCTCTTACGTTTGTGGTTTAGTAGTGAGATACAACTGTATGTGGTCCATTCCTAAATTTATCCATACTTTTTTCATAAAAGAGTTACACGTTAAATTGCAGCATAAACCTCAGATTTATAGATAAAACAATAAATGATATTCTCTGACCAGGCTACTCAAAACAATGTGAATCAGATGGCTTCTCAATATGCAGCTACAGAAATCTCTGCAACGACCACGGCAAATGTACCACAACAATATCTAATAACTATACTTGCCACTGTGATGTTGATTGGAGAGGACATAATTGTGAATCGCAAGATATGTGCGCTTATGCGCCTTGTCAAAACAAACAAGTGTAAGTATGTTACAAAATATTTATATAGAGTATATAGTAATGGTTGGGCGGTTAGCGTAAAGCATAGTGCGTTATCCTATCGAATCGGACACAATAGGGTTGTGAGTTTAATCCCACGCTCGACGTTTCACACTTGAGGAAAGGAATTGGCTTTCCTACCTCCTGCAAACTAGGTTCTAAATTGCGAAGGGAATGGCATTTCATGCCCTAAGGTCTGAGAAGGTAAATTTGATTGAATTTATTATATATTTATGGATACTGCTGCATCTTTATCCCACATTTCAGGATAGTTGTTGCTTCTAAAATAGGTTGTTATTGCTTGCTTGGTTATTATTCCTGCAAACATAGCAGACATTAGTAAATTGTCTGTTGTACAGCAAATGTTATCCTAGTCAAAACAATGAATGATTGGCTTCAGTCGAAGTGACTGTTATAAATTCGTTAAATGTGTGTTTAAACTACTACTATCATAGTTCATGAAGACATAACAGTATAATGCTCTCATCATCATCAGATGCCGTCTCCACATTGAAGGTTGGCTGCAATGAATCTCCAGCATCCTCTGTCTTTCAGCTTGGTGTTGTACACTCCCAGACTGTAACCTGTCCAGTTCTTAAAGTTTCCCTCCCACTTATCTCTCGGTCTTCCTCTTGCTCTCCCCCTCTCAACTTTCCCCTCTAGTAAATGTTTTATCATGGTGTCTTGTCTTTTTATGTGCCCAAAATACTTTACTTGTCTGAATTTTATTTCTCTTAATAATTGTTTCTTCATGTCTAGTTTTCCTAAAACTTGTTTATTTGTCTGTTTTTATGTCCATGAAATTCTGCCTATTCTTTTATATATCCATATCTCAAATGCATCAATTCTGTCTTCTAACTGCTTGTTCATTGTCCATGTTTCTAGCCATACATTAATATAGGATATATGTAGCATTTGAGCATTCTCATTTTTAGCCTGTTTGTAATTTGTTTGGATGTCAGTAACTTTCTGATACTATTGAAATTATCCTTGGCCATTCCTATTCTCTTTTAAATTTCTGTTATACATCTGCCATCATCTGTTATACATCTGCCATCATCTGTTATACATCTGCCATCATCTGTTATACATCTGCTCATTCATCTGTCATCTATACACTGCCATCATCTGTTATACTCTGCCATCATCTGTTATACATCTGCCATCATCTGTTACATTGACATCTGTTATACATCTGCCATCATCTGTTATACATCTGCCATCATCTGTTATACATCTGCCATCATCTCTCTATGCTTTACACAATACACCAATAGCCGTAAAATTAAAATATAGACTAAAAACGAACAACGAAATAAATGTGAAAAACTAGAAATGGAAATTATAATATAATTTGTTTTATCTACTTTTTTTCCATTTCTAGTTTTTTACATTTATTTCGTTTTTAGTCACATATTTTCAATTTAGGGCCGTTATGGATTTATTGTCTGAGTGTATATGTTATGTCTGTCTTGTATGAAGTTGGCTTCCTTTGTATCCTTTGCTTAATAAAAGTATTTTGGTTGAAACGTCTCTGTATATTGTTTTTGTATTTGTAAAACTACAGTACTTTATTCTTTACATGTTCGCTATTGCTACATAGGCGTACTAAGTCTTTCCTTATATTTATAATACAATACTCTAAAGCAACTAGGCGAAACTTTTGTTTCAAATGGTAACCCAATCAAGAATAGAAATGGTGAAGTGCTCACATCAGATACCGAGTAGAAGACAATATAAGCACAATATTTTTAATGAAATCCGAAATAGATCTTATCCATCAGAAATAATAGTTTAACTCTTTGTAGACCAGGAGCCACACTAAGTGACGTTTTTACTCTACAATGGCTTTTACCCTGGTCCACTAAGAGTTAATGAAGGTGCCAGAACCAGAACAAATTAATGAAGAATTGATAAAGCCATCCAACTAGCAATCCTGTCACTGCTAAACAACAAGACCGCAGGGATGGCAACATTATCAGAAATGCTCAGCAGCAAATGATACAGCATAGCCGGTAGTTCAAGAACTATTTAATAAAGTATGGGATAGAATAAACAGTCCCAGAACAATGGAAAAAATGAATAGCCGTTAAGAAGTAACAAAAATGTGATCCCAAATGTTTCAACAGCTGGAGATGGGTAACACTATTATTAGTATGGACCAGAACATTTTGCAAAATCGTTCTCAATGGAATGAAATAGCAGTGAAAGCAGCCATGAAAGAAGATATATATATATAAACTTGTTTTAGAAAAGAATATTCTGTATGTATATCAGTTTTTCTAAAGCATTTATTCATTTCTGCTTTAGTTGTGAATACAAAGGTCACAAAGAATATAGGTGTCTCTGTACAAACGGTTACTATGGTGACAACTGTGAATACTTCAACCAGTGTTTAAGTGAGCCCTGTCAGAACTTTGGCACGTGCGTGACACTCAGAAATGGTACATACAGATGTGATTGTATTCCGAACTTTACAGGTGAAAAGTGTCAGGTAAATCAATTTGTCAAAGATTGATTGCTAGAAAGTTTTTTGAATTTAACTAGAGAATAATTGTCAGGGTTTCACTAAACATTGAAGTTTATGTATTGAAAATTGTAGTAAACACAATAATAAAGCCTTGGAAGAGACATTGATTGATTGATTGACTGATTGATTGATTGATTGATATGATCATCATCACTGTACTTTGATGAATCTAAGTTATGTGTGTTGTCCTCCTCCTTCTCTCTTTTGCGTTCGTTCTGTACGACCAATTTTAATCACACTTTGTGATATGTTTGACCTTCGCCAAGAACGTGTATACGTTGCACATTGGCTTGGTAGGCCCTTAAACGCATAGACTTCTACATGTTTAAGACACATGCATCCGATTTCAGCCAAACCTCCTTAGTCGCTTCTTACGACATGCGTGGCAGGTAACAGTGGTTTTATTCTTTACACACCAAATTTGGGCCCCGGTAACCACTCGGGCGATGTGTGTTATAATCAATAACTTACGTATGAAGATCTCAGCGGTAGTGCACGAACTTCGTAGCACCGACGAAGTTTGGTTAAATATGAGTGTCAAAATTATGTGCGTTAGGGAAATATTCGGAACCATTGTCTAAATCACCGTGCAAGTGTTTGTCGCTGACATTGTTGGCTGGATATATGGGACTGAGCACACATGAGTTCACATAGAGTACATCGAAGTTTATTTTAGCCATGCATCAATAAACCTACTTTTCTTTATCCTGAATATTTATCATGTAATATTGACATGAATCCATAACAATAACATTATAGAAGAAAATTAAAGCATTTGAAGCAATATGCTACAGAAATGTTCTTAAAACATCATGGACAGAGAAGAGAAGAAACAAAGAAATCCTATAAGATCTGTAGATCTAGGAGCACTGGCTCAAAAATAGCATCATGTTCCGGAAGATAAAATATTTTGGCCACGTTAAACGTTACAATCATTTGGAGAGCACGGTAATGGAAAGCATAGTTCCTGCAGTACGAGGCAGGAAACGACCAAGACGAAGGTGACAGCAAGACATCAAAATAATCTTGAACCTGACGCTGGAGCACTCGCTAGATACAGAGAGTTTTAGGAGGGTTATGATGAAAGCGACGTTCCGCAAGGGAAATGCTACTGCTGGTTTACTTATAGTTAGAAATTGCACTTTTATCCTCGTTCTTCTATTTTATCCTCGTTCTTGAGTTTTAGGAGGGTTATGATGAAAGCGACGTTCTGCAAGGGACATGCTACTGCTGGTTTAATTATAGTTAGAAATTGCACTTTTATCCTCGTTCTTGTATTACATATTGAATATGTGAATATCGTGAATGAACTATAGAACTATGTTGATGTTTTACATTTCATTACTTCTAGACACAAGATCTGTGCACACCAACAACATGTGTTGCAAATAGAGGGAAATGTATAACAGTCTCGAATGAGTTCAAATGTGAGTGTTTTAAAGGATACTATGGCCAGAAGTGTGAGCAGAAAGATACATGTCAGTCCCAGCCATGCAATTATCAAGGAACTTGTGTACCCGCTGGCGACTCTTTCTCTTGTGTGGTAAGATGTTGTCACCTTATTCTAGTCAGGTACTTTAGTTCCAATCACAATATTATTATATCAACATTTATTTTTCTTTTATTTCGCGTCATATAACATTTAGTCAGTCAGTGCATGATATTACACCTCATGCACACACTATACCAACGTTTCTATATTTAGTAATGTGACTGACATACAAATAATGGGAATTAGTAGTATTTGATCATGTCTGTTCACTGTAGAAAATGGGCTGCTAATGTATATCGTGACTAAATGTTTTTGATGACGTCCTTTTGAGACTTCGGTTGCTCAGGCTACATCTTCTACTGTATTCGACAGCTGTTCTTTGAAAGATTGTATTCGACAAATTATATTCCACATGATGTATTCAACAGATTGCATTCGACATAATGTATTCAACATATTGCATTCGACATATTCTATTCAACATATTCTATTCGACATATTCTATTCGACATATTGTATTCGACATATTCTATTCGACATATTCTATTCGACATATTGTATTCGACATATTCTATTCGACATATTGTATTCGACATATTCTATTCAACATATTATATTCGACATATTCTATTCAACATATTGCATTCGACATATTGTATTCAACATATTGTATTCGACATATTCTATTCAACATATTGTATTCGACATATTGAATTCGACATATTCTATTCAACATATTATATTCGACGTATGCTATTTCAGAGAGTGTATCCAACAGACTGTTTTGCGCACCACCTGCCGAGAGTATTGCACAAAGCACGAACTCCGTAACTCCGGCAACAATCCTATGAGTCTCTGAAAAAAAAATCCGCTCGTGAACAGAACGGAACGGTCCGGATTCGAACCCACGACCTTCGACTCGCAAGGCAAAGGTTTAACCACTTGGCCACAGAGACCAATTAGAGTATTAATCGTCGTCACAAACATCTTCAACGCGTTTATTATTAGCATCATCAATACCACCATAAGCCATAACAGCAACAATCTCAGATACACCATAGTTGCTAGTTATTTGATAAATTACCGTGTTAGTAGATGATACATAACTGCTTCTTACTCACGCTCTGTTTTCTTCTGATTGATCTGTTAGTGTCCACCTGGTGCAACTGGGGTCACATGTGAGTATCTTGACCCGTGTTACATCCAACCGTGTCGTAATAATGGAACTTGCACGAATGGGACGGTACTGGGAACATACTTGTGCAAGTGCTTGCCAGGTTACTATGGCAGTGAGTGTCAGAATCATAATACTTGTCAAGTTGTTAATTGCAACAATGGAACATGCAAGCTGGACTCACAAGAACATACCAGGTAAATTAAAACAGGAATATAGAGAATTAAACAAGTTTGTTAATTAAAAAAGAAATTTATGATTAAACAATTTTTAATTTTTATATGTAGAACAAATGTGAAAAACAAAGTACATGACGTCATCAAAAATATGTTCCATAGTCAATTGTGATGCAATATACAGTGAATGACTGTTGTCTGCTGGAGTAATTTTCACAAAAACCATAATGGTGTTTTCAACTAAAGAAAAAATATTTGACAGATGAAGAAACGTACAGGCATATCTTGAAACCTGAGTTGAATATTTAAAACATATTCTTCTTCTTCACCTTTCAACTCCCAACGGAGCACAGGTCTTCAACAAACTTCTTCCAGCTCTTTCTCTCTTGTTATCCCTTCCAATTCTTTCCATGTTTTACCTATCCTTTTAATAACAGTCTCCAGCTCTCTTCTCCAGGTCTGTTTAGGTCTTCCCCTACTTCTCTTTCCCTGCGGGTTCTAAAACAGTGCTTGTCTTGCAATTCTTCCCGTCGGTCTCCTCAATGTATGTCCTATCCATCGCCAGCGTTTCTTCCTGAGCTTTTTATCCACTGGTATCTGCTGAGTTCTTTCTCTGAGTTCCTCGTTTGTAATCATATCATACCATCTCAGTCCCTCTATTCTTCGTAAACATCCATTTACGAAGGTCTGCAGTTTTGCAGTCTGATGGTTATTCTATTTGTCTTTCTAGTTTACCCAGAACAACAGTAGACCATAGCAGTAACTATTGTGACTAATTTCACTACTTTGCTTTAGCACATTTTTTATGACGTCATGTAATTCATTTTTCAAGCTGACATACATATGAAGTGTTGCGAGACTTTACAAATACCTTGTAGATGAATTAATTAAATTTGTTAATTAAAAACGGGAATATTAATTAATTAAACAAGGCTGTTAATTTAAAAAAGAATATTGATGAATTAAACAGGTTGATAATTAAGATGGATTCAGGATGTAACTGATGGTTTGAGCATGACAGTTGTAGAGCTGCAGGGAACATCTGGCTACGAGAGAAAGAAATTCTGAATAAATGTTAAGTAGGCTGGACAAGCTGTTTGTATGAGAATAACAAGAATATATGATTCAATGATTAAAAACTAGAATATAAGGTTTAACGATAATTCTGTTACATAAAATTTAATATCAAATATTTGCAGATGCGAGTGTCTTCCAGGGTTTTATGGTGACTATTGCGACAAGTTTGACGTATGTCGGATTTCATCTTGTAATGGTCATGGCAATTGTACTAGTTTAGGGGCTACTGTGACATTCATGAGATTTTACCTGTGATTGTGATGACGGCTGGTTAGGAACTGATTGTAGCATAGCCAACAAATGTGTTCTCAATGTGAGTTTTTTACAGTTTCAATCATTTGTTATTTCATTTGTTTGCTTTATTTACCTTTCGTATCTTGATATCTGTATCTATTTGAGCATGACCATTGAGGCTAGATCGTGACAGCAAAGTGAAATAAATTAATGGAAATCGTGACATATCTTTACAGGATGTCCCTATCAACCACCAGTAAACGAATCGTTAATTTTCTAGGCATCACTTATACGTTCAGTAGTTTGCCATTGCTTTCTGAACGGTGGAGTCTATTTTCCCTCGTAAAACCGCGCGAACAAATTTGCTTCCACACTGCCCGCCGCAGAGTTTGAACCAGGTAGGCTTGGGTTGTGATTGAGCTCCTTACCGCTTAAGCTACAGACGCCCACAGTACAGAACCTAAAAAGAGAACTTGCTCAGCTTATAGAAAAGGCAGAAATAGTTCTAGCAGTTTAACTAGATATCAAAATGCACTGGAACTCAAATGGGGAAAATAGATACAGGAAAACACATTGTTTGAAACGATAGAGTACATTACAGATCAAGTGAAATTTAATAGTCTGAACTCAAGAGGACGGACCACAATATAAAAGAAAACTCATGGACTAAACTCAAGAAGACGGACCACAATAACAATGGAACATCACGGATGATACTCAAGAGGGCTGCCCATACTATAAACGGTACTTCAAGGACTATACTCAAGAGAGCGGCCTACAATATAAATGTAACCTCAGACTATACTTAGATAAAGGCCACAATATAAATGGAACTTCAGGACTATACTCAAGAGACGGTCCACAATATAAATGGAACCTCGCAGATTATATTTTCAAAAAAGACTGGACTCCAAGGCCAATATAAATGGAACCTCACGGACTACAATTAAGAGGAGGCCTAAATATAATGGAACCTCACGGACTATACTTAAGAGGCGGTCCAAAACTATAAATGGAACTTCACGAATTATAAAGAGAACACCTACAATATAAATGGAACCTCGAGGACTATACGCTAGATGGAGGCCCACAATATAACTGGAACCTCACGACTATACTCAAGAGGACGGCCCACAATATTAATGAAACCTCATTGACTATACTCAAGAGGACGGCCCACAATATTAATGAAACCTCACGGACTATAGCTCAAGAGGAAGCGGAATTAAGAAGTGAACTGAAGTCCTCACAACCTAACGTCAAAACAGATGGTCTTGAATATAATTGAAGTCTCAATGCCTGAACTCAAAACGTGTTACCAAGATTATAGCTAGAACCTCCTTGTGTGAACATCAGATGGGAAGAGGAGACTTTGCAGACAAGACAACAGGAAGACAGAGGAAAGTGAAATTAAATAGTATAGACTAACGGGTATAAAGCCGACAGATTGACTTAATTGCACCGGATTTTACCACATATGGCTCAGTTGCTCACCGCAGAAATGGCACGCCATCTTCTAAGATTATTGCACAAAGCACGAACTCCGTAGCTCCGGCGACAGCCATATGAGTCTCTGGAAAAATGAAAAATGAAAGAGAAGATGGAGATATGTTGGACACACCTTGAGAAGAAATGTCTGGTCAACCATTAGTAACAACGGTCCAGATTCGAACCCACGAAGAGGTCCAGATTCGAACTCACGTCATTTGGAACGCAAGGTAATGGCTTAACTACTTAGCCATATACAACCCCCTCCCCCAATGGACTAACATGTGTTGCAATGAGTAGAATGGCAGCATGCACATTGCAAAGAGAGTCGATTGTGAATGCCTAATCTGTAAACTTTGACACGACAATGATACATATTAAGACAAGACAATCGACTGAAACCCATAATGAAGAGGATTGCTGGAGATATGCAACAACAGGAAGATAGCAATTTAATTGAAGGGAAAACCATAATAGATAACCAAAATCTAAATAAGTGAAGAGCTACAGTTGCAACCCTATTCTAACGAGAATATCAGAAATTATTTTCTTTGTATTTTTTCTTATTGTTTTCTAATCTGTCGTTCTGTATTAGATGTGTAAAAACGGAGGTACTTGTGAGTACATTCAAGACCAAGACTTCCACTGCATCTGTACAAAAGGCTACTATTTATACGACTGTTCAGCCTTTGATCACTGCTTAGGGCATACATGCCAGAACGGAGGAGAATGCCATAATACGCCCGAAGGATCTTACATCTGTCAGTGCCAGGTAGACTGGCTTGGAGACTTCTGTGAGTACAAGAGTCCATGCTCTCCAGAAAAGAATCCATGTGAGAATGGTGGACTGTAAGTATATTTAATTTTTGCAAGACTATGAAAATAATATAGTTTGTTTAATAATGTATATATACTTTATATAGGGTGTTCAACTTCAAAGCAGCCTATGAATGGAGCTAATCTGGCATATATGTATGGAAATGAGAAGGTTCAGTTATGACGTAGTATAGGTGAAGGTTGTGTGATGGTGTGTAATTGTAATGCGGGAAGGGGCGATGAACAAATGTGACGTAGGACGAGCTAGTCAGAACCGGTTTAAATAGTAAATAAACACAACGCGTTAGGTTATCTGGCAACTTTCGATTTGTCAATGGGGTTGCAATTATCTTGCACATCCTGTATAACACACATATATATACCAAATGTCTTCTATATTGAGACATCAAAATATATATATGATCTTAAACATCAAATATAATATCTATAATAATTCAACTGACATATCAAATCACACCTAGTAACACCAATATCACATCTGAGTATAAGCCATGCACTGAAAAATTGGGAGAATGGAGAAGAATATAGAAACAAGTTGAATACATTTGAAAATAGATGTCTGCATGAAAGAAAATGTGAGATAGTTCAAAATGGAAACGAAGATATAGAAAGCAAGTTGAATAATTTGAAAATAGATGTCTGCGAAAATAGTGAACACAAAATGAACGAATTCAGGAGAAGTGATGAAATCAGATAAAATTCTGGTCAACCACTAGTAACAACTGTTATAAGAAGGAGAAGATGGAGATATGTTGGACACACATTGAGAAGAAATGATCAACGAATATCAAAACAGGCATTGAAGTGGGATGCAAAGGATTCAAGAAAGAGAGGACGACTTAAGGAGACCCTGAAACGAACTTTACTGAGAGAGGCAAGAAATATCGGTCTCATTTCCATGGAGGAGATTAAGCGAGTTGCCCAGATAGAGCGTATGGGGAAATTGCTTGCAGGCCCATGTAACGTATAACGGTACGAGATAAGTTATTATTATTATAATGGGAGGAGAAGAGCGTAAAGCATAAGTGCTCACTCTGACACAAGAAGGTTGTAGGTTCAATCACACACTCAACTTTTCACATGTTAGAAAAGGAATTAGCCCACCTACCTCCTGCACACTAGGATATAGAAATGTGAAGTGATTGACACTTCATACTCTAAGGTATGAAAAGTTTACTGGAAATTTCACTTATTTAATGAGAAGAAAGATGAGATAGACAGATATAAACGATACCGAAACAAACTTTACCGAGAGAGATGCAGTAAATATCGGTTTCAGATCCACAGAAGAGATCGAACGAGTTGCCCAGGATAGAACGAAATGGAGAAATTGCTAACAATTGCCATAGGAAACGTATAACATTACGAAAGGAATATAACAACATACAGTTGTGAGCCATGAAAGGTTACAAAATCAATGTAGAAAATAATCTTTTGTATCTTTCGAATCTATTCAAACACAGTGCAATAAATAGATTATGTTAACAATCTTGTATCTTTCGAATCTATTCAAACACAGTGCAACAAATAGATTATGTTAACAATCTTGTATCTTTCGAATCTATTCAAACACAGTGCAACAAACAGATTATGTTAACAATCTTGTATCTTTCGAATCTATTCAAACACAGTGCAACAAATAGATTATGTTAACAATCTTGTATCTTTCGAATCTATTCAAACACAGTGCAACAAACAGATTATGTTAACAATCTTGTATCTTTCGAATCTATTCAAACACAGTGCAACGAAGAATAGATCTATTCCTAAAAAGTTGAACTCTTGTATCTTTCGAATCTATTCCGAAAAACTATGTAACAATTTTATTTTCATATTCAGCTTTTAATAATCTGAAGAAAAGGAGAAATATAGACATCCTAAAGACCTAAATATTGAAAATATGTCAGTCATTGTCATATCAGCTTCATAATCAGTCATTCTATTGTCATATAAGCTATCGTAATCAGTCATTATATCGTGACATCAGCTATCATAATCAGTCTTTCTATTGTCATATAAGCTACCGTAATCAGTCATTCTATCGTGACATCAGCTATCATAATCAGTCATTTTATTGTCATATAAGCTATTATAATCAGTCATTCTATTGTTATATCAACTTTTACAATCGGTCATTCTATTGTCATATATGCTATCATACTCAGTCATCTTATCCTAAGTGTCCCTATTATAATTATCATTTGTTCACAGATGCCACGTTCTGGACATGACTATCTCCACAACACCACCAACACGAAACGTACAATTGTCATCAATGACAGAACCCTACTTCCCCGTGTGCCAGTGCCCCGACGGATACTTTGGACAAAATTGCAGCATCGAGAATCCTTGTAAATCTTCACCTTGTGTGCACGGAAAATGCAACTTTCCTGACGGGAATTATGCAGAGAATTCAGATCTTGAAATGGATCTTTATGTATGTTCTTGTAACGAGAACTTCACAGGCCGACAGTGTGAGCTTCCTCTAAATATGTGTGAGAAGATACATTGTGAGAACGGAGGACGGTGTATGGAAGGTGTGTGCCTGTGTCCACCAAGGTTTACAGGTACGTATGTTATAGTTTTAAAGAGCATAACATCAAGGAAAAGTAAATATTTGGGACACATCAAACGACATGAGTGCCTAGAGAAGATAATTTGGAGGGAATGATGCCTGGAAGAAGAATGAGAGGAAGACCTAGAAAACGATGGGTGCAAGATGTTATTGACGATCTGAGAATGACTGCTGCTGAAGCCAGTCAACTTGCGCAGAACAGAGAGTTTTTCAGGACTGCTGTCATGGGAGCCAAGTTCCGAAAGGAACAAGCTACTTGGTGATGATGATGATGATGAGATATCGAGCAGAACAAGTTGATGTAAATGTTAAAGATTAAAATATGTTTACTTATCCTCGCTGCGCATCATGAAGCATAGGTCCTCAACAGATAGCTTACACTTCAACCGGACTCAGAACGTTTTCTGTATGGCTTCGCAGGATAGTCCAGCCTCCTTCAGTTCCTGAAGACTCCCCCTCCATTTCTCTTTGAATGGCCCCCCTTTTCATTTCCGCTGCGGATTCCTCTCAATTGCCTGTCTAGTAATATTCTACTGTTTCTTTACAATGTCGAGGTTAAAGAAAATGTCAAGGTTGTGTTAAATGTCAAGGTATGAGGCAATGTCGAGGTAATGAGCAAAACCGAGTTTTGTAACGATGTCAAGGTTATGAGTAACATCTAGTTTGGAAACAATGTCGAGGTTATGATCAATATCAAGCATTGAAGCAATGGTAAGGTTAGGGCAATACCAATGATATGTCCAATGTCAAGGGTAGCGGCAATGATGACGCTAGGGAAAAAATCAATCCTGGAAATAATATTAAAACAAGGAGAAAATGAAGTTTGAAGACAGTGTCGAAGCTATGGGCAATGTCAAGATTATAATAAATGTTCGAGTTAGATATAATGTCGAGGTTATGGACAATATCAAGATTATAACCAATATTCGAGTTAGATACAATGTCGAGGTTAGGGACAATATCAAGATTATAACCAATATTCGAGTTAGATACAATGTCGAGTTAGGGCAATATCAAGATTATAACAAATGTCGATGTTAGAGCATTATTAAGAATATGACCAATGTTAAGATTAGAAAATGTCATGGTTACGGAAATGTAGAGTTAGGCAATATAAAATCGGAAAACATTTCGAGGATTGAGGATCAAAGCTTTGATACAAGTCAAGGTTAAGGGCAGTATCAAGGCTAGGGTTTGTTAAAATGAGGTTAGGGCAGTATCAAGGCTAGGGTTTGTTAAAATGTCAGGTTAAGAGCAGTATCAAGCTAGGGTTTGTTAAAATGGCAAGGTTAAGGGCAGTATCAAGGCTGAGGGTTTGTTAAAATGGCAAGGTTAGGGGAGTATCAAGGATAGGATAATTTCAAGGTTATTAGCAATATCAAGTCTTGGGTTAATATAAAGTTTAGGAGAAATATCAAGTCTAGGGCAATGTCAATATTAGGAGCAATATCAAATTTAGGGACAATGTCCAGTTTAGGGTAACTATCAAGTCTAAGAACAATATATGATAGTACTCTATAATTTAAGTCCTACATTCATGTTCTCACACACCATTTCTCTCTCACACACACCCTCTTCTTCTTCTCTTAACAGGGAGGCTATGTGAGCATCTACTTCCAGTTTGTGAGGAGACGGACAAAAATGACCAGCCCTGTATTATTGGTATGAATACTTCATATTAATGTGCATTTTGTTTTGGTTATCCAACCAAATACTAGCTTCTCGACTATGTCTATAGGATTACGTAATTATTTATTTAAAATATCATCAAAATATGTCCCGAAGTCCTTACGGTAGGAAGTGTCTGTCAATTCACATTTCTATACCCTAGCTAGTGCGCAGAGGGTATTAGGGTCAATTCCTTTTCTATAGATGAATGAACGGTACACATGTTGATACTCACTACAGCTTTAATACAGTTCTATATTTATTGTGATTAAACTTTTAATCATAATCATTCTTAACCTGTCCGGATTAAATTGCTTATCTCTCATGCTTAACTCAGTCAATACTATTAACCACAATCTTCTTCTTTTAATTCCACTTAAAGCATCAGGCATCAGCAAATTTCCTCCAACCAGATCTGTCTTGAACAATATACAATTCAGTTCAAATCACATTGTTTGCGCCACGTCTTTTTCTCAGTCTATAGTTTGTCTCAATGTCTCTCTAGGTATTCATCTATCTCTCCTTCTTCTCGAATTCCATTTCGGAGCAACAAGTGGGTGTCTGGTCTCCTATATTCTAAATTTATGACCCATCCACTTCCATCTTCTATTTATTTCCTCGTTGAGATACTACATATAAACTACTATAGTGGCGTATAAGTGTGTACCTACCACAAAATTAACCACTATAGTCGCTTTTACAATTCTTTTCTTTGTATTAAACCTTCCAAGTATTTATTACAGTTATCATCATCATTAAATAGCTTGTCCTTAACAGAACTTTACCACCTTAACAGTTCATCGGAATTTATCCCTCTCATAGGCTATATGTCCTGCCTCTGCAGCGGTCATGCTCAAACCTTCAGTTACATCGTGAATCCATCTTTAGTTTCCCTCTTCTCCTTTTTGCCGGGATGCTTCCTTCCACGATTGTCTTTTACAGACCTTCGTGTCTCTTTATATGTCCAAAATACTTTAATTTTCTTATTCTTATTTGTAGCATCAGCCAGTTTTTGTTTAATTTTGAGTACTTTCTGGATATATCTATTTGTTCTTTTCTCTGTTCATGATATACGGCTTACTCTTCTCAATTTATATTTACATTCAAAAGCACATATATGTTTTCCCACTGCCTTGTTAAATGTCCATGCTTCACACTCATATGTAGCCACGGGGAATATACATGCTCTTAGTATTCTGAACTTTGTTTTCCTACCAGTTCCATTCCCTAATGTTTTTTATTGGTACTCTCAGTTAGTATTGTATATACATCTAACTTTTTGTCACTGCAATCAATTTAAACAGAGAATCTTAGTGGGATCAAAATTATGAATTCTGGTGTCATAAAACATTTTTGTCAGAACTCAGTAACAGTAACGGTATTGAAAGAGTTAATAACTAATGATATATTTTAATCACCACAGATGAGGCTTTGAAAAACCTTAGAGGTCTGTTAAATGATACTTCAGACCCAGCCAGACTGAGCGCTGAGCAGGTCAGGAACTTTACAGACCAACTTATGAATCTTTACAATCACACACTTCGAGACCGCACGGTAAGCAGCATATAGCGATATATATTTATATCTTTCTTTCCTACCGTTATATGTTACATAGGGCCTGCTAGTAGTTTCTCCATACCGCTCTGTCCTGGGCAAATCGCTCAATCTCTTCCATGGCATTGAGTACGATACTTTTTGCCTGTCTCAGTAAAGCTCGTTTCAGGGTTTCCCTAGGGTGTCCTCTCTTTCTTGAATCCTTTGCCTCACGTTTCAATGCCTGCTTTGATATTCTTTAATCATTTCTTCTCAAGTTATGCCCAACATATCTCCATCTTCTCCTTCTTATAACAATTGTTATTAATAACCAGAACGATCATAATCATATTTTAGGACTGGGGCATAATAAATAATAATAATAATTCGTCTCGTACCGTTATTCGTTACATAGGGCCTGCAATCAATTTCTCCATAACGTTCTATCCTGGGCAACTTGCTCAATCTCCTCCATGGAACTGAGACCGATATTTCTTGCTTTTCTCAGCAACGTTTGTTTAAGGGTCTTATTATGTCGTCTTCTCTTTCTTGAAATCTTTGCATCCACCAATGTCTGCTTTGCATCCCACTTCAATGTCTGCTTTGGTATTCGTTGATCATTTTTTGTCATTGTGTGTCCAACATATCTCCATCTTCTCCTTCTTATAACAGTTGTTATTAAATGACCAGAACAATCATGATAATTGTATAGGATTGAGACACTATAAATACATAGAAGAAATACATTGAAACAATAGAACTGTGTTCATTGGTATAATAAAATAGTATAAATGCTCAGGATTGACTTCATTGAACATGATGTTTCCTTATGGCTCGGTCACTCTTCGCAGAAATGTCACGCCACTTGCCGAGAGTATTGCACAAAGCATGAAGTCCATACCTACGCCAACAATCCTAGTGGATCTCGGATAAAAATGTATTTGTGAACAGAACAACGCGGTACGGATTCGATTTCGCGACTTTCAGAAAGCAAGGCAAACGCTTTACCCCTAGCTACAAAGAATTTTCCACCTCATCCTAAATAATGTTAAATGAATTAGCAGACTTGAACAGTTTGACAGTAATGTGTTCATGGATCGAGTAATGACTTAGCATATTTGAACAGTTTGACAGTAATGTGTTCATGGATCGAGTAATGACTTAGCATATTTGAACAGTTTGACAGTAATGTGTTCATGGATCGAGTAATGACCTAGCATATTTGAACAGTTTGACAGTAATGTGTTCATGGATCGAGTAATGACTTAGCATATTTGAACAGTTTGACAGTAATGTGTTCATGGATCGAGTAATGACCTAGCATATTTGAACAGTTCAACTAGCCAGTGTGTTGCCGGGGCTCGCAAAGGGAGCAAAGAATAGTAACACTGTGACCTACAAGGCATGTCGTAAGAGGCGACTGAGATAGGAGTCTAGGGAAGCTACCCTAGTAAATAAAAAGCGTCGCAGAAATCGAATGTGCTGGGCTATTTGTAGACGCATAACTGGCACAACGTACAATCGCTCTTGGTTCAGATTACATACAAATCACACAGAGTGGTTTAACAAATGGAGCTTCTTCTTCTTTCTTTCTTTGCGTTCGTTCTTTACGGCCAATTTTAATCACTCTTTGCGATATATTTGATTTTTGCCAAGAACGTGTATACATCTCACATTGGTTTGATAGGCCCCTAAACGCATAGACTTTTACATGCTTAGGACACATGCATCCGATTTCAGCCAAACCTCCTTAGTCGCCTCTTACGACATGCATGGTAGGTAACAGTGGTTCTATTCTTTACACCCCAAATTTGGGCCCCGGTAACCACTCGGTCGGCAAATGGAGTGTTCGAATGAGAAGAAGGAGAAGAATTCAACAGTAATGTATTCATAGATCGAATGACTGAAGCAGAGAGCAGACCACATCAACAATAATTCCTAATGTCTGTCTCTCTTATTCATATCAGTTTTAAATGAGACATTGGGATGCAACTTACCACAAGACTATGAGAGTCGCGATGGCGTTGTTGCTAGTGCACTTGCTTCCTAGGCGCCTTGTCCAAATTCAATTTCACAGTGGGAGTGGAATTATTTTTCCGACCGTAACGTCGACCCAGTCTCAATTGAGTATAAAAAACACTAGAAAGTCAATACGGTCGGCGTGGTGTACATCACATTACTCATCGTTGCGCCGATGGCCAGTGAAACATATAGGTCTAACATTGTATTCCTAATATATTTCTGGAGTGCTTGAAGAAGATTTTTTTAAAGGGAATGGTGACTGGAAGAAGAGTGAGAGAAAGATCTAGAAGACGTTTGGTGCAAGCTGTTATTGTTATTGACGGTCTGAGAATGACTGCTGTTGACGTCGGCCAACTTTTATAGAATAGATAGATTTTTCAGGACTGCTGTCATGAGAGCCAAGTTCCGTAAGAAACAAGCTACCTGATGATGATAATAATAATGTATGATTCTTCGGAACAATACCTGCAAGCGGCTCTGTGTCATCAAAATAATACAGCCAGGACAAGTTGACATGTTGGTTCTGCCAGAATGCTTTTTCATTGATAACTATGTCCCTAGCTGCTATGTCCCCCTCCACTTCCCTCCCTTGTATAAAAGAAACAAATTATGTGTGAAAACTCTTATAACTGCTGTAACGTTAATAACAATAACAGCTGACTTGCCCGAACTGTCAATGTAGTTGATCCCAGTATATTTAGTACGTACCTGTGGTTTCCGTAGCTTCGTCAGGAAAACAATAAAGTGAGAACTTTTAATTCGCTTCACTTGACTCAAATAACATGTGGTTGTTTTTTTAATGAATGTTCCCAATCCAGAACGTTCTACTCGCTCGCGATTAGCCTGCTCGCGATTGTTGTTTCAAATCGAACAGAAATCACATAAAAATTATTGAAATGTATTTATGCTAAAGCGAAACAGAAGAAGAACATCAATAACAAGTACCAAATCTTTTGAACTGTACTTTAGCATTGTGCCAGATCTGATTGCACTTACACATGCTACCAAAACTAATTCATGCTCTATTTTTTTTTTCCGATCCAGAAGCACTTGAGCTTTTCAGCTCTTCGGCTCAGTGCCATGGACATCGTAACCCTTCGGTTCGGTGCCACGAACACCGTAAATCTGGGGAATATGTGGCTTTTCTGCCATCCCGCGGAATTGAACCCGCACACACAGAGGGATAGTCACCCGTAGTCCAACGCGCTACGAACACGCTGGGCAGACGGGCATTTATGCTTTATAAAGAATAGTACTATGATATATAAATATCATATTGTATTCTGATACATTGCATTGTAGCATTGTGCAGTAGTAGTTCACAGTGGATGCACTCAGTAGAAGCTCACAGTAGCAGTACACATCAGCAGTTCACAGTAGTATTTCACAGTAGTAGCTCACCATATCAGTTCACAGTAGCAAAGCACAGTAGAAGTACAGAGTAACAGTACACATTCGCAGTACATATTCACAGTACAAGTTCGCAGTACACAGTAGCAGCACACAGTAGCAGTACACAATAGCAGTACGGAGCAGAAATACACAGCAGAAGTACACATGATTTGGCAACCAATGTTCGATGTCAGTATATTCGATTCTGTTATCATCAAGCTAATATGCGTACCCGATATCCTCTCGTATTTATCTGTAAGTAGTTTAATGAAACTGAGCACCAACAAGAGTGTATTTAAGTTTTAACGGCATTGATTCATCGTAGATAAAGTGTCTACGCAGAATGCTGGAAGTATCAAGAAGATACCGGTTTCGAAATGAAAAGATCAGGGGAAAAGTGTACTGAACTTTATCAAGAAACAACAAATTAAATAGTTTGGCCACATAACTAGATTACCAACAAACATTGCGCCTCAAAGAGCAACGATACAGTGGATACAAAGCATAAGGCCGTCCACGCAAAAGGTGAGCCTCTGAAATAACAGAGGCGGTGAAAAACACTATTTGTGAAGTGCACACAAAAGCCCGCAGTATACATCTCTTCTTGTCCTGAAGCTGTTAGAAAAATCAGGATTAGAGATAACAAAATAAAACGATTCTTTCCAGTATTGTAGTTTATTTTGTTTGTTTTTTTCCTTTTCTCCATCTGCTACTGAAAGTTGAGATTATTGTATTGTTAATTATAACTGCATGCAAATATTACTTCAAAATGAATGGTAATAAAATAAAATAACTTGACTATCTTATCTCTCATGCATGTTAACTATGGTTTTCTTGTCTGTTCATTAGTACGCCTTGACAGCCTTCTCTGTGCTTGGAAACCTGGCCAGGGTAAATGTCTCGGTCAGTGAGGAAGTCGAGAGAGTTGGTAACGTGAACTCCAGGTATGGAGAGACTGTTTTCTTTGAGCAGCAAGTTTGTTGTGCATGATTCAGTAACATTATTGTTGTCATTATTATAAACATCATTACGATTAATATCAATATAGACATCAAGACTGCTGCAATTATTCTCACTGCCATCATCATTACCATCACCATTCTCGCTGTCATTATAAGTATTATCATCATTCTTTCTATCATCATAAGTATTATCAAAATTCTCAGCCATCATGATTATTATCAACATCCTCACTGTCATAATAATCACTATGACAATCGATGTTGCAACTGTTATAATTACACTTCTATCACTGCTATTATTATATTTATCATCAAATGTCTTGTCTTCAGTAGAGCTTTGTCACACTAACAATCCTTCAGAATTGTTCTCTCTCATAAGCCAGCAGTCCCTCATCTACAGCAGTTATGCTTAAATGGTCAGTTACATCCAAAATTAATTTTCTCCGCGGTATTGCTCTTCTCCTCTTTGCCTGAACTTTGACACGAAAGGATGCGGAACAAGTTTCTTAATTCTTTCGTTCAAGAAAATATAATTTGTCCACTGATGTAAAAAAAATAATAAAATCTACAAAATAAATTTTACAATCCTCTCTAAAAAATTCATTAAAAACAGAAAAGTCCTTTTTCTAAAAAAAAAAATTGAATTGAAAAAAATTTATTAACAATTTCAATTATAAATATCATATTTTGAAATTACACTTTAAAAACTCAGAGAATGGAATTTTTTGTAATTGACTAAAATCGACTTTGATGATTTCTTCAGTTGTCATTGAAATTCTAAAAAAACGGATATTCATTTGTTCTCTATCAAGTAACATTTATGATAATGTAACATCGTATTGTGTTCGCTGTCATGTTACGATCAAATGTTAAGTTCTAGCACTATGAAGTATCTTACACAGTTGTCATGTTATTGGATATTTCAATGCTTTGATC
Organism: Arion vulgaris; assembly: GCA_020796225.1. Lineage (NCBI taxonomy): Eukaryota > Metazoa > Mollusca > Gastropoda > Stylommatophora > Arionidae > Arion > Arion vulgaris. Next base: position 42,202,476 of record CM036765.1, on the reverse strand, counting down.
TTATCATTGTTCAGGTTACTTGAGTTTCTAGACAACTATACATCAGATGTAAGAATTGATGACAGTATTGGTCAAGTCAACATTAGTGCACCAGAACTACAAGTCAAAGTCAGTTTATTCCAGAAACTTCTGGAACACGGCAATGACGTCATCTCATTTCAACCATTTGTGACAGAGAACAATACAAGAACTGATGTAAATACACAGGTTCTACAATGTCTCATTGTCTGTATAACTGCCAATCTATCCATTCAAAACTACTTCTTATATGTTTATAAGTGCCGTGCCATGTCATTCTATTCATCATTTATACGTCTATCTTTGCCTGTATCTGGTAATACAACAGAGTCGCGAATTATTAGTGAGTAGTGCACTCGTACTGTATTGTTGTGGGAGTACTTATGTATATTGTGTGTAAATGTGTTTGTTTTGTATTTATTGTATATTTTGTGCATGTTGTGTTTAGTGTATACAGTGTACGTATGCTGAGTGTGTATGATGCAGGGGCGGAAAGTCATTAAGTATCAGTGGGGCCCAGCCCCACCAAACATATTGAGTAACGTGTATTTATTATTTTAGACATTATTTGTTCATAATTAATACTTTCAACATGATACTGGATTGGCTTTGAAAGTTAAGATTTAACTCTAAAATATCACACAGTCCGAAATCTGAAATTCAGCATATCTGAAATCCGAAATATTTAATTGTCCTTGATTTTATGTTCTTTAATAGACAATCATCTTTAATATCAAGCCGTTGCAGAACAGAAGCATTTGTTCTTTTCTCGAAAGGGGAATAAATTCCGGAATAGACAAATATTAGTAAATACTTTTAAAAACATGATTTATTCCGAAATTTTTGTATGGCCCCACGAAGAACATGATCACTAGCCGCCACTGGTATGGTGTTGGTTACAAAGTTCGTGACTGCATGAGTTCGCTTTAGATACCCCCATATTTAAAACGCTCACATCATTCAGAAGTATGATGTCATCATCATCATCATCAACAGTCCTCACGGTGCCCGAGGGAATATAAAACAAGAACAAAAGAATGTCCACTCAGTTTAATCTTGTGCCTTTGTCTGTACCTAGAACTTTATGGTATGCATGTCATTGAGCTCCCTGTATTCTTTCACCCTGCTCCTTTACATTGACAATTATTCCGTCACCTACCAACCTGGTATTCTTACCTTCATGAGCATTTCGGATTGTGTGTGTATCTGTTTCATTTTTATAGTGTGGGTTCCCAGGCCTTGCTACCTATCACTCTCAGTTACCTTTGACGATATTTGCAGAGAGTCAGTGGCTCTATTCTTTGCTACCCCATAACCACAAGGAAAAGAGGATGATATAGTCTATATAAACTTAACTCAGAAACCTATAATTTCTCACATATTTCTGAATGATGGATGACAGCTTAGGAGTCTGCACTTCTTCATCACTCAGAAAAATAAATGTCGTTGTTATCTCACTGAATAAAAAAAGTTATGTTCATTGAATATTCTGCGCTCAGATGTTGTGTCTCCTCCGTCTATCTGAAATGTGTCTGAAATTATGATTCATTTCTAATTCTTCAGAAAGGGGTAATTGATATAATACCTCAGGGTATGAACATATCTTCACTACTTCAAAATAGAGCGATATGCATCTGTGTTTGTTTCTATATGCAGTATTTTACATTTTATGTTTTCATTCGGGACGGTGGTGTTCTTGGTGAAGTATGTCTTTGTGGTGAATTTGTGTTCTTTGTGGTGAAGTGATAAAGCCGTTTGTCTTGCATTCTGAAAGTCGTGAGTTCAAACCTACACCGTGTCGTTCAGTGCACTTGTTCATTTTTCTGAGATTCCTAATATTGTTACTGGAGCTAAGAAGTTCATGTTTTGTATTTTTTTAAAATAACTCTGCGCACGGGGTGAGTCAGGCGGGACGAGTAATATGGAGAAAACCGATGCAATTTAAATTAACTCATTCGCCGTTAGACGTTGGACCCTGTACAATTTGTGAATATCTACATCCATTTTTTCTCTGCGTGATTCTTTGCGATTCTGTATGTATTTTTTTTTCCGATTCAGAAGAACTTGAGCTTTCAGCTCTTCGGCTCGGTGCCATGGACATCGTAACCCTTCTGTTCAGTGCCACGAACACGGTAAATCTGGGGAATCTGTGGCTTTTTCTGCCATCCCGCGGAATTGAACCCGCACACACAGAGGGATAGTCACCCGTAGTCCAACGCGCTACGAACACGCTGGGCAGACGGGCCTGTATGTATTTATATCGGTCTGTTTAACGTTAATCTGATAATCCAATAACTCAAGCAGCTTCCATTAATATCATTGTCATCAACATGCTTTAATTCAAACTGTCATTCAAAATAATGTGTTACTCGGGGAATACTCAAACAGTCAGGTCTCTTGAGCGCTGTTATAAATGTACTCTTGTAAGAACCAAGATAAAACAATAGGTTCAACACTTGCTTCGTAGACGAGTTGTCCTAAGTTCAAAACCCCTCGTTCAAGATGAATTGTTTTTCCAATATAATGGCTCTTATGTCGACCCAGCCTTAATTGGATGCCAAAGTTACATTGACAAGCAAAAGCATCCGATATGATGTTGGCATCACCCATCGTATACCAGTGGTAGCTCATCATTAAGGGCCACTGGGGCCGGGCCCCACCAAAATAATGTGTAACGTGTATTTATTATTTTATAAATTAAAACATAACAATCCAAAACCACGATTTGTCCGAAAAATGTATGTCTGGCCCCACCAACAAAAATGATCATGAGTCGCCACTGTTGTGTCGGTATTCCCCAAAACACCACTTGATTTAAAAACGTTTTCTTTTATGTTTATTTTACAATACTCAATCAATAAACGAATCATTCTCTCCCCGATACCTCATCTACATTACTAGATATTTACCTGAACTCTATATACACAAGAATATCCATCTGAAGTGGGTCTAAATGTAGCAGTTAAACCAAACATCACAACTTAAATACACACTCACAATATAACGCATGCATGCTTTTAATTTACTCTTTTTCAAATTAACTTATAAATAACAATCTCATCTGTTAAATTAATCTTTTCAGATTAATTTGGAAATCAAAATCCCGTCTGGCATCTTCAACAACACTAACAACGGAACAGAGGACACAAGGGTACAGTTCATTGGACACAAGCGTTCGCAGTTATTTGTTCCGGCTGGGGGATTCCCAGATGATGACGTCTCAATGCACAATCAACCAGTCATATCAGCTTCTGTCATGGGAAGAGTGATTAAAAACCTGACATTGCCTATTGAGATTCGGTTACTTAATATAACGGTACAATAATTACTTAATACATTTATCCAATCTAGTGTAAACAAAACAAACACAGATAAGATGAGAACATTGTCCCATGACAAAACACAATGTCAACCCAAAATTATCATCAATAAGGCAAACATTGAAAGGAAACATTACACATTTTGAATATCTTTGCTCCGTAACTTGCAACAACGGAGATTGTAGACAACAAATCAGAAAAGAACTAGTAATAGCATTTAAGGCGGTGGTTAACATATATTATACAGGGTGTTCAACTTAAAAGCAGCACCAGTCATAAATAGAAATTTGCCAGATACGCATTGCATCTCTATTTACTATTTAAACAGGTTCTGACTAGCTTGTCCTACATCACATTTGTTCATTGCTCCTTCACGCACTACAATTACACACCATCACACAACCTTGCCCTACACTACGTCATAACTGAACCTTCCCATTTCCATACATATATGCCAGATTAGCTACATTCACAGGCTGCTTTTAAGTTGAACACCCTGTATATACTTCAGTATAACATAAGCAAGTAAACAAAAGTCAAATGTCTGGCGAGCTCATGTATTTTTACTGGGGCAACATATGGATGTGGATCGTGAGCTACAATAAATATATTAGAAAATACAATCGAATTGTTTTTAAGTGCAATTCTTAAAACACACTATACAGAGAAGAGAAATAACATAGACATTCTACAAACGCTGAACAGAGAAGAGAAATAACATAGACATTCTACAAACGCTGAACAGAGAAGAGAAATAACATAGACATTCTACAAACGCTAGACAGAGAAGAGAAATAACATAGACATTCTACAAGCGCTGAACAGAGAAGAGAAATAACATAGACATTCTACAAGCATTGAACAGAGAAGAGAAATAACATAGACATTCTACAAGCATTGAACAGAGAAGAGAAATAACATAGACATTCTACAATCGCTGAACAGAGAAGAGAAATAGCATAGACATTCTACCAAGCTGAACAGAGAAGAGAAATAACATAGACATTCTACCAGCGTTGAACAGAGAAGAGAAATAACATAGACATTCTACACTACGCTTGAACAGAGAAGAGAAATAACATAGACATTCTACAACGCTGAACAGAGAAGAGAAATAACATAGACATTCTACCAGCGCTGAACAGAGAAGAGAAATAACATAGACATTCTACCAGCGCTGAACAGAGAAGAGAAATAACATAGACATTCTACCAGCGCTGCTGAACATGGAGAATATTGACTAATAAACATCATCATGTTCAGGAAACTAAAATATTTCGGTCACATTAAGCTTGACATTCTTTGGTTTGGAGAGAGAGCTGTAATGGAGGGTATGGTTCCTGGAAGATGAAGGAGAGAGCGATGAATACGACAGAAGCGATAGGACATTAAGGAACATAAAGACATGACGCTGGAGGAGATGGGAGAATTTGTTAAATACCGAAAGTGTTTTAGGCTGCCTGTGATGAGAGGAACGATCTGTAAATGACATACCACAAGATGAGTGTACAAGTTGAGCTATTGTAATAATAATCTACTATTAGAGCAGAAACTAATAAATGAATGTCTCTTACATGTCAGATTAAATTCTATATTTGCAAAAATGTCCAATATCTTATACACCATCAGAAGAAGCAGACAAAGTAACAAAAGATAGTTTTTATGACTGTCTGCAAACAACTTTAGAACACTTTACGATGAACTAACAGTTCTTGGAGATTTCAATGCACACATAAATAGTGACAAACAACACAAGAACAGATTTCAATGCACAAATAAATAGTGACAAACAACACAAGTACAGATTTCAATGCACACATAAATAGTGACAAACAACACAAGTACAGATTTCAATGCACAAATAAATAGTGACAAACAACACAAGAACAGATTTCAATGCACAAATAAATAGTGACAAACAACACAAGTACAGATTTCAATGCACAAATAAATAGTGACAAACAACACAAGAACAGATTTCAATGCACAAATAAATAGTGACAAACAGCACAAGTACAGATTTCAATGCACAAATAAATAGTGACAAACAACACAAGTACAGATTTCAATGCACAAATAAATAGTGACAAACAACACAAGTACAGATTTCAATGCACAAATAAATAGTGACAAACAACACAAGTACAGATTTCAATGCACAAATAAATAGTGACAAACAACACAAGAAGAAAAAGAACAGAAGGATGGAAAGTAACTGTGAAAATGACTTTTGTTTGCTTGTTGGTTACTGAACTGACGTCACGGCGCTCCGACCAGACCCATAGGTGCTCAGTCTCACCCAACGAATTTTGAATAGTATGCATACTAATGGTTCCTGTGACTAGCTGGTTAAACACACTCCTCTCTCTCTCTCTCTATCTATCTATCTATCTATCTATCTCTATCTATCTATCTATCTATCTATCTATCTATCTATCTATTCGCCCTCAGACATCCAGCTCAACTTGTAAATGACTGCCAAAAGAGAAAGATCATGTGACTTCATTGAAGGAAATGATCTGGAAGACATTTTTCTTACAAATCTCTAAGGTCACCTCGATATCACTAAATGGACATATAGAGAACCAGGATGACCAATTGCATGCAGATAATGTGTTAAATTATAATTTTGATGTGTTTTAAAGAGAGAAATAAATCAAGAGATTACGCCAAGACAGGAAATAGATGTGATTGCTATGTCAAGGTTGAATATGAATAGAAGAAATAGCATCTGTTTCTCGGGGCCGATCAATCAATATAAATCACTAGTAATAACGATTCTTTTGTCTGGATGGCAAAATTGAACAATAAATAAAGATACTGACAGAAGAATGCAGAATATTTAACATAAATGTTAGAGATGGATGTTGCAAATCTATTGTAAAAAACACAGAATTTGATTGGAATCAAATACCAGAGGTGAAAGGTCAACAGGAAACCCTTCTGAGAGTGCTGAAAGGTAACGTAAACTCGCATGGTTTTAAAATGTGAATGGGCATGACTCCTTCACAAATACAAGTCTTCATGTGTCAGCATAGGATAGCAGCAGGGACGTGCGGTATATTTTCTCAATATGATGCAAATCTTCGAAATACCGCCCCTTAAATATTTTTTCCTTAAAATAATCTTCAATTATAATTTTGATTTTGCTGCTTATGCGACTACCTTACGGAACCGCCTGATGCGGTCGCCTCTCTGTATCATAGCCGGCAAGCCCAGGTAGTAGGAGAAGAGGTCAGTAAAGAAAATCTTGTGTCGATAACATCAAGGTTTAGCCAGGATAGGACGTTTCTCTACTTCTTCATCTAGCGGATGAAATATATTTTTGGAAGCACATTTTTGTGAATGGTTCCACTGTAGCACTTCTTTGACCATATTGGGTTAGATATTCACCCCCGTAAGAGAGACCAAATATACGATAAGAACTATATGATAAGGTGACAGAAATTATTTTTATTTTACATAACTGAGACAATAATTCTTCTCTATTTCCAGCCTGGCAGTAACTACACATGCGTGTTCTGGGACCCACAAGGTAAGAACTGTTATAATAATGCATTTTGTAAATATCCTTTTTGAAATCAAGGCCATTTGACAATATAACATTTTGTATTGCGATAACTATTTGCAATGTCTCTACACCTCTGTATCCTGGGCAACTTGTTCACTATCTTCTATGGAATTAAGTGCGATATTTCTCGACTATCTCCGTAAAGTTGGTTTCAGGTTTTCTATCGCATGTTTTCTTTCTTGAACCATTGGCCTGCAAAAAAACATTTCGGTGTTCACATGGTACACAGTTGGACTTCAGGTTTCCTGATCCTTTACTTGGAGATCTAAATTACATGTACCTTAGAAGTCGGAGTAAGTCTCGCATGAATGGCGAGAGACACTGATGATACAGAAAGCAAGCCTTCAGTAAAATCAGTCTGAGTGCCAGGTGAGGCACCTTAATTACGCCTGAACTCATAGCGGGTGAACTGGTGGAAAAGATCTGGCCCTTAAGCAACTGAATGGCATTCTCCTTATCCATCTTAGCGCCAGAAAATAATTGCTTCCGGCATATGGGGCTCGTTAACAGTGATAAGCTAACTCAAATATGCGAGGTAAACTCTGTTTTCAAACCTCCGCTGTCTTACAGCTGTTCCCGTTCATATGAAAGACTTTGGAAGTAAACCCCGAGATAAAATCTGCACCAGGTGTCACTAAGGAAGTATCCTATTGTATACATTAGTATTCTGACAACTTCAACGTTGCTGGCGTCAAGCTGTCTGGTCTTGCCGTCCACGTGAAGGAAAAACTGATGCATGGGTAGCAGATATCTCTCCTATTAGCATGCCCAAAATAGTGTCTTGGAGAAGCGACTCCAGCTTCGCCTACAGTGTCGATATTTTTGTAATTCTAAAATGTCCCAGAAGGAAGCAGAAATAAAACTCACCATAGACTAGCAGGATGCCATCATCGTAAAAAAACCATTCGTTACTGCATGTAGTAGCGCTTTCTAGTACGGTGTAGGACATGTGGACGTGAGCCTGGGTATTTAATGACTGCATGGCTAGTGCAGTCTACGCGAAACTATTAGTTCAGATTTTTCTTTATGCCCACAACAGAAAAAATCTTTGCCTAAAACCGTGACTTAAAACATGGTCTCCGCATGGAGAGCCGCGCGCTAATCCATTTGACCAGACGCTACTAGACATCATCTTTTCCCATTTCAATTCTCTGACAAGCTATCTTCATTCGCATCCTGAATGTCAGTGCTGATCCTACTAATATCTCAACATAATCAATGATGGTAACAATTTAATTCTGATTTCATGTTTATCAAGCGTACCACGACCGATTACCATGCGTGTTTGTCATGACATTCATTTTCAAATCCCAGCTCCTGCTATTCTTGGTAAATTTCGAATATCCATTTAATGTTTATGAGATAGCGATCTGCTTATTAGCAAATGACAGATGTAAAGGACGGGTTATGATCAGCAGGTTATGTCGTAAATGTCAAGTAATGTAGAGGGTAACATTATTTAATTTAATTACAATGTTTTAGGTTCACAGTGGTCCAAGGCGAGGGAATTCTAGAAGTGTGAGTTAGTGGATCATGACGGGGTGTCACTTGTGTAGAAGATGAGCAGCTTTGCTAAGTGCTTTGTGGTAGAGAGTTTGTAGAAGATGGATGAGGTTATTAAATAGCAGTTTAAATGGGGAGGAGGGTGAAGGGTTGATGTGTAGATAATGAGCTAGGTTGAGATAGCGAGTTATAAGACGATCGAGGGTTAGGTGTAGAAATGAGCAGGCTATTGTAGAAGATGAGCGAGGGTTAGGTGTAGAAGATAAGTAAGTACAGGTTAGTGTAGAAGATGAGCGAGGGTTAGGTGTAGAAGCTTAGTAGAAGATGAGGTGGGTTGTAGAAGATGAGCGAGGGCTAGGTGTAGAAGATGAGCGAGGGTTAGGTGTAGAAGATGAGCGAGGGGTAGGTGTAGAAGATGAGCGAGGTTAGTGTAGGTGAGCAGGTAGTTAGAAATGAGCGAGGGTTAGGTGTAGAAGATGAGCGAGGTTGATGTGTAGAAGATGAGCGAGGGTTAGGTGTAGAAGAGCTGGTGATGAGCGAGGGTTAGGTGTAGAAGATGAGCGAGGGTTAGGTGTAGAAGATGAGCGGGGTTAGGTGTAAAGCGTTGGTAGAAGATGAGCGAGGGTTAGGTGTAGAAGTGAGCGAGGGTTAGGTGTGAGAGAAGTTGTAGACATGAGCGAGGGTTAGTGTAGAAGATGAGCGAGGGCTGAGGGGGTGATGATAGATGAGCGAGGGTTAGGTGTAGAGGATGGACAAGGTTGGAGTGTAGGAGATGGCCGAGAGTGAGGATAGGAGACGGACGAGAGTGAGCTGGAGAAAATAATCGAGAATGAGGTGATCAGTTGCATGAGACAATGTAGATAAACATGGGAAAAATGCAACTGATTATTGAAAAAAATTTAAGGAACTAAATAGATAGCAATCAGATGAATGTGAAAGAAAAGTAAAATAAGAAAAAAATACAAAGGCTAATAATAAACGTTGATGTAAAAAAAATGATCAAGAAAAATTATAGTACAAATATCAAATATATATAGAATCAAAATTTAAAAGCAGTAAAAGAAAGAATGGAAATAAAATTGCAACAAATGCATAAATAAAAACAAACAAAGAATGGTCAGTCGGGAGAGATTCATTTAGTACAGGAGTGCTTCTCAAGAGGTGCCTGGCTTGAATTTCCAACCTGACCTGAGTATAGTCTGTCATCGAGCAAAAATAAGGGTCGTGTTCAATTGAGAAAAGAACTAGTCAATTAGAGAAAGGAGCGAAGAAAGTAAATTCAAATGCTTACATTTCAAATACGACTAGGAGCTGCATATATCCGGTAAGAAAGAGATTGAGACATGGTTTACCAGCGATCAATCAATCAACAACAAACAATGTTATGATTATACTGAAAGAAACTTAAGGGTTCAACGAAATAAACATCAGTAAAATTCAAATAGATAGAATGTGCATAAAAATTATATAGGTTATTATCAATAATGAGGTGTTACACTGCAGTTTCACAGACCGCCTCACCAACGATTGGCAACGAGTTCTGTCGACAACAATCGTAGTTTCGAAACTGATGCAAAACGGCGCATTCTTGAGTCAACAACAACTTGACATCACATTTTTTCGATCCAGAAGCACTGTTTCAGCTTGCTTTGCCATGGACAAAACTTTCGGTACGGGCCCACTGAAACACGAATTGGGGAATCTGTGCTTTTTCTGCCATCCACGAATTGAACCCGCACACAGAGGGATAGTCACCCGTAGTCCAACGCGCTACGAAACACGCTGGGCAGACGCTTCAACTTAACCACAGAGACACCTTACAGGTTATGATCAATTCAAACAACTGAAAACGCAATAATGTAGACAAACGAGCTGCAGGAAAAAAACTTAATTCCTCTAAAAGAGCAACCAAAAATATATGATTGCAAATTCAAATGACTATTGAAAAATTTCTTCTTCGTCATACACAATCTGATGTAAATGTTAATATGGTTGCACTTGTACACATCTAGTGAATTGGGAGAATGAAATAATATATAATGTTTCTTAGAAAAAGTAAATTAATGTTTCATCACAGAAAACAAGTTTGTGTAAAGACAGCACAACCAATAAAACCCAGATAATTTTGTTTAGCGTATTCAAAAATGTAAGTATTTCTGATAAGTTAAATATAGATTTATTACTTCAACAGTACATATAAATTTATCCTAAAGTTAAATATAGATATTATATATATAAACATCTAATATAGATTTTAGTCCAAAGTTAAATATCAGAGTATATGTACATAACAGCAGACCTATGATCATTGAAACATTAGTTAGTTTAGTCTACTTGCAGGAGCTAACCTAAACAAGATCCAAGGTTAAATATCTGAGTTTACTCAATCAGCTCCCATTAAATCTAGTCCTGAGTTAATATCAGTACTTAGCCATGTTACAGAGTTCAAATTAAACCTTTAAATATCAGTTTTATCATCTTCAACAACTATTCAACTAATGTGAGATCTCAGGATATCGATTAGGGGTATTCAACAGATATTACCTAGCAAGTTCTAGATCCATTAAAAAGAGCTTGAGTGATTCAACACGCATACCATGACCACAAAATTGTAGTCAAGTCTAGCTTGGGGACCAGAATTTTTCCACTTGTCTAATGTAGTAACCTATCAGTTCTTTTTCACTACCAAGTTAATTACTTTCCAGATAATTTATTCCTTTCATTTCATCATGATTTCCATGAAATTAACTTCATCATTCCATGCATTTAAAAAATAATGAATATATTAGCATAAGTTACTTTTGATGTCTTTGCATCTTAAACAGATATGCATGTTCTTAAATATGTTCCTAGCCGTTGTTGTCTTTCAAAATTCAGTTTTGACTCTTTTTGCTGATGCGCCAGACATATATCCGGAAAAAAACTCAATGCAGTTCTCAATACAATTTATAATAAATTACAACTAATGCACAGTTATACGATTATCTAGAAGGTTCTGCTATTGCAGGTTGAGAGAGGGCGCTATCATAAGACACTAAAAGTGTAGTTTTATGTTCAAATTTAACCTTTATTTGAGATACTATTTTTTTAGCGTTCAATTGACAATATGTTTCCAGATTTGGAAGAAGTGGTTTCCTATACAATCTTTACGGGTTTATACCTACATTTAGTCTGTTCCATATGCCGTTAACTTTTCATGAATCAATAGCTTTTTACGCTTTTCATTGTTTTTCTGGAATATACTAGAGCCTCTGCCCATTGTTCGAACGGGACTAGGTGCTAGTCCTTGTGAGTAACTCCACTGGCAGAAAACTAAGTTCACCAATTTACTGTTTGTGCAAGCCCGATTCGAACTCCCGACACACCGAGGTTTCAGACCAAGTGCTTCTGGATCGGAAAAAAACGATGTCATTTGCTTAAAGGTTAAAGTGAGAAAGATTTGTTGAATGAATTTGTTCATAGTGAAAACGATTGCATACACAATTGATGTAAATTAATAATAAGTTGTAGTAATCTTACTCGCTCCAGGAAACGGAAAGAAATAAGAAAATATAAATGTTCTTTAAGAAAATGCAGTGAATTAAAATGTACACACGAAAACAACTTCTAGAAAGACTTGCGACACACAAAAACGCACAGATACACTCTTTCGTACAATTCCGTATGTGCAAAAATGTAAAGGTATTATGCCTGGATAGTTAACATATAATTTACATTACTTTACATGTACATATATGTATATCTATATCGCATATATATATATATAAACATCTTAATAAAGACTTGTTAGTGTTGGTATAGAAGTTACCAGGATATGTACAATAACAGAGCAGACATTGATACATTGAAACAGTTAGTTTATGTCTTATTGTCTATCTCTGCAGGATGTAAACTCTAAACAAAGTATCTCAAAGGAACATGAGCAAATCTTGACGTACTTGACCTACATCGGCTGCGCCATCTCCACAAGCTGTCTGGTTATTACTATCGTCACCTACGCCATGTTTAAGTGAGTTCAAATCATCGCTTTACTCATCATTTCTTATCATCTTCCATGCAACATATTCAACGTAATGTGATGTCGTTTCATGGATAGGGATGCGGTCGAGGTATTGCAGCAGAATATTTACTCTCAGCAAGTTCTACAATCATTCAAAAGAGACGCATGAGATGATTGAACACGTATTGCGCATGGAGTCTGTCACGAAAACTGTAAAGTCGTGTCTTTGGGTGTGACCAAAATTACTCCACTTGTCTAATGTATAACTCTGTGCGTAGTTCTTTTTTCACTACTAATTGTTGAATTACTTGTTCATTAGTTATATTCCATTTTCATATTCTTCTGTATATTCACATTTCGCAAGTTTCAATTCTTCTCTTCATCTGCTTGTTCATTGTTCACGTCTCCGCTCCATATACAAATAATGAATATATGTAGCACTTAGCAAGTCTTATCTTTTGTGTATGTTTTTGCATCTTAATACATTTTTGTTTCATGTTCTTAAATATGTTCCTGGCCGTTCGTTGTCTCTTTCAAAATTCATTTTCACATCTTTCTTCTTAAGTATCAGCCGGAATAGACATCCGGAATACAATACTCGAATGCAAGTTCTCGAATACAAGTCAGATGGGAAAGTTACAACTGAAATAAGAACACATGAAGTCGTCACGAGTACCTAAGAAAGGATTGCTGCTATTCCAGCAGGTTGGAGAGAGTTTGTCGCTATCATAAAGACACCAGCAAACCAGATGTCTGCAACTGAACGAAAATTTATTTCTCTCGAATTTTAGATCCCTTTCTTTAGAATACTATTATTTCTTGCGTTCAATCCGTCGACAATTCGTCCTTCTCCCAGATCGTTGTGAAGACATTTTCCTATATAATTCTGGTCACGGTTGGGTCTACTCGCAGTTTGTCTGTTCCATGTGCACGGTTCTTCTTCATTGAAACCTCTAATAGCTTTTTTACAATGTCTTCTTCATTTGTTGGTTTTGAATATACCTAGATGCCCGTCTGCCCATCGTGTTCGTACCGCGTTGGACTACGGGTGACTAGTCTTCTGTAAGTGCGGGTTCAACTCCGCGGACTGGCAGAAAAACTACAGGTTCCCCATATTTACGGTGTTCGTGGCACCAGGCCGAAGGGTTACGATGTCCATGACACCGAGCCGAAGAGTTTTCAGCTCAAGTGCTTCTGGATCGGAAAAAAAAATATACCTAGATGTCATTAGAAGCTTGTCATTTCAGTAAGGAGTGGTGGTGTGGGGGGATTGTTGGGAGAAAGATTGTGTTGAACTTTGCACTTTATGTGTTCATAGTGACGTTTTAAAATTGCAAGTATAATTATTAAATGTAACATTAACTATTAACGTAGATAGATAAATCGTTACTCGCTCAGACAACTATTAACGTCTCGATATGGATGCTTATAATTTCAACTTGTTTCATCTCCAGGTGTTTGAACAATGAGAAGTCAGGGAAGATCCTTCTTCAGCTTTGTACAGCTCTCCTACTGCTTAACGTGATTTTTCTTGTTGGAACCGTGGATGTGTCTGGATACAGGTACGTCTGTTGATATCCATGAGATTATGGTCGTTGATAGCAAAGCAGATAACACGTTGTACTTGTGTTCACTTAGCGTAGATATTTCAGAGTTCGAGGCAAGCTTGGGGCAAATATGTTCGGTGTGCACACGGTATACGGTTCGACTATATGAAACACTGATCCTTTACTTTGGAATCTAAATGACAAGTACCTCTGAAGTCAGAGTGTAACTCGCCTGAAGGACGAGGAGCACTTGGGATATGGAAAGCAAGTCTTTACGCAAAAACCAGTCAGAGGCGCCATATTATGCGTTATAACTACGCCTAAATTAATAGTAGGCGAACGAGGGCAAAAAAATCTGAAGAGAATACATATACTTCAAATTGTTTTAAAATTTAAAACTTGATGTATATATGTATATTTGTATGTGTATGTGTGTGTGTGTGCGTGTGTACGTGCGCATGCGTATGTATGTGTGTGTGTGTGTATATATATGTATGTGTGTGTACGCGCGTGCATGCGCGTGTGCGCGTGTATGTGTTTGTGTGTGTATGTATCTGTGTGTGTGTATGTATGTATGTATGCATGTATTTATGTATGCATGTATGCATGCCTGCCTGCGTGCGTGCGTGTGTGTGTATGTGTCCCTTGCGCAAGATCGCCAAATGTGGCACTGTAACAACAAAAGAGGAACCCGAATAGCTGAGAATCATCGTATTGTTGAGTCACAGAGAAAACGAGCAGCGGAAAAAGACAGAGCACACAACACGCACATGTCTAACCTTGATCATGTATGCCCCACCTGTGGTCGGGTATTCTGTTCTAGGATTGGACTCTACAGTCACCTCCGCACACACCAGAGAGGTGCAACAGCTACGTCTAGGGATTATGTTGTCATCATCGCTTGCGATGGACGTGCTTTTATATATGTGTGTGTTATGTATGTATGTATGTATGTATTTATGTATGCATGTATGCATGCCTGCGTGCGTGCGTGCGTGCGTGCGTGTGTGTGTGTGTGTGTGTGCATGTATGTATGTATGTATATATACACATCCACTCGTCACTTCCAGGGGCATTTCCTATGTACATCAACAAAGCAGTGAACGGGTGTATGATCAGAATAAGCGTCAGTGTAAGATGGACAAACTAGAAACAGTTGCATTACACATTCCCATATACATAATATAATGAACTCATGTCTGCTACTACACACAAAACTTCATCTTTAATGATGTTTTGTTTCACTTGCTTGAAATCCGTATTCTGCTTGAACGACTTTTCCGTGCTTTGATAATGTGGACAAATAACCGTGAGCTCAGTTTGATAACATTCACTCTTTTTCTTCCTTCCATTAAAACTGTTACCTTTTCATCTCAGAAGAAAGTATTGTTCAGGTAAACATATCGATTTCTTTAGGTAATTTTTTTATCCTCTTATGCTTTTATGTTTACATGATTTTCCAATCTTTGGTGTAATCTCGTAATGTTTTTTTTTTAATGTTATAATGCGACCTCTAAGTTTAAACAATTTTTTAACATTCTTCTTCTTCAATCAACTTCTGCTATGCGACTACTCCGGTATGTGTCGTAAACGAGGGCTTCACCGGTCCCCCATAGTTTGTTTTGTAGGGCTGTTTCTGTTGGCCAGATCTCTACTCTCACACTGCTCACGCTGGGGCAGTATTGCAGGATGTGCTCTGGGGACTGCTTAGGTGCTCCACAGGTGCAGGCAGCCGAGTCCATGAGACCTATACCGTGGAGGCGTGCTCTGAGATCGCAGTGTCCCGTTCTAAGTCTGAAAACTGTGGTCTGTGCTTTTCTTTTTAGTGTATGAATACTGTCAATATCGTATCTTTGATAAGGAATTATTTATTTTCGAGTTTGTTTTCATTTTTTTCCCTTTCTTCTAATTATTTCTGACATTTAGTTTGAGTCTATTATCTTTGCTTTAATATCTCTTGTCTACATTATTTATTACCTCCGACTCGTCACTACAAAGTTATCATAACTCATAACTCGGAGTATGTGTGGCTAAATGATTAACCCGTTGCCTTGTGTTACGAAAGTCGTGGGCTCGAATCCTGATCGCGTCATTCTGTTCACGTGTGGATTTTTCTAGAGATCCCCATGATTGTTGCCAGAGCTACGGAGTTCGTACTATGTTCCATACTCTCGACAGGCTACGTGCCATTTCTGCGGAGAGGGACCGAGCCATAACATATGAAGTAAAACATGGTGCAATGAAGTCTATACTTCGTATTTACACCCTTTACAAAACTCATAAGCTTAGGTGACAAAAAACAAGGTTTATGAAGCGCACATAAAAGCCCGTTCTAGAAATATCTTCTGATCTTGACGTTGTAAGATAAAATATAATTGGAGAAAAGAAAAAAAAATGAAGAACTCATCAACTTTAATGAAGAAAGAAAACAACCCCAGAACACAACTCCCCATCCACAACCCTTCAATCCTTGAAGACTACACCACTAAACATCTGGTTTCAATCACCGAACCCCTCCGACAAAGTTAAACAATCTAACCAATAACCGTATCTCATTTTTGTTTTAGAAAACATTAACTGAATTCTCCACAAGAAGTTAATTCAAATTGTTAATATTTGTTGACCAACATGCCCTGATATAACCAAAAATAGCCTTGTTCTTAGGTTGAATGGAGCGTGTCGACTTAACAGAGACTTTAATCCTTTACAAAATATACAAATAAATAAATCTAATAATAATAATAATAAATATCTTATTGTTATACGTCATATATGACCTGCAAGCAATTTATCCATACTGTTCTATCCTGGGCAACTATCATCTCTCCATGGAACTGAGACCAATATTTCTTGCCTCTCTCAGCAAAGTTCGTCTCAGGGTCTCCTTAGGTCGTCCTCTCTTTCTTGAACCCTTGCATCCCACTTTAATACCTGCTTACCAGCCTGCCCAGCGTGTTCGAAGCGCGTTGGACTGCGGGTGACTAGCCCTCTGTGAGTGCGGGTTCAATTCCGCGGGTTGGCAGAAAAGTCACAGGTTCCCCAGATTCACGGTGTTCGTGGTACTGAACCGAAGGGTTACGATGTCCATGGCACCGAGCTGAAGAGCTGAAAGCTCAAGTGCTTCTGGATATAAAAAAATTGTAAATATCTGCTTTGATGTTCTTTGAACAAATAGATATACGTTGATATTCTTTGAACACATAGATATACTTTGATATTCTTTGAACAAATAGATATACTTATATATATTTTCAGCAAGGATGCATGCCTAGTAGTCGGCATGTTGCTGCACTATTTCTTACTGTCCTCGCTCATGTGGATGTTGGTGGAGGCAGTCGAGATGTACCAAGCACTAGTCACCGTTTTTAGCAAGTACGAGAGGCTGTATTTACTCAAACGATGCCTACTTGCTTGGGGTGAGTTTTGTCCTTTTACCGTATAGCAGTATGCATAACAATAAGAGACAATTAGAAATGAAGAAATCAGAAGGAGACTGCATGTAAAACCAATCATTCAATTTATAAAAGAACAACAGATTAAATGGTTTGGACACTTGACAAGAATGCCCTAGTATCGATTACCATAGGGAGCCACACTGAAAAGTATAACGAGAACAAAGCAAAAAGAAGACCACGCAAAAGATGGAGCTACGGCATGAAGGCAACATTAAGAAACAGAATAATAGCTTACAAAGTGTCTTAGAACATGCATACACAAGATCACAACACACCCTATTTCCCCAACACTTATTTAAAGAAGTTAATGGTGGAAGAGAAGAAGAAAATGCATAACCTCCTTTATCTGCTGAATGTGACTGAGAATCTATGGGTGTGATCATAGTACTATGACTTCAGTTATGTTAATAAATTGGTCTGCATGTAGATCTTGTCGTATAGCACTTGATGTTTTCTGAACACATTTATTACGTTCCATTTTGTAGAAATTTAAAATATGTTATTTGTTTTAAAACACATTTTAAGTAAGTTAAAATGTATTTGTTTCATTTTGAGCAATAAATACGGGAACAGACAGAGTGTAGTTTTATATCAGCAAAGAAAATCATACTCTTTCCCTGTTGGTTTCAATCAATAGCATATCTTGCTAAGTTATTCAGTTTTTTCTAGAGTGTATTCAATTCATCATCACTTTCTCTCATTAACTTCCAGTTTTATTTGTTTATGGTCTATTCTCTTCCATGAGTGTGTATTTCTGATCACTTCCTATCATCTGATACAGAATATGCGACGGAGACATCGGTCGGAAATGTCTGCAAGTTGAATTTACTGTTGCTGATCAATTGCCATGACTCAGAGCTACAGAACAAAACAGATTGTGAATTTGTGTTCTTCTTCTTTTGTCAGCACACTGTTACCGTGTTGTTAAAACAGTGTCGTGGTTTTATGTATTTGTCTTGCGCTTCTCTGCTTTTGTCAGCACACTGTTACCGGGCTGTTAACCCAGTGTCGTTGTTTTATGTATTTGTCTTGCGCTTCTCTGGTGACTTGTGTGATGGTTTTCTTAGTCCCCTGGCAGAATTCAGCTACGTTATCTATCCACCTTTTCCTCGGTCTTCCTCTCTCCTTCCTTCCTGATATTCTGTTGGGGAAAGGTTCATAGGCAGTTTGGTCTGTTCGCATTCTTACTAAGTGGCCAAACCACTTCATTCTCTGTTTCGCTATATAGTTCAAGCACGGTCTTGTTCCAACCTTTCTCTGATGCTGGTATTCGTTACTCTGTCGATTCTTGTGTTGTTGGTGACTTTGCGGAGACATCTCATTTCGCATGTTGCTATTTTCTGTGTATGTTTCTTATTCATTGTCCATGTTTTACATTGGTAACGTAGAGTGGGTATGAAGATGATTTGTGTTATTAAACAGTTTAAATTTAGTTCTAAGAGAGAAAAACTGTCAAGTTGCATACTGAAGGCAGAAATAAATGCTAAATTTGCAAAGATGCGACAGACACATTTAACTATCTGCTTTCAGAAGTCATAAAATTGGCTTAACTTTAAATCATATTCAATATACTAAAATAAAATTGTATCAAACCATGCATCTATTTCTCAATTTCAAAAATATGTTGTTTTCATTTTAATCATTATCCCACTTTCCACTCAGTTTTAATATTCTTCTTCTTCTTCTTCTTTGCGTTCGTTCTTTACGTCCAATTTTAATCACTCTTTGTGATATGTTTGATCTTTGTCAAGAACGTGTATATGTTGCACATTGGTTTGGTAGGCCCCTAAACGCATAGACTTCTACACTTTAGGACACATGCATCCGATTTCAGCCAAACCTCCTAAGTTGCCTCTTACGACATTCGTGGCAGGTAACAGTGGTTCTATTCTTTACACCCTAAATTTGTGCTCTGGTAACCACTCGGGTGAGTTTTAATATTAATAAATGTCACTCTGTATCAATTCTTTAGTCTGCGTCCGATCCAACTTGAGTTTATTTTTCTAATGTATACAGTGAACTCACTTCTTAGACTAGTGGTCCGGGTTCAAGTCTAAAGTAGATGTGAGATTGTTTTCTGACTGTAGCGGCTCTCATGTTGACCCAGCCTTAATTGAGTACCCGAAAAAGCACTGAGAAGTAAATACGACCAGTGTGATGTTTACTACATCATCCACCGTGTGCCGACGGTCTATTAAAAACAAGGGCCTTCCATCGTATTACTCTATATACCATGTGGTATGAAAATGGGTTTCTTTACTTTTACCTTTTTCTCTCTACTGTACAGACCTTATCAAGCTTATGTTTACGTGTCTCTCGATATTTCTCTCTACTGTACAGACCTTATCAAGCTTATGTTTACGTGTCTCTCGATATTTCTCTCTACTGTACAGACCTTATCAAGCTTATGTTTACGTGTCTCTCGATATTTCTCTCTACTGTACAGACCTTATCAAGCTTATGTTTACGTGTCTCTCGATATTTCTCTCTACTGTACAGACCTTATCAAGCTTATGTTTACGTGTCTCTCGATATTTCTTTCATGAGCTAATTTTTCCATGTTATGTTTTATAACAATCCTTCTCAAATTTCGCAAAGTTATGTCCCATCACCGTTCATGTTATATATATATATATATAAATTCAACGAATTCTATAGTATAGTACATTATAATTTTATTGAACAGTGCAGTGATAGTGTATGATTTTATAACAAATATAATACGATTTGAACATAAACATCAGAATCACATACCTTTTGTTGGTTACCATTGGGGTCCTTATATTACAGATTGGAAACCACTGTTATGTATTATACTAAATGCATCAGAATTAATTCCACTTTATGTTAATATTTTTGTTTATGTATGATTTATATCATATAGGTATTCCGATTGTTATCGTCGCCATCACAGCAGCCGTGAGCAGCGAGAGCTACTACAGCCAAAAGGACGTACGAAATTTGTAAGTACCGTCTTTAAAAATACTATAGCATTAGATTTAACAAAAATCAGGATTATCGGTATGCTATGTTATGTTATTTTATGTTATGCGATTGACATCACGATTCCCATGCGTGCTCTGTCCTCCGTTGTAGTAGCCATCCCAAAGTCCACTTGCTCACTGTACCCATGAGAAGTTGATTAGTATATCATCTCTCTGTACCACGAAGACAACACTGTATAGCATGTCCAAACTTAAAGAGGTTTAAATCCCCTACATAACAAACATATTTACACCGATATCCAAGAACCAAATTCACTTCTATAGGTAATCCTTGCAGGAGAGTCGCGAGAGGCAAAGGCTTTGAGAGTAAAACCAAAAAGAAAATTCAGAGTTGAGTCACTAAGGTAGGCAGGCATTGGGTCACCACTAGTAACAACTATTATATGACAGATTATCTGGAGATAAGTTGGGTATACTCGGAACAGAAATTATCAATGTATTACATGACAGGAGAGTGGCAGTAGCGCAGTTGTTAGTGAACTCGCTTCTTAGGCTAGTGGTCCGGATTCAATCCACATGGACGTGGTAACTTTCCCGACCGTAACGTCTCTCAGCTCGACCCATCCTCAATTGAGTACCAGGAAATGTATTGGGAAGTAAAGACGGCCAGCTTGATGTTGACCACAACACCCATCGTGTGCCGACGTTCAATGAAAAATACGCACCTAGCACCATATTACCTTACATACCACATGATATAAAAAGTGTTCTTTTACCTTTTTTTTTTATTAACTAACAAAATCATGAGTTGTGATTAGTCATTTATTTTCCGTACATTCATTTTGTGATGACATCTTTATAATTTTTTTAATTGAGCTTAATCTATTACAGTAACGATAGAAACAATCGTGTACGTCAACCAGAAGAAATCTAGAATGTTCTGTGCGGTTAACTAACTAACTAACTAACTAACTAACTAGCTACCTAGCTAACTCACTAACTAACTAACTAACTAGCTCACTAACTAACTATATAACTAACTAACTAACTAGCTCACTAACTAACTATAAACTAACTAACTAGCTAGCTCACTAACTAACTATATAACTAACTAACTAGCTCACTAACTAATTATATAACTAACTAACTAACTAGCTAACAAACTAACTAGCTAACAAACTAACTAGCTAACAAATTAACTAACTAACTAACTAAGTAACTAACTAACTAACTGAACTACTAGCTAAGCTAGTTCACTAACTAATTATATAACTAACTAACTAACTAGCTAACAACTAGCTACTAGCTAGTTCACTAACTAACTATATAACTACTAACGAATGAACTAGCTACCTAGCTAGCTCACTAACTAACTATATAACTAATTAACCAACGAGCTACCTAGGTAGTTCACTAACTAACTAATAACTAATAACTCAACGAGCTACCTAAGCTAGTTCACTAACTAACTATATAACTAACTAACGAATGAACTAGCTACCTAGCTAGCTCACTAACTAACTATATAACTAATTAACCAACAGCTACCAGGTAGTTCACTAACTAACTAATAACTAACTAACTTAACTACTAACTAACGAGCTACCTAGCTAGTTCACTAACTAACTAACTAACTAACTAACTAACTAGCTAACAAATTAACTAACAAACTAACTAAGTAACTAACTAACTAACGAACTAGCTAGCTAGCTAGTTCACTAACTAATTATATAACTAACTAACTAATGAACTAGCTACCTAGCTAGTTCACTAACTAACTATATAACTAACTAACTAACTAGCTAACAAATTAACTAACTAACTAACTAAGTAACTAACTAACTAACGAACTAGCTAGCTAGCTAGTTCACTAACTAATTATATAACTAACTAACTAATGAACTAGCTACCTAGCTAGCTCACTAACTAACTATATAACTAATAACAACGAGCTACACTAGTAGTTCACTAACTAACTATATAACTAATTAACCAACAGCTACACTAGCTAGTTCACTAACTAACTATATAACTAACTAACGAATGAACTACTACCTAACTAGCTCACTAACTAACTATATAACTAATTAACCAACGAGCTACCTAGGTAGTTCACTAACTAACTATATAACTAACTAACTAACTAGCTAACAAATTAACTAACTAACTAACTAAGTAACTAACTAACTAACGAACTAGCTAGCTAGCTAGTTCACTAACTAATTATATAACTAACTAACTAATGAACTAGCTACCTAGCTAGCTCACTAACTAACTATATAACTAATTAACCAACGAGCTACCTAGGTAGTTCACTAACTAACTATATAACTAATTAACCAACGAGCTACCTAGCTAGTTCACTAACTAACTATATAACTAACTAACTAATGAACTAGCTACCTAGCTAGCTCACTAACTAACTATATAACTAATTAACCAACGAGCTACCTAGCTAGTTCACTAACTAACTATATAACTAACTAACTAACTAGCTAACCAACGAGCTACCTAGCTAGTTCACTAACTAACTAACTAACTAACTAACTAACTAACTAACTAACTAACTATATAACTAACTAACTAACTAACTAACTAACTAACTAGCTAACAAATTAACTAAGTAAAAATATGACAATATACAATAGAAAATGGGACACATTCGTTAAACAAACATTACGTACACAAAGATTTCTCGGACATCCGATGTGATTCACAAAATGATGGCAATGCGATACGTAAATTTGGGACTTCAAACTATTTTGAGTGTCATACTTTGGTATGGCTTTTCAACCCACATTTCCCGTCATGGAGGCGGGGTATGGTCTGCTCGATCAACATGATTGTCAATCGTGACATCGTAGATTCAAAACTACAATGATTGCACAAGAGTGTAATCGAGAACTCTAAACCCACCTTTCAATAATGGAATTTGAGGGATTGAAGCGAAATAGTCGAGAAATGGATGCTTTACGTACATCAAACTTTGAATTCGACAACAGCGACGGTCCATCCAGTTCTCACCGGAGTCCTGGGTTGGGTCTGTAAATGCGTGAGAACCGTCTTCAGTGCTTCCGGCAATGAAGTCTGTTCTTATGTTGACCCTTCTAGTAGTATTTCTTTGTTTCTTCAGATTTTTGTCGTTTTTTTCCTAATGTTTTTTTTGCTTGATTTTATAGGCTCTTTGTTGTCTTTTTCTACAATAATTTTAAAAAGACATACAAAGAACGTGTATAAAAGCAAGTCAAAAAAACCCCCTTAAATATTTCACTTTTCGAAAGTTTGGTTTCAACTAAATAACAATTATATTTTTCCTCCTGACTGTTAGCAAAACGAAAATTTAATAACTGGAGAGAAGACAGAATAAAGCTATTTGTTTCATCCTGGCTTGAACTAGTGGTTAAATGAGAGCGTACCGCATTCAGGACATCGGCTCAGTCAATACTTCTGCCCGCTTCAGTCGGCGCATTGCTTGCAAGAAAGTTTGTTACCTTGTTCTGCAGCATGTCCAGGTGTGTACATCCAAGTCAGTGTCTTGAGATGTGATCTCCGAAAGCTGTTTACCCGTTCCGCGCGCAGACTTCCATATTCAATCATTTGAAGCATATCCAGCGAGTCTGATATGATAATCGTATGAGTGGCTTTTGCTCAGCCACCACGAGAGAACCCTGGAGGTAGCGGTAAAGTTGAAACGAAGGAGAAGTTATATCTACACAAATGTCTTCTTTTGGTATTAAAAATATTAAAAGAGACGTATCCACATTTACTTTAAATTACTTCAAGAAACTGGACAGCTTTGAGAATAAATGTCTCCGAAAATTATTAAAAGTAAAATGGAGTGATTTCGTTTCTAACAACACAGTGAGAGATAGAATACACCAACAACCCGTATCAAATATTATAAGGAAATATTTAGGTCATTTTCTTAGATCAGACGAAAAGAGATTAAATCGACAAGTCCTTATGTGGTCACCAGTTGGGAAAAGAAAACGTGGAAGACCAAAGACCATTCTTCGAAGAACCATCCAACAAGAAAGTAAACTATTGGGATGTAAAACCATACAAGATCTCCAACTGCTAGCATTACATGAAGATCTAAAACCTCTGCCCTATGTGCCGCCTTTGGCACGAAAGGAACAAACTAATCAAAGTGCGAGTACATTGACTAATTTTCTGTCACTTGTTTTTTAACTGTACTAGACACTATTGGAAAATGTTGATAGTTTTGTAGTTTTTAGTATTTAGATTCTTAGCTAAAAAAAAAAAACCAGCGTAAATATAATTTACACAAATATTAAAGTGAACATGGCTCTGCAGAAGTTAAAAGAACTACAAAATCTATGGAAGAAAACTGAAATTAAGACAAAACATTAATTTTAAAGAGCATGTTTATTTCTCAAAGCAACATGATCCATGGATTATTTTTAAAACAGTAGAACAATAGAGTATTGTCTTTGAGCGAAAGTGCTAGATAAAAGTACTATAGGCGTTAAGTTTGGACATGCCAGACAGTGTCGTCTTCGTGGTAGAGAGAGAAGATATAGTAATCAACTTCTCATGGGTACTGTGAGCAAATGGACTTTGGGATGGCTGCTGCAATGGAGGACAGAGCACGAATGGGAATGCCCAATGTGCCATGACGTCGATCGCATAACATAACATAAGAATACATTAGAGAGAAATAAGAACAAGGATGTAACTTTCACAAACAGCTTAACTTGACGAGAAATGGTAGATAAAGAAAGAAATGCCCGAACAAATGAAACACTTTGTACAGATAAAACAATATGATTTTTTTAAGAAGATCGTTCTGTGTGGCATACCGGATACCGGACATACAGGGGAAAGGAAGATCAAGGAGAAGAAGGATGCAAAATGTCATAAAGGAGTTGAGTATGAATGCGGCAGACCTCGAAAACCTGACGTGAACAGACATTTAGAACTGCTGTCATTGGAGTCACGTTTCAACAGTGACAAGATAGATGAGGATAATTAGAAACAATTCTAAACTTTTCAATTACACACATCACACAACCTTAATGAACCATTACTTTTCAATTACACACATCACACACCATTAATGAACCATTACTTTTCAATCAGAAACATCACACAACCTTAATGAACCCTTACTTTTCAATCACAAACATCACACAGCCTTAATGTACCATTACTTTTCAATCACACACATCACACAACCCTTAATGAACCCTTACTTTTCAATCACACACATCACACAACCTTTAATGAATCATTACATTTCCTCAGTTGTTTCCTTACAAGCAAGAGTGTCGTTGCTTACTACACATCCCTCGTCGCTCCCTCCTGTGCTATACTACTGATCAATAGCTTCGTCTTTTTAATGGTGGCTCGAGTCGTTCTCAAACCAAATTTCCAGGTAAATATGTGTGTTATTAAAAAAGTTGGTATGTTTGTTAACATGTAAATGAACATGTTATTATTATCATCCAATAGCTTGTCCTGATTCGAACTTGCCGCCACTCTAACAGTAGTTCGAAATTTATCGTTCCTATGCCAAATGTTCCACTTCTGCAGCCGTTATGTTCAAATCATCAGTTACATTCTTAACCCATCTTCTCAGTGATATTTCTCTTCTCCTTTTTTGCATGGTTACATTTTTCAATAATAGTTCTCTTCAACACTTCGGGTCTTTTTATACCAGGTGTAGTATTTCCTGTAATTAAGCATATTTGTCGGACCATTCATAGGTAAAAAAATCATTGAAAATAGAATTCATCAAGTAGCTTTTCCTTTCCGGAACTTGACTTCCACGACAGCAGTCATAAAAAGCTCTCTGTTCTGTGCAAGTTGGCCGGCGTCAGCAGCAGTCATTCTCAGATCGTTAATAACATCTTGCATCCATCGTCTTCTAAGTCTTCCTCTCATTCTCCTTCCGTGCACCATTCCCTCCAAAATTATATTCTCCACGCACTCATTTTTCCATCCAAAATAGAATAATGGTTTGAAAATTTAAAATTGCCACATTTTGGAATTTTATTTTATTTCAAAGATGAAATTGCTTGATGCGTAAAAAAAGAAAGAGAGAGAGAGAGAGAGTGAAAGAGATAAAGAAAATAGATTGGCAAAGAAATTACAAAAGAATTAGAAAGATTGTTAAATGTTTAAGCAAACATATAAACTGAGACATAGACTAAAATAGATTTTGTGAAATATTCAGACATCTTGATAGAAAGAAGTACAATAGACTGATAGTTCTAATTGATATAACAGAACTAAACATATACTATCATCGTTGGACTGATAGTTGTAATTGATATAACAGAACTAAACATATACTATCATCGTATGGACTGCTGACAAGTAGGTAAACGTATAGGCATGAGAATTTGTAAAGACGTTAAAGAAAGGGAGAGTATGTAGACAGACAAACATATAATGATAGATAGAGTAGACAGACTTATAAATATGGAGTCAGGAAGACGGCAAACGGACATAAAAACAGACATATGGACGGGCAGAGAGACAGACAAGACCGAAGACAAGACAGACAAAATTAGATTAGAATTGAGTGAATGGATGGATGGATACATGAATGGATACATGAATGAATGGGTGGACTTGCTAATTGATGAATGGGCGCAATGAGGAACCGATGAATGAAATTATTCATTGGTGGATACATGTTTGGATGGATAAATGGATTAATAGATGAATACAAGGATAAATGAAAGGATATATTAATGGATGAATGGATATATGTGTGGATAGATGGATGCAGGGACGTGTGTATATAAACATTAACTTATAATGCATATTTTATTCACAGCAACAACTGACCACAAATACGACATCAATCACACCAGCTCAGATCCGTGGTGCATTTACTGTCATGTTCTTGCTCGGTATCACCTGGGTTTTTGGACCTCTGGCAATCAACGAGGCTCAAACCGTCTTCAGCTACTTATTCTGCATCTGCAACTCTCTTCAAGGTTTCCTCATATTCGTTTTCCGATGCCTCTTGAACCCAGAGGCTAAACTGGCATGGATACAGTTCTTGAACACCGGAACACTCAAAAGCAAGCGAGGTCCTATCAAATCAGTGTACACAGACACCACCTCTAAAGGGGGTGACAATCGTCGACACAGTACCAGTAATACAAGCGGATACAATGTAAGCGGAACTAACAGAAGTAGCCTGAACAAAAACGGCAATGGGTTTCATCCACATCCTCATCAACTTCATACAACTAATGGATGGCATCCAAGCTTGAACGGCTGGAAGCGAGACAAATCACAAAATGAAGGAAACTTATCGTTCAACTCTCGTGAATACGGGTCATTTTCAGACAATGAGAGACAACAGAATTCACAAAAAAGAGACTCTGTGCCAAACGAAACAATGGACACCTTCCAGATTGACCAGACTCACTTCTAAGAAAGAATAAGTTAATTTTGCTAAAGGCATGACTGTTCGGTTTCCAAAACTGAACTTTCTTCCTTGCACTTCATGCATTTTGAGCTATTCTGTTTGAAACACAAGTTCACAACCAGCTATATCCCAAGCAAATTATCAATTACACGTGTCATGTCATATGCAAGCAAATCATGGACATTAATTGTTTACATCCACAAAAACACAATCGGGAAGACCAAGTGTGGATTTCAGAAGAATATTTGGAATCCCAAATTTAAAAAGAGTTATAATGTTTTAAGAAAAAATATCAAGTATTGTTGAGTGTTATCAAGATAACAAAAAAATGTAACACACAACAGAGATTTAAAAAATTGCTCATTTAATGAACAAGTGTATTCGGATTGTTACTTTATTGTAGCAACAATCAAGATTAGTGCGAGTTGTGGCTAGGTGGTTAAACCTATGCCTTGCGTTCCGAAGATGTGGGTTCGAATTCTAACCGTTTCGTTCTGTTCACTATTGCATTTTTTCAAGCGACCCCTAGAATTGTTGCCGGAGCTACAGAGTTCGTGCTTTGTGCAAAACTCTCTGCAAGTGGCTCTGCAGAGAATGACCGAGCGAAATGGTAAAAACCCATTTGAAGTCAATCCTTCAGTTTGGACCCTTAAGAGAAGAAACAAGATGACTAAGAAAGAAAAAACAAGACAGTTTCATATTCTGTCATGTAAGCAAGTGAGTAGGATACTATACACAATCAGTTGTAGAGCACAATGTGTGCTACAACCACCACCTGCTAAATAGCAACGATAAGACAGTTTCATTGTTCAATATATCGAGTCTAAGGAGTTTTAAACAGTCAAAGATTTAATACCACATGAATTACTCTCAATGAAACTGAAGACATTAACATCACATTCAACTTGTCATGACAGTAAAAGTCATCAGGTTACCAGTCTTACATTGAGAACTAACTGTACTGACCATTACCACGTGACTTCTGAACGACAGATAATGCTGTAACAGGGTATCTCAAAGATAATGACAAAATGCAAATGTTATTTGTCTTCTATATCCTGATTTACTGTGACACTGTAAACATTTTGGGATAATATTCAGTTACACAACATATACGGAAGTGTGAAATAATAGAAAGTTGATATTTATAAACCTTACATTTATTTGAGGAACAGGTCGTTGTTCGATTTCTCTCTAACATCCCTTCCAGAACTTGGCAAGTCAGTGCCACCTTGTACCAAGATTGACAGGAGAGTGCATGCAACGGGGGGAAATCCAGATCTCTTACGGTTGCAACGTCACAACGCATGACGGGATTTGTAATATATCATAACTTGATGGATTACATTCGAAGTCAGGACACTTATAAGCGAAATATGTTTGTTCGTTTATGTACATTTACTCACAAACATTACTATATCTGAATAATGGACGATATGTTACTTACGAAGTTGTAGAGACAAATAAAGACTATGTTCGTAATAGAGGCAGGTTTAGTTTACTGAGACCAGTTTATCCTCGTAGAATATTCTATGTTGTTTTGACTTCCTCAAGTTAGCTGTCAAGAATTGCAAATTTCTGTTTTGTTATCAGTTTAGAACCTGACCGGGATCGCGAGAGAGAGAGAGAGAGAGAGAGAGAGAGAGAGAGAACGAGAGAACCTGACCAACTGATGAGAGTAAGATAAAGCAGTATCGTCTCCCTATTTTTCTTAAGTGATAGTTACTGAAGAACAGTCTTGTTGTTTACACTTTTTTTTAATCAGTTATCACTTTTCAATTATATGAGGACTATCATTATAGCACTCTGGGCATGTCCTTAGGTGCTCCGATCTCCGTCTTAACAAATCCAGCAGCGTCCAGCCGCCAACACTACAGTTTGATGTTGATTAATCAATTTTTTTGCATATTTTGTATGTCGCTCTTTTCAGGCTGCACCAATATTGACACCCATCTCTCTCAATCTGATCAGCGAGTGTAATTTACAGCCTTGAAACTCCTCTGTTCGGAAGGACTCTCTTTTTTATATAAACATTGGTTATCTATAGTTGAACACTCTCTTTGTTTACATTTTTCTTTGTATAAGCACTGGCTTTTTAGTAGTTGAACACTCATAGAATCTATTCACATTGGATACACCTTTACTCTTGTAACACTGTAGCACCTGTAACACTGACTCTCTGTTGTTCAACAATGTTATACAACACACTCTCGTTGTTTATACTTTCATTGGTGTAACATTGATTACCTGCTGTCAAACACTGACTTAAACGACAATGTGAATGTTTCACCTTTGTTCATTGAATATGGGATTACGTGATTACAAGCTTTTTTTTCGATCCAGAAGCACTTGAGCTTTTCAGCTCTTCGGCTCGGTGCCATGGACATCGTAATCCTTCGGTTCGGTGCCACGAACACCGTAAATCTGGGGAATCTGTGACTTTTTCTGCCATCCCGCGGAATTGAACCCGCACACACAGAGGGATAGTCACCCGTAGTCCAACGCGCTACGAACACGCTGGGCAGACGGGCAGTGATTACAAGCTAACATAGAACGTATCGCTTTATAATCTAAGTGAATCAGCTTCTAGACAGAACAGTAGCAGAGTTGGCATTTCTACAAATAGATCTTCTTCAAATATGGAACTCACAAAAACAAACTACACGATTGTTCTACAGCCGGAGCTAAGTTGGGCCTGATTACAAAATAGTTAACTTCAGTTTTATCTTTTAAATTCAGCAATGATATTCAGCAATGATATTCAGCAATGATATTCAGCTGTGAATAAATCCGTCATGTGCTCAATTTACGCTGTGCGGACATGACCAAAAACGGCCAACATGGTGCATATAAACACTGTTGAAACATATTTAATAAATACAGTGAAATATTATTAGTATGTTTCTCATTTTCACGTTATACTATTTATTTCAAGTCCATATGCCGAAACTACTAATCTATACATAAATATATCGTGTTACAGCGTTATCGTTTACAGATTATTACTTTCAAAAGTTTCCCTGCTATCTTGCTGATACGACTTGCTGATAGACTTGCTGATAGACTTGCTGATACGACTTTGCTGATACGAGCTTGCTGGATACGAAACTTGCTGATACGACTTGCTGATAGACTTGCTGATAGACTTGCTGATAGACTTGCTGATAGACTTGCTGATACGACTTGCTGATACGACTTGCTGATAGACTTGCTGATAGACTTGCTGATAGACTTGCTGATAGAATGCGATCGACTTGTGTTTATGACTGCCTGAAGACTTGCTGTAAGAACTCAGCTGGAAACCAACTAATCTGCTTAGAAATGAAACAACGATAGACGCCCAAAGTATATTTGAATGCCTGAACATGACGTGTAAGCAACTCAAGGGTGGGAGAGAATCTGCAACTCTAATCTGCCTTCAAGAATATCAAATCAAACAGTATGTAGACAGACAAGAGCTATATGTTGAACTCAAACAAACAAAAATTGTAAAGCAGCAGAGAATTGATGTCGTTAGTTGTCACACACTGAGAGACATTACCGAGGAAGATATCGGAGCATATATGGGTTAAATAATTCCATGTTCAGTGACGATCATATGTTGACTAAACTAAATTAATTTATATCCTTCCACAAATTGTGTTGTACTATTGTACATATAACATAATCATATATATGTACTGCTGCTACTGGTTAGTAATAACAGTATGTGTATAATAGGAAGACAGAAACTCATTTGAAGGATGAAAGAAAGTACCAAACATAGAACAAGTGAGACAGAAATAAAATTAGAAGGGAGAAAAATGAAGAGATATAAAAATAGTCAGATATACAGCTTGAACTATTGGCAAAGAATGAGGAGGACAACGCAAAAGCATGTGGGAGAGAAAGAGAGATATACATATAAAGTGAGAGGTATAGGAGGATAGAGGCAAGAGAACAGTAACGAGAGAGCAGAAGAGAGAAAGAGAGCGGGGTAAGAGAGAGGAGAGAGAGAAGAAAACAAAACAAAACTGTTGATTTTTCGCTGAAAAATTGATATGCAAATGTTTTACATACTTGACTTAGTCAATGTCCAATACAATTATGTATGTATATATTTTGTCAATGTCCCATACAATTATGTATGTATATATTTTGTCAATGAACCATATAAACATAGTCAATGAGCGATACCATTATGTTTGTGCATATTTGGTCACCGAATGAAAATATTATTTAAAGAAAGCATCCGCACACTGTATTCAGGGGAGCATACCCTGCAATTAACTTTCAAGGGAGTTTACCCAGTGATTTACTTACAAGGGACCATACCAAGTAATTAATTTGCAGGTAAGCGTACCCTGTAATAACTTACAGGGGAGTGTATCCTGTAACTAACAAAATCAAATAAATTATTTAAAGAATGCACATGTACACTATAGTTTAACTTTCAAGGACGAGTTATTCAAATTCAGGGGAGTATACTCTGTAATTAACTTTTAAGGGAGCGTACTCTATACGGGAAAAAGGGGGTGAAGGGTTCAAGAAAAAGAGGACGCCCTAGGGAAACCCTGAAACAAACTTTGCTGAGAGAGGAAAGAAATATCCGACTCAATTCTATGGATGAGATTGAGCAAGTTGTTCATGACAGAGCGGTATGGAGAAATTACTTGCAGGCTCTATGTAAGGTATAACGGTACACGAGGAATATATATGTATATTAATAATATACAAGTAATAATGTAACACTTTTACAACTGCTACTATACTGCACATATCAACAATATGATTACACTTCTACAACTAATATTTCACCGCTCATACTAACAACACCGTTACACCTCTGCAACTACTATTTCACCGCTCATACTAATAACACCGTTACACTTCTACAACTAATATTTCACCGCTCATACTAACAACACCGTTACACTTCTGCAACTAATATTTCACCGCTCATACTAATAACACCATTACACTTCTGCAACTAATATTTCACCGCTCATACTAATAACACCGTTACACTTCTGCAACTAATATTTCACCGCTCATACTAATAACACCGTTACACTTCTACAACTAATATTACACCACTCATACTAACAACACTTCTACAACTAATATTACACCACTCATACTAATAACACTTCTGCAACTAATATTACACCGCTCATACTAATAACACTTCTACAACTAATATTACACCACTCATACTAACAACACCATTACACTTCTACAACCACTACTACCTATTGGTGCTATATTTGCTGCAGTTATATTAGTTGCAATTGCTGCATTGCTTTATGCCTGTTACAAGATGTATATATTACACTATTGTTGTGATGGACCTGCAATATATACATTATTTAGGATGTTTCAAACTGACAAGCCAAGTCAAATAATACGCACATTAAAATTACATTAAGTTATATACAGTGGCGGCTCGTCATCGTTTTTGTTGTTGGGGCCAGCCACACATTTTCGGGAAAATCATGGTTTTGGGTTAGGTTATATTTTAGTCCATTACATAATAAATAGACGTTACACATTATTTTTTTGGTGGGGCCCAACCCCTCTGACCCTTAATGACGAGCCGCCACTGGTTATACATATAATTCTTTATATTTAAATTCTGTTATATATGGATTTAAACTATGTTACTTTAGTTAATAAGTGTAGCTAAATCTATGTTGTTTTAGTTTTTGTGCACACACATTTCTGTTACTTCAGTTATACATGCACATTCACAAATGTTACTTTAACTTTCTGTGCACATAAACGCATGTTACTTTAGTTGTTTGTGTACATAAGCAAATGTATATTTTGCTATCTGTACTCATAAACGTATGTTGCATTATTTATCTGTGAGCATAAATGTATATTACTTTAATTAATAGTGTATATAAACGTATGTTACTTGTGTTACCAGTGTACATAAATATGCGTTACTTTAATTATTAGTTCACATAAATGTATCTTACTTTAGATACCTGTGTCTGAAGTCAAACAGGTCGAGAGGAAAGATAAACCCACTGAGAATACCATTTACAGCTGCTGAAGACAAGAAAGGATGCAGTAGGGCTACCTTAAATATTAGATTCGGTAAAGTTTGCAAGTGGTAAGTCGGTAAGTGGTAAGACATGAAGAAACAATTATTAAGAGAAATAAAATTCAGACAAATAAAGTATTTTGAGCACATAAAAAGACATGACACCATGATAAAACATGTATTAGTGGGGAAAGTTGAGGGGGGAAGAGCGAGAGAAAGACCGAGAGATAAGTGGGAGGGAAACTTTAAGAAATGGACAGGGTACAGTCTGGCAGTGTGCAACACAAGGCGAAAGACAGAGGATGCTGGAGATTCATTGCAGCCAACATTCGATGTGGAGACGGCATCTGTTGATGATGAAAGTGTGTAAATTTCTTTGATTTTTTTTAGAATAAATCATTTTTATGCCGATACACGCCTCTTTCTTCCTGAAAGCAAGTATTTTGTTTGGTCATTTGAATATGAAATATGCTGAAAAGACAGAAAGTGACTAGATCCCAGTGGAGATGTAAAACACATTGAACAACTATGCCCGAAACCAAGACAGAAAGTGACCTAAGATCGCTTCCAGTGGAGATGTACCATAAACCGACATATTGAACAACTATGCCCGAAACCAAGACAGAAAGTGACCTAAGATCGCTTCCAGTGGAGATGTACCATAAACCGACATATTGAACAAAGGGAAGTAACGCTCTATGTACATCAAGCAGAAGAGAAGACACAACGTCACAATGGCATTCTGTATTGTGAGAGCTGAGGAATATACATCCGACATATTTACAGTGGCTTATTATCCTTTATTTACATATTAGACTCAGTGTTATAGAAGAGATCGGACGAGTTGACCAGGATAGAGCGGAAAGGAGAAATGGCGTGCAGATTATGTAAAGTATAACGATCTAGCTATCTATTCTCTAATCCTGTTTTGCCTTTCAGTGTAAGGTCGAAAAAGGAGACACCTAGAGCGAGCCTCTCTATGCACCTTGTCTTTCTTTCTCTTTTCCAGTCCTGATTTGCCTCACAGCTTCAGGATAAGAAGAGTTTTCTAGAACGGGCTTTTGTGTGCGCTTCATAAACAGTGTATTTCGTCGCCTCTGTTATCTCGGTCCCTCTTTAGCGTGGCGGGCCTTGTGATTTGTATCCACTGTATCGGAGTAACATTGCTCCCTGTGGCGCACTGCCTGTTGGTAATCTGCTTATGTGGCCGAACCATTTAATTTGTTGTTTCTTGATGAAGTTCAGTACTGATGTTGTACCCACTTTTTCCTTATGTCTTCATTTCTAAACCAGTCTCTTCTTGTTACTCCCAGCATTCTGCGTAGATACTTCATCTCTGTCGTGACTAGTTTTGTTCTATCATTTAATGTCAACGTCCAGGTTTGGCACTGATAGCATAATGTAGGAAGAAAGATTGTGTTGAACAATGCTCTTTTTGTGTTCATGGTGACATGTTTGCATTTTAAACGGTACGAGAGGAAAATAATATTAATAACAGTAATAATATCTATCCTATATTCACTTGTGACTGCAGTCGTCAGCTACTGTTATCCCTATCCACTTCTTATTTTAACTTCCATGGAAGCCTAAGACCTCAACAAATTTCCTTCAACCAGATCAGTCTTGAGAAAACCATCTTAGTTCATTCCAGGACATTGCCGCCTCGTCTCTATCTACAGTTCTTCTCCGTGTCTATCTATGTCTTCTCCTACCCCTTCTGTCTCCATTTCAAAGCCATCTGTAGATGTCTGTTCACTTGTGAGGGAAGATATCTACTACTACTACTACTACTACTACTACTGCTACTGCTACCACTACTACTACTACTAATACTAATACCAAATTTCATAGGTAATTCTTCTTCTTCTTTTGGCGTCACAATACTACCGGGTTGTTGCCCTGTGTCGTTGTTTTCTGATTTTGTCTTGCGCTGTTCTGGTGGCTTGGGTGATTGTTATTTTTGCTTTTGGCAAAATTCTTCTCATTACTGAATGAAATTAATTAGTACACATGAACATAAATTAATGTTATAAACGCGATGCACATAAACGTGTATTACTCAAACCAGAAATAATTTTTTCATGCAATATTGAAATATATTATAGGAACTTTGTACTTAACCTTTTCACCGTACTGAGCCATTTTACTGGCTTGCTGTATTTTTTTTTAAATGACGCAAACCCAGTACACTGGCTAATTTTAAATTGCAATATAAATGCGTCTGAATGTAAAAAATAATTACAAAGTGAAAGAGTAATATTGTACATAATTGTGCTATTTCCTGTTTGATATTTCCTGCGGCAGAAGGCCACAGGTGAAGCATTATTTGTTTTGAAAAATGTATGTACTAAAATATAGCATGGTATGTTAAATCCAACAACTGTGTACATTGTTGACATATGTGTGTCGTGTTGTGTTTTATCATATGAATATATGGCTCAATGTGATTTTGTTTGTCTTTATTAATGTTAAGTAGTTAGCGCACAATGCATAGACCGTTCGCTTATCGAATCAGACACGACAGGATTGTGGGCTTAGTTCCGAACTCGCCGTCCCACATGTGAGAACAGGAACTGACTCTTCTGGCTACTTGGATCTAGAAATATGAAGTTACAGGCACTTCTTACCTTAAGGTCTGAAAATGCTATTGATCCCTTTATTTGTTATTTCATTATCATCAAATAGCTTGTCCTGAGCAGAACTTTGCCACCCCAAGAGTCCTCCGGAATTTCTCTCTCATAGGCCAGATATCCTGCCACAGGGACGTCATGTTCAAACCATCAGTTACATCCTGAATTCATCTTCTCCGTGGTCTTCCTCTTCTTTTCTTTGCTGGTATGCCTCCTTCCATGATGGTCTTCTTCAGCCCTTCATGTCTCTTTATATGTCCAAAATATCTCAATTTTCTCTTTCTTATTTGTAGCATCAGCCAGTTTTCTTTGATTTGTTATTTAGTTGCCTGATATATAACCTGGTGGATTGGTTGGCTCGTTGAGTGAGTGGTTGCGGTTGTTTGAGCAGCCCAATGGTTGTTTGATTAGCGTGTTGGTTGGCTGAATAGATAGATGGATGGGTGTTTGGTTGAATGGATGGGTGGTGTTTGAGTGGTTTATTGGATTATTGCTTCCTTGTTTCTTTGCTTCTATAAATTGGTGGATACTTAATTGGTTGTATATTTGGTTGATGAGGAAGGGAGATTTAGTTCACATTGTGACAACAGGTAAAATCGAGGGTAGACGAGAGAGACGACAATTTCGTATAGAATAACTTCATAGCGCAATAGAGCGTCTGAGATAATAGCAAACACAAAAGACAGAGATTTGTGGAGATCCAAGATCGCCTACGCCAGTCGGCACGGCACCCGATGATGATGAGGATATTCGGTTTATTGACTATTTGCACCCATGGTTTTTTTTTTTAAAACTGCGTGCCAAACTTTACGATACATGCTTGACTTAACAGACATGTCTAAAAGACACGAGATTGTCCAGATGAAGACATACGTAAGTGTCTTTGGTATTGCAAACCCCAGGAATTATGAGTTTTACTATATTTCCTATGTGTGCGTTGGGAGAGTACCCGGCTCTCTTTCAGACCCAGAAACCCCCAACAGCTCTATGCGTGATATGCTTAGTGCTGTGGAGACTCCTATTCAGGTAGGATCTATCTCTGGTGATAGACGGAGTGCTTTATACGGATGTCTAGTAGAGAGTAATGGTGAAAGACTAAAGAGGGGAATGTCTTTGATAGTGAAAGTAAAGAATGCTGTCTCTCAGGCATGTCAACCTGATCACCCATCATTGAAACAGATGGTCTAAATTCAAAGGGTGGACTTAAATGCACATGCTCTCTCAATATGGCTCGGTCCCTCTAAGAAGAAATTGCACGCCTCTTGTCTAAAGTATTGCACAAAAAACAAACTCCGTAGCTCCAGCAACATTACTAGGCGTCTACTGATAAAATTCACCCAGGAACTGAATGGCGCGGTCCGGACTCGCGATAACTACCTTTGGAACGCAAGGACTGATTGATTGATTGATTGATTGATATGACCATCATCATTGCACTTCGATGTGTGCTCTGATCTCTTTCCTACACAGAAATATCTCAGCTGCAGTGCACAAACTCCGTAGCACTGGCGAGGATCTGCGATTAAGTTGTTGAAGATGATGAAGATATTTTGTAGGAATGTTATGTTTAATCTTTTTTTAATAAATTGTGCACAGGCAGCGGCTTTCCAGCCTGCTCTTCTCGATTTTTAAATTTTTAAATGTGAAGAGTTCCTTTACGCGCTCAAATTAGACATTGGATATACGTTTTATCATCCGTCTCCGACAGGATTAGAAACTCGATCTCACCTACACTGCGATCAGGGATCTCTGGAAAAATATCCCAAACGCTAGGTAAACGTCTTAACCCTATTATATATATATAGAAGTCTGTGAAAAATAATGAACATAAAATGGAACACATTCAGGAGAAGTGATGAAATCAGAGAAATGTCTGGTCAACCACCTGTAGCAACTGTTATAAGAAGAAGATGGAGATATGTTGGACACACCTTGAGGAGAAATGATCAAAGAATATCAAAGCAGGCATTGAAGGGGGATGTAAAGGGTTCAAGATAGAGAAGACAACCTAAGGAGACGCTAAAGAGAACTTTTCTGAGAGAGGCAAGAAATGTCGGTCTCAGTTCCATGGAGGATATTGAGCGAGTTGACCAGGATATAGTTAGTCTTTCCTATTGGGCCTGTGGGCGGCGCATAGGGCAGAGGTCATAGCTCTCCATGTCTCGCGGTTCGTTGATATTTGTTTTAAGTCTTTAATGTTTACTAGGCCCATCGTTGAGCCTTCTCTGGTGATGGTTCTACGCAGAGTCTCTCTTGGTCTTCCTCGTTTTCTTTTTCCCTCTGGTGTCCATATGAGGGATTGGTAAGAGAGTCTTCTCTCATCCATTCTAAGTGTGTGGCCGATGTAGTTCCAGCGACGCTTTCTTATAAAATTTGATACATTTTCTTGCTTGGTCTCTTGTCTTATTTGTGTATTGGGTCTGAAATCTGAACATTTGAGGTTCAGTATTCTTCTAAGACATTTATTCTCAAAGTTATCTAATTTTCTTTCTATACCTTTTGTTGCTTTCCAACTCTCGCATCCATAAGTTAATACTGGAATCACACAAGAGTTAAAGATCTTTAATTTTAAGTGCTTGCTGAGTGAATTGGACTTCCATATATTTGACAATTTGTTAAAAGCAGGATATAGCTATATGGATAAATTGCTTGCAGACCCTATGTAACGTATAACGGTACGAGAGTAATTATATATATATATATCATCATCATCATCAAGTAGCTTGTCTCTTCCGGAACTTGGCTCCCATGACAGGAGTTCTGAAAAACTATATTATGTGCAAATTGGCCGGCGTCAGCAACAGTCATTCTCAGATCGTCAATGACATCTTGCACCCATCGTCTTCTATGTCTTCCTCGCATTCTTCTTCCAGGCACCATTCTTTCTACACATATATATATATATAGAGAGAGAAGAGAGAGAAAGAAAGAAAAGAATGAGATGGCTTTCTTATTGATTTATAATCGCACAAAACATGGTTAACTATGAGTGGGAAAAACACGAAATCTGAAAGATATAACACATCCCGCATTCTCAATCTACTGACTAAAAATAAAACAAAGAAGATTTGACAGTTCTGAGCATATAACGATTGACATTCACTAGCAAGAACTTTCCAAATACAAAAAAGATTAATGAAAGTAAAATTACAATGAAGTCATCAAGTCAGGCTATTGTAATATAAAAATAATGAGCGCTGGAAAAATCATTACAATCTCTGAAATCTGAAAATGACAAATGAGATTTTGACAGATCCGACCTAACGAACATTGCTTCCAGAAGGAATAGAAAGTTATATAGTAGTAGTAATTGAAATCAATATTAACAATAAATGACATTCCCAAAGTATCATTTTAAAATCAAATATGGAAATTCATTAAGAAACAATGAAAATACTAGAAACATATCATTTCATATATAAAAATAAACAATAGAGAATTCCACTGGTGCACAACAAGTAATTTCAAATCGACAAATTATTGTATTCATTAGATCAGAAAGGGTGTTGACATTCTTTCTTGACAATTCAAATATAAGATAATAGACACAGTATTATTTTTCTTCGAAAGCTTCACATCGACTACTTGTTAACCACATTTGTGATATATATGTGATCAGAGCCTAAGAGCGATTGCATGTTGTGTCAGTTATGAGCCTACAAGTAGGCCCGCCAGCACATCGGATTTCTTTGATGATTTTTATTTACTATGGTAGCTTACCTAGAACCCTACGTTAGCCGCCTCTTACGACATGCTTTGTAGGTCGCAGTGTTACTATTCTTTTCTTCCTTTTCAGACCCCGGCAACACACAGACGATAATGATCAAATAGTCATATTGTTCACACAGCATATTGCTCACACGGCGTATTGTTCACACGGCATATTGTTCACACGGCATATTGTTCACACAGCATATTGTTCACACGGCATATTGTTCACACGGCGTATTGTTCACACGGCATATTGTTCACACGGCATGCGTATTGTTCACGGCTATGTCAGCATTTTGTTCACACAGCATATTGTTCACACATCATATTGTTCACACGGCATATTGTTCACACAGCGTATTGTTCACACAGCATATTGTTCACACAGCATATTGTTCACTCAGCGTATTGTTCACACGGCGTATTGTTCACACGGCGTATTGTTCACACGGCGTTTTGTTCACACAGCATATTGTTCACACGGCGTATTGTTCACACGGCGTATTGTTCACGCGGCGTATTGTTCACGCGGCGTATTGTTCACACGGCGTATTGTTCACACGGCGTATTGTTCACACAGCGTATTGTTCACACAGCGTATTGTTCACACAGCGTATTGTTCACACAGCATATTGTTCACACAGCATGAGTTGAAATTGCATAGAAATTGTTATGTTATCTTAACCTTGAGATTCACGTGAATCTACTGTCCTCATTGTGCGCATGTTCGCGGCAGCGAGAGAGCGGGCATGCTTTCATCGAAAGCATCGATTGTTGGGGAGTTTAAGATGGATAAGACGAATGTTCTTCGGTCTCTTGGCGACCTACTGTTGGATTGAAGATGAATCGATACTAAAATAGAAGATAGAAGATGAATCGATACTAAA
Source organism: Arion vulgaris (assembly GCA_020796225.1). Lineage (NCBI taxonomy): Eukaryota > Metazoa > Mollusca > Gastropoda > Stylommatophora > Arionidae > Arion > Arion vulgaris. The sequence continues at coordinate 42,161,447 of CM036765.1, read as the reverse complement.
ATAGAAGATGAAGATAGAGGATGTTGGATAGAAGATGAATCGATACTAAAATAGAAGATAGAAGATGAATCGATACTAAAATAGAAGATAGAAGATGAATCGATACTAAAATAGAAGATAGAAGATGAATCGATACTAAAATAGAAGATAGAAGATGAATCGATACTAAAATAGAAGATGAATCGATAGAGTGATTTGAGGAGTTTGAAATTACATGTTGTACAAGTCGAGATGGGTGATTGAGGGGTAGAGAGAGAAGTGTGTTTAACCAGCTATACACATCAACAATCTAAATCTGTTGTGGGGAACCAGAGCACTTATGGGTCTGCTGGAGTGTTATGATGTCAGTTCAGTAACTAATAACAAATAACTATGTTAATCTTCCTTGTTTACCGAGAACAAACGGCTACAGCTGTCGTTCTCATAAAGTTTCTATTCTTGACCGTGTTCTCGAAGTTCGTCTGCCTCTTCTACTCTTTTTTAGAAGGTTTTGCAGAAGTTTTTGCCCATGATGTATGAGGATTTTCACTCAGGCATTGAGACATGTGCTGCTGCAATTGGCTTTGAGAATGCGTACAATAGAGTAAAACAGAATATGTTAATGGCTTGTGTGATTGAACTCAACATGTGATTGAATTCCATCTCAATTTGATTTCTGCGGTCCTTTTCCATCGAAAGGTAGTGTTTAAATGGGGCAGATGGGCTTCGGTACCAACAGCAATGCACCCTTGTTTGTCACAATATTTACCATTATCTCCGGTGCTATTCAGGGTCTACACTATGAGAATCACAGGAGAGCAGCTCACGGAAAACGAAAGGAGGATTTCATATGCAGACGATGCTTTGGTATATCGCAAGGGCACGGATTGAGAACAAGTTGTGGGAGAACTTCATTTAGGAACTCGACTGCATATGTAGAAGGTTTGGAGATGGAGTAGCACTGGTCAATCCGACAAAGGTAGCGGTGACATGGTTTTAGCAACCGTATTGTCAATATTCCAACTCCAACTGTGGCTTTGTGTTCGGAGGTGGTGGAGAGGTCTCAGTCAACGAAATGCCTTGTTTTTTTGGCTTATAAAAGCATCGCTTTTACAGAACACATAGACAATGTTTTTGGGGTGTTTTTCGGACGTTCTTTACGACCAGTTTGATCACTATATGTAGGATATTTGATCTTGGCCAAGAATGACTAAATGTTGAGCCCCCTTCGTATGACCCACACGTGTAGACAGGCGCATCCGAAAAATTCAGCCTACGGGAAATGTTTTAGTCTGTCTCGCTGAAAGTCAGTCTCTAACACTTTCCCTTGCATCGTGTATTCAACATTCTTCAATAATCATTTTTACACCATATATTTGGGCTTAAACATAGACAATGGGATAATGAAGGATATGACAGGTATGGCCGCCATGTGTGCAATGGCAGCGGCAAGTTATGAGCAGTGTCAAATTTGTCTGTTATACCAGAGTCTGATAATGCATGTGATAAAGTATGCGCTGGCGGTCCTAACTCTCAGTCATGTGCAGATGTAAAGACTGGAGAGAATACAGAACAATGTAGTGCGAGGTATTTTCCTCTCTATTATCCAACTATAGAAGACAGAACAATCGTGCACGGGTCTACCTTAGAGTCTATGCTGACACACAACAACCACTTTCATTCGACGAACCCTGTTTTAAGCTGTTGAGTCTACTCTAAAGATTAATTGCAGAAATGCCGCTTTGTGTGTCTTTTTTAATATGTATTTCTTTATTGCTCGTGCACTCCAGCTATATGACTATGTACTATGTCAGTTAGAACTTGTATATGACGAGAGGTTATCTGAGTCCCTTTTGAATATGATGCCAGCGCTTTAACATCCTCACAAATTCTGTTGTTCACATCTTCCTTTCCAAAATGCTAAAGTATATAAAACGTTTGTATTGTCTTTCTTTACATTTGTTTCAAACAACTTTACTTTTTGCCAATGATGTCATTCTATTTATCATCTCATCAGACGATTCTCAAATGTATAATACTTTTTTTCTGGTGAATATAACAAACGGAATTGTTATCTCTCATACTTATCTTGTTATCTTTCATATTGACCTTGTTATCCAACATATTTACCTTGTTATCTCCCATATTTAACTTGTTATCTCCCATATTTAACTTGTTATCTCCCATATTTACATTATTATCTCCCATATTTAACTTGATATCTCGTATATTTAACTTGTTATCTCCCATATTTAACTTGTTATCTCCCATATTTACTTAGTTATCTCCCATATTTAACTTGTTATCTCCTATATTTACTTAGTTATCTCCCATATTTAACTTGTTATCTCCCATACTTACTTAGTTACCTCCCATATTTAACTTGTTATCTCTCATATTTAACTTGTTATCTCCCATATTTAACTTTGTTATCGCCCATATTTAACTTTGTTATCTCCCATATTTACTTAGTTATCTCCCATATTTAACTTGTTATCCCCCATATTTACCTTGTTATCTCCCATATTTTCTTAGTTATCTCCCATCTTTACTTTGTTATCTCCTATGTTTACCTTGTTACCTATCATCTTTCAGGATACACTACGTTGCTGTGTCTAGTGTTCGTAGACACATATATCAGTGTGTTTTGATAACTCAGAATTGAGTACTCAATTCTACTGTCATTGAGTCTACCCCGTAATAATGCGGTACTTTTTAACCTCTCACTGCTTTCGTCATCAACCAACAATAGATTTGGTTGGTTCACAATTACAGCGCGGCACTCACAAATAGGTTCGAAAAATATATACAAAAATTCTATGATACTCAAAACTGGCCAGAAAATATTTATCTCTATTTTCTGTAAAAGATAACGCTTGAGGAAATTCAAGAAGAAAGAATGCATATCTAGTGAAACGTGATGCAAGTGTTTATGTTTTTGCTTTGAGATTTGCACATAATTGAATCTGACAAAAGGAAGCAGTCAGCCCGAGGTTCCTGCGATTAGATCTCAGCTTACTGAGACAGGAAACAGGAATTGATCAAGTGCTATTCGACTTCTGTTCGCATATTCTACAGATCTGTACAATTTTTACAGTTATGTAGAGCTGTTGTAAAAATGTATGTTTGTTATGCAGACTGTATGTCCAACATGTGGATCCTGTTAAGATCATAAAAATGTGTGTTTTTAATTTTAAAAATAATTACATTTTGTTTGTATACATTTTATTTGGTGAACTGGTGTTTAACACAAACAGTGATATAAATAAATGTTGAGATATAGCAGACGATAAAGTGTGTAGTATTTCTGTGCTGTCTGAAGTAATAAATCAAATCTCTCTATAAACGTGTCAAATCTCTCTATAAAGGCCTTTTTGGTCGAAAAGTTCTGTGTATTGTCATTGCTTTTGTATTTTATATAACTACAGTACTTTGTTATTACGTGTTTCGCCATTCTACATAGTTTGACTGCAGTCTTTATCAATATTGACATTATAAACGTGTCTACTTTTTCCTCACAAATTCCTTCACAAATTATAAAACTTCTCTTCTTCATATTCCCACGTTCCATATCGACCACTTGTTAATCACTCTTTGTGATTTGTATGTGATATAAGCCTAAGTGCGATTGCACGTGGTGCCAATTATGCTCCAACAAGTAGCCAGCACATCCGACTTCCGCGAAGCTTTTTATTTACTATGGTAGCTTCCCTAGGCTCCTACTTCAGTCGCTCTTATGACATGCCTTGTAGGTCACATGTTACTATACTTTGCTTCCTTTGTTGGCCCCGACAAGACACGGACGAAATTGTAAAACAGAAATGGATATCTGAAAGTGGGTAATCAGAATAGTTATGCATCGTCAAGAAATGCACATCTGCAGGGTAGTCTACCACCTCTTCCTCTTCTACTTCATACATTCCCAAACTTTTTCTGCCCACCGCCCACTTTGTACAACATAAACTTTGTAACGCCCCCTCCACATTATAACAGTTTGACACCCACCCCATACGCTCTATTTTCTCTTTGATATAGAAAATTGATACATATTTCTGTCATACATAGTAACTTTTCAAATGAATACATGTATGAAATAGAAAACTGATGGAAAAATGGATCGTGTAAGACGGGCATAAGAGAACTTTAAATGCAGAATTGCCATCCTACCCAGCGTGTTCGTAGCGCGTTAGTCTGTGGGTGACTAGCCCTCTGTGTGTGCGGGTTCAATTCCGCGGGCTGGCAGAAAAGCCACAGGTTCCCCAGATTCACGGTGTTCGTGGCATCGAACGAAGGGCTACGATGTTCATGGCACCGGGCCGAAGAGCTGAAAGCTCAAGTGCTTCTCGATCCGAAAAAAAAAATGCAGAATTCAACTTTTAAATGATTATTCAATTGCAAAATAACGAAAATCATTTATTAAAAAATATTTATGAATAATTTCTTCTTTAAGTAGCCACATACCCTTAATCACCTGAACACCCCCAATTCTTCTGAACCCACTATTGCCCCCGCCCCTAGAACGCTTCAGCGCCCACTGGAGGGGCGGTACGCCCACTTTGGGAAACGCTGTTCTACTATGTTCTTAAACTCTTGCACAATGAGAACATTACTGGTTATGATCTCCATCTCATCTCCCTCATGGTATATCTGTTAGAAATGTTATTCTGAATGTCATACTCTAAAACCTAGGGATGTATAGGTATTCTCACTAATTTTTTGTGAATCTCAGAGTTAGAACGTTAATAGCGACACTAGATCACCTCCGCGCGATACACAGCGGCATAGCCCAAGAAAACTTGTTATATATGATTTGTCCTCCACACGATACACAGCGGCATAGCCCAAGAAAACTTGTTATATATGATTTGTCCTCCCCGATACACGCATACCAGAAACTTGTATATAATTTGTCCTCACGTGGATAGCCAAGAAAACTTTTATATATGATTTGTCCTCCACACGATACACAGCGGCATAGCCCAAGAAAACTTGTTATATATGATTTGTCCTCCACACGATACACAGTGGCAGGGTCAAGAAAACTTGTGATATACAATTTGTCCTCCACACGATACACAGTGGCATGACCCAAGAAAACTTGTGGTATACAATTTGTCCTCCACACGATACACAGTGGCATGACCCAAGAAAACTTGTGGTATACGATTTGTCCTCCACACGATACACAGTGGCATAGCGCAAGAAAACTTGTGGTATACGATTTGTGTGTGCAACATTAGACAATCCAAGTTTCCGGGCAGCTTTTCTCCAGTTATATCTATGGTTAGGCCTTCTCTGTGGCTAACTGGTTACACCGTTGTCTTAAGCTCCATAAGTCGCGGGTTCGAATCCGGAGCGCTTTTCTGTTCACGAATGATTTTTAGAGACCCTAGGAATGTTGCCGCAGCTGTGGAGTTCGTGCTTTGTGCAATACTCATGGCAGGTGCATGTACTCGTGCCATTTATGTGGAGAGGGGCTGAGCCATAAGGGGAAAACCGGTGCAATGAAGTTAATCCTTCGTCTTTATCTTGTTTGTAGTGGTTAACCAGACATTTCTCTGATTTCATCTTCTCTCCTGAATTCATTCTATTTTATGTTGATTATTTTTGTCAAACATTTATTTTAAAATTTATTGAACTTTCTTTCTACATGTTTAGTTATTTATATAACACATTGCAAACAAGTATATCTTGCATTAATTCACAACATATACAAAATTAGCACAGAGTTATGTGGGTTAATGTGACACCAGATCCACTATTTTTCAAAGAAAGAATAGTGAACGGAGATACCTTTACCTGTGCTCTTTATTCATTCATGAGAAAAGTGTAATTCAGCTTTGGGTCTGATTACTTTTATGTTCAGTTTAATTAACGTAAATGTATGAAGACGAAGATAATAGATAAAGTGAATAATTAACAAAGATTTCAAATAAATTGTAATTGCCATTTTTTAGTACTATTTCTTTGTTTCCTGATCTGCTCTTTATTGCTATTTACACTTGGTGCATATTCTGTTCATTATAATCTGTGCACCTACCTATCTACGAGCCTATCTCGTATGTGCCTACCTACTTACCTATGTATCATATCTACTTACATATCTACACATCTACCTCCCACTTACCTATCTATCTACATCATACCTACCTACCATCTACCTACCTACCTAAATCCTATCTACCTACCAACCTACCTACATACCTACCTACCTACCTATCTACCTACCTAGCTATCTATCTACATACATACCTACCTATCTACATACCTACCTATCTACCTACCTGCATACATATCTATCTACCTACTTACCTATATATCTACCTACTTATCTATCTACATATCTATCTACCTACCTGTCTATCTACCTATCTACATATCTACCTACCTATCTACCTACTTACATACCTATCTACCGACATATCTACATACCTGTCTACCTACCTACCTGCCTATCTACATAGCTGCTTAACTAACTACCTATCAACTTACCTATCTACCTACCTACATACATATCTGCCTATCTATCTACATATCTGCTTATCTATCTTTTTTTTTTTTTTTTCTTTCGTCCGCTTTCAACTCAGACGGAGTTTCATCTCTGAAACTGATTTTTGCGTGTAAATCCGTTTTTCCAATTTCTTACAATGGCAGCAGCGTGCACATTGTAAATTACTTTACACTGGCAGCTATGTGCTCAATGTACTCGTAATTAGTATTCCCTCGAAATACAGGCAGATTTTCTCCGACTTCAGAGGTACTCACGTTATCGTCCTGAGTAAGACCAGGGGACTCGAACAAATGCCGGACAGTAGGTTCGAACCCGAGCTATGAGGCGTCTCACAGCAGAAGGCCGAGCTACTATCAACTACTCTAGGCAGTCCCCGGCTTATCTATCTAAGTGCCTATCTATCTATCTATCTATTTAAGTACCTACCCACCTACATATCTACCTACCTACCTATGCGCATATCTACATTCCTATCCACCTACTTACCTACCTACCTACATATCTAAGTACATACATATCTAGCTTTCTACCGATGTGATTAACTTTACAATTTTAGTAGAACAACATTATTAGTAGTAAAATTAGAACAAAACTCGTATTAATATCGTCCACAAAACAGAACAGGATGGTTTTTTGGGGTTTTTTTCGATTCAGAAGCACTTGAGCTTTTCAGCTCTTCGGCTCGGTGCCATAGACATCGTAACCCTTCGGTTCGGTGCCACGAACACCGTAAATCTGGGGAATCTGTGACTTTTTCTGCCATCCCGCGGAATTGAACCCGCACACACAGAGGGATAGTCACCCGTAGTCCAACGCGCTACGAACACGCTGGGCAGACGGGCAACAGGATGTTTAGTTACCCGACTTCTGTCAAGCTCACGCATAACTTCTGGTGTAGGTGTTAGTACAATAGCGAATCACGTTCCTGCGCACTCCTTCCCTCACTGAGCAATGTTTTATACTGGTTCTCTAAACTCATCATCAAACAGCTTGTCCTAAGCAGAACTTTTCCACCCCAACAGTCCTTATGAAGTTCTCTCTCTCATAGGTCAGATGTCCGCCCTCTGCAGCCGTCATGTTCAAACCATCAGTTACATCATGAATCCATCTTTTCCATGGTCTTCCTCTTCTTCTCTTTGCTGGTATGCCTCCTTCCATGATGGTCTTCTCCAGCCCTTCTTGTCTTTTTATATGTCCAAAATACCTAAATTTACTCTTTCTTATTTGTAACATCAGCCAGTTTTCTTTGATTTTGAGTTATTTCTCTCTAAACTACATTGAGCAAATTAAAAAATTACGTGCGTCTTAAAGGGTACACAAAGATGGCGGAAATGAGATGGAAGATAAATGTACTTAACAACCAGTTTGAAGGCAGTATTTGGTCCAACCTGGTATCATGCTCAAGGTCAGGATATAACCAGAAACCAGTCGTCAGAACCATTTGAGAAATCACTGTAAAACTACTGAAAGACCAATGCCTATAATTCATAACAGCCGAAAATATATGAAGCTCGATGTCTTATAGGAGCCCCCTCCTCCCCTCCAACACGTAGATCTACTATGAGAACTGGACAAGAGATTGATGGTGCAGGAAAATGAATTAGTAATAACCACCAAAAGCTCTGTGAGGAACGTCTGGTAGAATGGATAGAGCGCGGCTTCCATGCGGAAGACACGTGTTTAATACACAGTAAGACCGAGGAATTTATTTTCTGTTATGGGCATAAATGAAAAATCCTAACCTGAACATCTTCAACGCGACTATAATAGAATACCTCAGACTCTCGTCCTACACGGTCCTAAAAAACGGCACTATAGACAGTTTGTGTGTGCTTTTTTACCAATCGCTCGTACGTGTCACTGTCGATAACCCTGAAATAGGGCTAAAGAAAAACTAAGAATAGGCATGTGGAACATAAGAAGCTAACTTCAGGAACCGCATATAATGATTAGCAGAGAAATGGAAAGTAACAGACATAGAACAAGCATGATAAAGGATTTTTTTTCACCAACGGAGAGAATGTAAAAAATAATTTTGAATATCTCGGCACACTGATAACAAGAGATCGAAATAGGTAGAAGAAAATTTAAAAAAGAACAAACGTGTCCTTACAAGAGCTTTATCAAAAGGAAAACCTTGAGGTATTTAAAGGAAAGAAGAAAGGTAAAGCAAACAGGGACAGATCGTAACATTGGAAAGTGGAAGAACTTTTCAAGAGAGTTGTTCTATGAGTGGGCGTCTGAAGCTTAAACGATAGTGAACTCGATCACAACCCAAGAGTACCTGGTTTAAACTCTGCGGCAGGCAGTTTGAAAGCAAATTTGTGTCCATAGATTTTTACGACTGATTAAAATAGACCCCCACCGTTCAGAAAACAATGGCAAACTACTGCACGTATAAGTGGTGTCTAGAAACTGTTTACTGTGGTTGATGGCTACGTATTTTAAAGGATATGACACGATTTTTTTTCTTACAGGATTGACGAGAACAAAGTTCTGCAAAGAACAGCATACATGAGGATAAACAGAAGATGGAAAATAGAATCAGAATCAATATTATAAACAGAATTGAAAACAGGTTCATAATCAATTTTTTTTTTGGATCCAGGAGCATTTGAGCTTTATGTTCGGTGCCACGAACACCGTAAATCTGGGGAATCTGTGGCTTTTTCTGCCATCCCGCGGAATTAAACAGCACTCAGAAGGGTATTGTCACCCGTCGTCTAACGCGCTACGAACACGCTGGGCAGGCGGCATAATCAATATTATCAACAGAACAGCAAACAAAAATCGGACCAATATTTAAAAAAGACTTTAAATAAAGTATTATGAATATATTATAAACAAGCTTTCTTGTTGTATATAGCTACACCTATCTTTCTGTAGTATAAATATGTTTTTTGTTTTTGAAAATTTTAACCAAACAATAAGACATTACTAAAAATAAACTCCTTATTTGTACAGCTTTTGTGACACATTCTGAGCACCATAGTTTTAGGTCCACCCCTCTACCATTACACGACTGGATAGTTATCTCTGCTTCTAAATCAACAATAAATTTTGAACACAATATTCCAACACTCCAGCTTGTCACTCAATAGTGCGCGTGAGCACATAACAGCAAAGATCTCATTTAAAAACATGAATATATATTGTTACCTAATCACACGTCACATGATCAGTATCTGCGTGAAGTGCGTGCGTAAAACCTTCAACGCGCAGCTGTGATAAAACTGGGAAGAATAATGATTTCGTTTCATACACCAAGTTTGTGTTTGAACAAATATACACTAAGTTTGTGTTTGAACAATCAAGGCAAGTTGTAAAATATTTACAGTTTTGTATGTTGTACCTACAACTAAGTTTTGTTGTTAGTACTTTTCGTTTAACCTTTGATTTGGTAGCTTTTATTCTGATTAGTAGATTTGTTCAATGAATATTTAAACATTTATGAACTACGTTTAATTAGTGCGGTAGTAACTGTTGTCATGACAACTGTAGGCTAGTATTAACTCGTCGTTATCATCTTCTTTTGTTTTTGATCATCACTGCTCCTGTGGAATATAGCGATGCGATTGTTTCTAGTCAACTTGCCAACACATTTCAAGCCCGTATCGGGCTCACTAGTCATCTACGCACACACAGACAAACATAGCGCAACTACATTTCCTTGGATGAAAATTTGTGTGGTCATCATCACCCGTGATGGACAAGCATCAGTCAACTTGTATTATTTTTTCACTCGGTGCATATTGTGCTGTATCGTTTACAAATAAATGTACTACTTGTATTTAATATGATTTCAATTCCTCGCTTTTTCTGCGCTCTCTATTGTTATTATAGTTTACGTTTGTTCTATCAAGCACTTGTTAACCACTCGTTGTGATATGTGTGTGACTTGCGCTAAAGATCTTGAATTCATTTTGTCCATGTTCGACAAGTGCAGCCACTCGTTGTGATATGTGTGTGACTTGCGCTAAAGATCTTGAATTCATTTTGTCCATGTTAGACAAGTGCAGCCGCTCGTTGTGATATGTGTGTGACTTGCGCTAAAGATCTAGAATTCGTTTTGTCCATGTTAGACAAGTGCAGCCATTAGACTAGGTTAATATTAATATTGGCAGTGCATCGTATGTACTCTTATGTTCAACTCTCTAGCACTTGACTGTCCCCACTTTGACTTCTGATATTAACACTCGTTCCCAATGACACTGATTTACTTTCGCCAGTCACTTTTCAACCAGTCGTTGCAACTTGTAAGTGCTCTGAGCCAAAGAGTATAAACACGCTGTGTCGTTGTTATGACGTGATTACACCGATCCGCATCAGGAAGAGGTTTAACCGTTTTGAGACATTGGGATACATATTATTTTGTTGCCACAAGGTATTTACAAGTTTTCACTTTGTATTATTTTTCTGTGAGGAGAGCGAAAACGGTGATCACATGGAAGATTTTGTTAAATCAGCAGTACTGACAGGTGCAGTCAATTCACAGTTTAAGACTGTAAGACTGACCTCAGCTCCAGACGAACCTGATCAACCATATTCTTTTCGTCTCCATATAAATTTTTGCTTTTCTTGGAGACAACCATAACCTCTGTTTTCTTTTTCTTCTTCTTCTTTCTTCTTTTGTCGTCACACTGCTACCGGGTTGTTGCCCAGTGTCGTGGTTTTCTGTTTTTGTCTTGCGCTGTTCTGGTGGCTTGTGTGATTGTTATCTTTGCTCTTTCACAGGATTCTGCTACGCCATCTAACCATCTTTTCCGTGGTCTTCCTCTTGCCTTCTTTCCTGATGTTCTGTTGTAGAAGACTCTGTATACTGTGGAGTTTGGATGCATTCTTATTAAGTGGCCAAACCACTTCTTTTTCTTTTTATTCATGCTTAATCCTTTCTTTTCACTTTCTCTCACTAGTATGTCTATCAAGTCATCTATATATTTTTCATTTGTAGCCATGAGAATTGTAGTCATCAGCGTATCTTAGATTGTTCATATTTTGCCCCAGAACTTGTTATTCCTGCCTTTTCTTCTATATGTTGCATGATGTTTTCACTGCTTTAGGTTGAACAGGTCTGGTTAGAGTACGCATCCATGTCTTACTCCTAATTGTATCTCCTCATAGATTCCACTCTGATTCTCTAGTCTGTAAGAATAGCAAAGCTAGCTGCTGAACATATGCATTTTTTTCTGCGATCAGATATGAATGTTTTCCAGGGCCCATTCAACAAACATTCAAGATGAAAATCGAATTCTTTGAAACAAAATAGTACAGAATTATTATTAGAAAGTCCTTAGCGAATAAGATGAAATATATCCTGGTTCTGATCATCCGCAAACTTTGACCCGTAAACAATACGATCTCGCATAAGATGAAATATTTTCTGTCAGATTAAACGGCATAATTATTGAGAGCGAGTAAAATCAAAAGAACGGGTCACGGAAGATTAAGCTTGTGACAACTAAAACGTCAATACAATAGGACATGAGGAACAACTGATCAGAGATCCAGAGCAACGTTCTGTGAGGATGTACTGTATGCGGATTAAATTTCTGATCTTTCGAAATTTAATTCGAAGTGGCAACCCATGTTTAACATTTCTGGTGCACTCGTTGGTTTTAATTGTACTTATAATTTTAAGGTTGGAAAAGCATTTCTGAGTCATAGAAAGTTTTTGTCTTCATAACCCACGTTAAGGAAACTAATTAATTATCTTTCTTTGCTTCGACTTATATTATGCTTTTCGTAAACTTTTAAAGTCATTCATTTAGCTGTCTTTGTGTTAATTAAGTTATTTCTGTTTTAAATTCCTCCACTCCATCAATCTTCTCTTATCCACATGTACCGTAAAGCGACGTGGGGAGCTTCAGTTTTCTACCCTGTGCCTGGACTAATCACTAACATACTAAAAACCATACATCTTTTATTTTCCAAGTCAATATCTCACTTTAAGTTCGTAATAAATACAGTACTTGATATGCATGTCTCAGTTCGTTACTAATCAGTTTATGTATGCAAATTAACTTATCCCATTTCTCTGCTTTTATTTTATTCCACCTGTTTTTGTCTAATTTGCCTCCCTGCATTTTGCATATCTGATAAATTAAAACACTGGGGACAGTTACACATACTCTTTCTAGCACTCGTATTTGCAATTGAATCGTCCACCAGATAGGCCATCATTTCTGCATAGCCTAACAGTATAATTGAATAGAAACACGCAAGTCCAAATAAACGATCAAGTCCGATCTATTTATGTCCCTGTGACAATAACAAACTAGAATTTATGATTTTGTCGGTAGATGAGCGCAGTTTTCATTGAGATAACTAGGAATAATGGTATTAATTTATTTAGACAAGTCATCATCATCAAATAGATTGTCTTGAGCTGAATTTTTCTTATTTCTCATGTCAGATGTCTCGCAACTGCAGCCGTCATGCTCAAATCATCAGTTCCTTCCCGAATCCATCTTCTCTGTTGTCTTCATCTTCCCTCTTTGCAGAATGTCACCTTCAGTAATAGTCTTTTCCAACACTTTGTGTTTTTATATGTTCAAAATATTTACATTTTATCATGTCAATGTCTAGCATAAGAAATTTTATCATGTCAATGTCTAGCATAAGCTAATTTTATCATGTCAATGTCTCAGATAAGCCAATTTTATCATGTCAATGTCTAGCATAAGCAATTTTATCATGTCAATGTCTAGCATAAGCCAATTTTATCATGTCAATGTTTAGCATAAGCCAATTTTATCATATCAATGTCTAGCATAAGCCAATTTTATCATGTCAATGTCTAGCATAAACCAATTTTATCATGTCAATGTCTAGCATAAACCAATTTTATCATGTCAATGTCTAGCATAAGCCAATTTTATCATGTCAATGTCTAGCATAAGCCAATTTTATCATATTAATGTTCTACATAAGCCGTTAATTTTATCATGTCAATGTCTGATAGATTTTATCATGTCAATGTCTGCATAACCATATTTTATCATATCAATGTCTAGCATAACAATTTTATCATGTCAATGTCTTGATAAGCCAATTTTATCATGTCAATTCTGCATAACTAATTTTATCCGTCAATGTCTAACATAAGCCAATTTTATCATGTCAATGTCTAGCATAAGCCAATTTTATCATATCAATGTCTAGCATAAGCCAATTTTATCATGTCAATGTTGCTAATGCTCAATTTTATCATGTCAATGTGTGCATAAGCCAAGTTTGTCATGTCAATGTCTAGCATAAGCCAATTCTATCATTCCAATGTGTAAAATAAGCAATTTATCATTCCAATTGTAGCATAAACCAATTTTATCATGTCAATGTCTAGCATAAGCCAATTTTGTCATGTCAATGTTAGATAAGCCAACTTTATCATGTCAATGTTAGCTAAGCCATTTTATCATGTCAATGTGTGCATAAGCTAAGTTTGTCATGTCAATGTCTAGCATAAGCAATTTTATCATTCCAATGTGTAAAATAAGCCAACTTTATCATTCAATGTTAGCATAAGCTAATTTTATCATGTCAATTCTAGCATAACCATTTTATCATGTCAATGTCTAGCATAAGCCAATTTTATCATTCCAATGTTAGCATAAGTCCAATTTTATTTGATTATGATTTCTGTTTGGATATATTTGTTTGTGTTCTCATTTCTGTTTGGATATATTTGTTTGTGTTCTCATTTCTGTTTGGATATATTTGTTTGTGTTCTCATTTCGTTCCATGATATACTGAGAACTTTTCTGTAACATGTATATTCAAAAGCGCATATATGTGGTTTTCCACTGTCTTTGTTAAATGTCCATGCTTCTCACCCATTTGCATAAACAACTACATGTCTAAAATGGCAGATATAGAGACAAAAATACGATATCAATGTGTTTAGCAATAGGTTTTCATTTATGTAAAACAGCTCAGTAACATATTATATTCATCTCGTACCAGCATATGTAAAATATGGTCTGCAGGCAATTTATACATACCTCTCTATCCTGAGAACTCGTTCAATCGTATAACAGTTGCTACCAGTGGTTGATCAGACATGTTTCTGATTTCTTCACTTCTGAATGCGTCATATTTTATGTTAATTATTATTTACGAACATGTCTTCATTTCACAACTCAGAAAAACAACCAATAATATCTATAACATAAAAAAAACATGAAATGTATCTGCCTTCAATTCGTTGTGGTGAAACGAGCTCAAAAAACACAAAATCACGAAATCTGGCAAATATTCAGAAATCCGATGAATTCGTCAAAAGTGCTGGTATAAGTCGACTCTGAAGGCCTTTTTATGAACAATTAAATATTACATCACGCTGCAGTATAACTCTAGATGTGGTACTCTAAAATAGATTTTTTTCTATTTTGTAAAATCTTACAATTACTCGTCTTTGCTTTTAGAAAGTACAGTTAATTCAGAGGAGGAAAATAAGGAAAAACGAAAGGGAGGCTTGGGAGTCTGGCCTCATCATCAATGTGGGGTGAGGGCGATAGCTGAAAAAATGAGAACCACTGATCTTTATATTGACGAGTTTCATCGTGAACAAAAAACAGTAATTCTGGACGAAATACAACGGTTGAACAATCCTATTCTATACAGACTTATATAGTTAGTTCTCTTGCTATGAGTTCGCGGTTAGTCATATCGTGCGTCTAATATGGTACTGATTAGTTTTTGCGTGAATGCTTGCTTTTCTTATCACCAGCGCCCCTCACCATTCAGCCGAGTCTTGCTCCCACTTTAGAGTGACTTGTAATTTAGAACCCCAAGTAAAGGATCAAGGAACATGTAGTCTACCACGTACCGTTGTGCAACTAGAGACTTGAAACCAAGCTAGCATCCAACTCCGGAATTTCCACGACACGTGGTCACTAACGCAGCGTGTTATGAACTTTGCTCTTGGTGACCACGTTATATAGATGCACTTGAATAAAATGCTTGATTGCTTCACAGACATTCGTGTATTTCCGGGGCTCATAGGGAACAAAGCATAGTACCACTGCGACCTACAGGCATATTGTAAGAGGCGACTGAGGAAGGGCCTAAGGAAGCTACTCTAGTTTGTTTTTAAGCGTCGCAGAAATCGGATGTGCTGGCCTACTTGTAGGTGCATAAATGACACAGCGTACAATCGCTCTTAGACTCGGATCACATACAAATCACAAAGAGTGATTAACAAGTGGTTGATATGGACCGTTCGAAGAAGAAGAAGAATTAGCCTCAATGCAAGGTTCAGTTGGATTTATTGCAGTATAGAGAATCATGATACGTACGTCAGCTTCCTATAATTCCGGCATATACAGCTGTACTGCGATTTCTGAGCATTCAAAACAATCAATTTTCTCAATAGAATTCATTTTGTCTGTGTCTATTATTATAAACATCATCTACTCATAAGTTAGATTACATTTGTCGGAAGACAATGACTATTCAAGAAGTCTTCTTCTTCTCCTTTGCCCTAGGAAGCATAGGTCCACAGCCAAGGCCTTCCAAGCCTGCCTATCCAAGACGATCTTTTCCAGATCTCTCCACTATCTCCCCATTTTCTTGCCATGAGTCCTTCTTGCGTGGTCTTTCCACGAGAGGGCGGGCAAGCTATGAATATTCCTGGTTGTGGTTTCTGTAGCCATCTAGTGTTTTTACGGGGTGGGGTAGCTAGCCTCAAAGCCAACCTCCTTATTCGCTTCTTACGGCATGCGTGGCAGGTAACAGTGGCTATATTCTTTATCCCATAATTTGAGCCCCAGCAACCACTCTGGCGATTAAAGAAGTCTAAACTGGACTAAACATTTTATTATGTATGATGTCTTTAGTGAGACATATAATCTTGACAATATAACCACGCAACATCAAATCAGATTTAACGATGGCAGGATATTCAGGAAGAAATATTTTCTCAAATTTCAAACCAATATCGAATATTGAAATTGTTATGAAATTATCTGGTTATTATTATTTGGCTACAATAGCTTCATGATACTTTTCTGAAATATTTCGGGGTGATCTTTGAAGGAGTGATTTATTATTATTATTATTAGTATTATTATATTCAGTGGCGGCTCGTCATTAGGGCCAGTGGGTCGGCCCCACCAAAATTATGTGTAACGTGTATTTATTAGTTAATAAATTAAAATATAACCTAACCCAAAACCATGATTTTTCCCGAAGATTTGAGACTGGCCACACCAACAAAAAGGATCACGAGCCGCCACTGATTATATTCTTATCGCACCGTTATACGTTACGTAGGGCCAGCAAGCGATTCCTCCCTAGGATCTATCCTGAGTAACTCCTTCAATCTCTTCTAAAGAATTTAGTCTCGATATTTCTCGCCTCTCTTAGTAAAACAAATTGTTTCATGGTTACCCTAGTTTATCATATCTTCCTTGAATCCTTTACCTCCTACTTCAATTACCTTTTTATGATTCTTTAATGATTTATTCTCAGAGTATGCCAACAAATCTCCATCTTCTCTTTCTTGTAACAATTGTTACTAGTAGCTGACTAGACATCTATTTCTCTGGTTTCATCACTTCTCCTGAATGTACCCCATTTGAACGAGTTATGGTAAAACTCAAATCACAGAGCGTCCTAGTTCGATGTCTCCCAGAACTATCAAGATTAATCTGCATGTTTGTTTTCTAACTGCCTGCGTCACGGAATGGACCGACTTGCAAATCAATCATGTGATAAATCATCAATCATGGCATGAATGTGTGGACATATAATATTTAAATTAATGAGTGTATGCTGAAGATACGTGGATATCGGGTTCGAACAGTGAATTATCATCAGCTGATCTCAATATAAACACCCCTTTATTAATAGTCAACAGATTATATCATCTTCTATCAGTATTGCTGCCAGGGAAAAAGTCATATTAATGATAGAATGTGTGCTCTCTTCTACAGCTGCTTGCTATTCCTCTTCAATCACCAACACTGCGTCTAGCACGCGATAGCCATGAGAACAAAAAATATTTTATTTGATTAAAAAATGTAATTGACATAAGTTTTGATACGATATTGATTCACTAATGTGTTTAATGCTCTTTGTTCTCCACATTTGCTAAACCTGTAACTATAAAATGTTACTGAACTTTTATAACTTTTTGTTTATTTTCTGTTGTTTTGCTGTATGAGTTATTTTACCGATAACAGCTCTCGGATCGACCCAGGATCAATTGGGTTCTAAAACGACTCTGTGAGTTAAAGCAACGGCGATCGCCCAGATGGTAACCACATCCGTTATCGAGTGTGTTTATAGAAAAAAAAAATGTTCTGGCTTAATTAATTATTTCCAATGAGTCACGCACGTTATAAAAACAGCATCATTGCTTCTTTACTTTACTTACATTATTACATATATGTTTTTAACTTTTAGTTGAAGAAAGAAAACTATTCATGTAAGTATTAAACAGAATCATATGTTCATGAGATTCATTGTTTTGTTAAATTGATCAATGGTTCAGACTTATAGTGAATGCTTTTATTTTGCAAATTTATCCTTGTTTTAATCTGCGATATTTTATTAGGTCATTTCATTTCTCTTTTGACTCATCCAAATTAACGATATTTATTAGGAAAAAAACTGGTAAAATATGTCATGGGCTCCCATGGTATCGGATATTGATGTGGCACCATCTGCAGTGGGAGTCACCAGGAAAGACAGACTACTAAATGAGGACATCAGAAGCAGAGTGGGCACAACTTCATGCACCGACTACATCGAAAGACAACAAATGCAGTGGTTTGAACATTTAATGAGAATGAAATACAACCAACCCCCAATAACAGCATACAATAAAAGAGATCGGGTACTAGAGCTAAGGGAAGACCAAGGAAAAGACGGATAGACAATATCAAGACCACTCTACATAAACACGGATATAACACAACAAGGGCGACTCATCTAGCCCCAGAACGCAAATTAAAGCTCCCATCCCCTACGCTTAACGGCAAGAGTGGACAGCCATCTTCCACCTGTAAATAGACACTAGATAGATAGACTATCTTTATATGAATGATAACACAAACAATGTGAACTTTCCATCTATTAGACTTTTCTCAATGTTGTCCTTCTAGCAAAACTATCATAGGTTCAACATCAGCTTATGTCGTCTTCATATCAAAAATTAGCTTCAATAGATTTCCAACATTTTCGGTTTCTGCTCCTGATGATATACTCTAACAGGCTGCTACCTGTTCTCCTCTAGATGTTTTCCTCCTAAAATATAGATGTCGTCTTCTTGTTCTCTTGCCCTCAATTGTACCATTTAGTATGATCTTTAGTAAGGTATTTTAATGGGATACAACATTTGTTGATTATTTCTTTGAGTATCTCTATTTTCACACCTAGCTGTTGCAGCACTGCGTTGTTGGATGTCATTTTCTACCAACATATTTAGCCGACTATTGTGTATATTCACATTTCTCGACAGTTTCGAATTTGTTTTCCAGCTGTTTATTCATTGTTCATGTGCTCACACCAAGCAGTAATGATATGATAAATATATGTTCATTTGATGATTCTATTTTCTATAGTTGTTTGTTATGTAATGTTTCTTTGATATTCTATTTGTTATCGATGTGATAATATTCCTGAGATATCTTCTATCTGGGGGTCACATAAACACTGAATCTCACTTCTGTCAACAGTTTATGTTTCCTGAAGCGTCCGAAAAAGAAGCAAAGAATAGTTAAACTGCGACCTACAAGGCATGTCGTAAGCGACAACTGACGTAGCTACCTAAGAAAGCTACCCTAATAAATAAAAAGCGTCGCAGAAATTAGATGTGCTGGCCTACTTGTAGGTGCATAACTGGCACAGCGTACAATCGTTCTTAGATCACATACAAATCATAGAGAGTGGTTTAAGAAGTGATCGATATGGATAGTTTGAAGAAGAAGAAGTTTCCTGAAAGAAAGTTCCAATAGAATATTACTTATACCATAACTTCCAGTGATTTTAATTTTCTGCTCCTAGTTTAAGCTAGCCAGGTATCAGATTTACAGCTTGACACCGACCTTTGCAACATCGTCGGTCACGGTTTGTACGTATGGACAGGTCAACTGTAACAATTCAACTACACCAACCTATACATTAATTCTCAATAGCATTGATTCAGTAAACACTTTAAATTGTGTAGACACAGTTACACAAATCCACAGTAAAAATAATACAATCAATTATCCCTTAATTGTAGTTCAAATACTCGTACATTTCTGCTGTCAAACAAAGATGGTTTTTACTTCCTATATCATCAAACTATTCGATTCATTTTCCATTTAATGTAATTTGTTTCTTTATTGAATGTGACATTTGTTTCTCCACTGGGTTTTTTTTTCTTCACAGATACTTTAAAACTTTTTTCTTAGAAATCTGCCTCTCGCTATTGTTTCGTAATATAAAATGGTTTACGGGATAGGACTATTAGTGTCAATCCACAAACCCCCAACCTGGAGGACCAGAAAACCCTTTTTACTTTGGGCTCTCCTCCGTGACCTGTCCAGCCTGGGTGACCCTGACAGAAACCGTAGATTCCGATAACCATACGACCAACAGACTCAGGTAAAAATTCTAGGAAATAAGACCAGAACCGTAGCGTGACCTCTCATTCCAGTAATGTTGTATATAAACGAATTCATTTTAATTTCAATACAACATGCTAAATCAAGGTTATATTATGTGACAATGTAAGTTTAACAATAAGGAATATCAGTATTAGTAATATTGTTCATCAATAAATAACCATAGACTCATCGAATTGGGTAAAATTGCAAAACAGATCGCAGTCTTCTATCAAACATTTACAAAATCCAGCCCATAACTTCAAAACTAGGTCATGGTTTCCCGGTCAGTTGTGTGGCCTAATTTAGAGTTGGATGTCCCAGGAACATAAGTTTCCGCCATCCTAGCCCACTGTATAATTGGATCACTCAAGCCTCCCCACCACTACAAAGTAATGACCTGATGGGGAAACATTAAATCTATCACGGACTCTATAACTTACAACCGTCATCATGATTCAGAGACACTAAATCTATTTTATCTAGAAAACTAATAATCTATCTTAATTACATTACTCCTTTGAAGTTTTGCCACAAATACAGGAAGCAAAAATTACATTTATAAATTATTTGCTCACTTTCCTTTTATTACCAACGTACTTTAATTACAAGAAACGGGTACATGAATTAGAACATTTGAATTAATTATGATTTTTCAAATATCAAAAGATGTGTGCGTGTGTCTGTTTGCTGTGATGGTATTTCAAAATAGATCAAACTCGGTGATTACAAATATGGATCGTAGGTGTTGATAAAATAACAGTTAGCCTATATGTGACGGTTTATTTTGTTTACAGATATATAAAAGTAGCAAGTACGCAAGTTTTATACAGTATTCTATGGTCGTGTATGTAATAAGAGAAGGATGATGGATGGTGCGGTAGTTGTTGTTTGGCTTTGGTGGCATTCATTGAAATAGGTTTATTGATATAGTGTCAGGATGGCTGGAGAGTGCAATGGTGAGCCGTTTCTAATACATACAGTTATACCAATGAAAGTAACAATGACCGGCATATCAGATGGGATTCATCTTTATTGTTTATATAACACATCCGTCTCTACATCATTAGTCACAACCAACTCTAAACTCATAATACCAGCAAACTGAGGTAAAAATTAGTCCACAACCAACTCTAAACTCATAATACCAGCAAACTGAGGTAAAATTAGTACACAACCAACTCTAAACTCATAATACCAGCAAACTGAGGTAAAATTAGTACACAACCAACTCTAAACTCATAATACCAGCAAACTGAGGTAAAATTAGTACACAACCAACTCTAAACTCATAATACCAGCAAACTGAGGTAAAATTAGTACACAACCAACTCTAAACTCATAATACCAGCAAACTGAGGTAAAATTAGTACACAACCAACTCTAAACTCATAATACCAGCAAACTGAGGTAAAATTAGTACACAACCAACTCTAAACTCATAATACCAGCAAACTGAGGTACAAATTAGTCCACAACCAACTCTAAACTCATAATACCAGCAAACTGAGGTAAAAATTAGTCCACAACCAACTCTAAACTCATAATACCAGCAAACTGAGGTAAAATTAGTACACAACCAACTCTAAACTCATAATACCAGCAAACTGAGGTAAAAATTAGTCCACAACCAACTCTAAACTCATAATACCAGCAAACTGAGGTAAAATTAGTACACAACCAACTCTAAACTCATAATACCAGCAAACTGAGGTACAAATTAGTCCACAACCAACTCTAAACTCATAATACCAGCAAACTGAGGTAAAAATTAGTCCACAACCAACTCTAAACTCATAATACCAGCAAACTGAGGTAAAAATTAGTCCACAACCAACTCTAAACTCATAATACCAGCAAACTGAGGTAAAAATTAGTCCACAACCAACTCTAAACTCATAATACCAGCAAACTGAGGTAAAAATTAGTCCACAACCAACTCTAAACTCATAATACCAGCGAACTGAGGTAAAAATTAGTACACAACCAACTCTAAACTCATAATACCAGCAAACTGAGGTAAAATTAGTACACAACCAACTCTAAACTCATAATACCAGCAACTGAGGTAAATTAGTCCACAACCAACTCTAAACTCATAATACCAGCAAACTGAGGTAAAAATTAGTCCACAACCAACTCTAAACTCATAATACCAGCAAACTGAGGTAAAAATTAGTCCACAACCAACTCTAAACTCATAATACCAGCAAACTGAGGTACAAATTAGTCCACAACCAACTCTAAACTCATAATACCAGCAAACTGAGTAAAATTAGTCACAACCAACTCTAAACTCATAATACCAGCAAACTGAGGTAAAATTAGTACACAACCAACTCTAAACTCATAATACCAGCAAACTGAGGTAAAATTAGTACACAACCAACTCTAAACTCATAATACCAGCAAACTGAGGTAAAATTAGTACACAACCAACTCTAAACTCATAATACCAGCAAACTGAGGTAAAAATTAGTCCACAACCAACTCTAAACTCATAATACCAGCAAAATAGGTAAAAATTAGTCCACAACCAACTCTAAACTCATAATACCAGCAAACTGAGGTAAACATTAGTCCACAACCAACTCTAAACTCATAATACCAGCAAACTGAGGTAAAAATTAGTCCACAACCAACTCTAAACTCATAATACCAGCAAACTGAGGTAAAATTAGTACACAACCAACTCTAAACTCATAATACCAGCAAACTGAGGTAAAAATTAGTCCACAACCAACTCTAAACTCATAATACCAGCAAACTGAGGTAAAAATTAGTCCACAACCAACTCTAAACTCATAATACCAGCAAACTGAGGTAAAAATTAGTCCACAACCAACTCTAAACTCATAATACCAGCAAACTGAGGTAAAAATTAGTCCATAACCAACTCTTAACTCATAATACCAGCAAACTGAGGTAAAAATTAGTCACAACCAACTCTAACTCATAATACCAGAAACTGAGGTAAAAATTAGTCCACAACCAACTCTAAACTCATAATACCAGCAAACTGAGGTAAAAATTAGTCCACAACCAACTCTAAACTCATAATACCAGCAAACTGAGGTAAAAATTAGTACACAACCAACTCTAAACTCATAATACCAGCGAACTGAGGTAAAATTAGTCCAAACCAACTCTAAACTCATAATACCAGCAACTGAGGTAAAAATTAGTCCACAACCAACTCTAAACTCATAATACCAGCAAACTGAGGTAAAAATTAGTCCACAACCAACTCTAAACTCATAATACCAGCAAACTGAGGTACAAATTAGTCCACAACCAACTCTAAACTCATAATACCAGCGAACTGAGGTAAACATTAGTACACAACCAACTCTAAACTCATAATACCAGCAAACTGAGGTAAAAATTAGTACACAACCAACTCTAAACTCATAATACCAGCAAACTGAGGTTAAAATTAGTCCACAACCAACTCTAAACTCATAATACCAGCAAACTGAGGTAAAAATTAGTCCACAACCAACTCTAAACTCATAATACCAGCAAACTGAGGTAAAATTAGTACACAACCAACTCTAAACTCATAATACCAGCAAACTGAGGTAAAAATTAGTCCACAACCAACTCTAAACTCATAATACCAGCAAACTGAGGTAAAATTAGTCACAACAACTCTAAACTCATAATACCAGCAAACTGAGGTAAAAATTAGTCCACAACCAACTCTAAACTCATAATACCAGCAAACTGAGGTAAAAATTAGTCCACAACCAACTCTAAACTCATAATACCAGCAAACTGAGGTTAAAATTAGTCCACAACCAACTCTAAACTCATAATACCAGCAAACTGAGGTAAAATTAGTACACAACCAACTCTAAACTCATAATACCAGCAAACTGAGGTAAAAATTAGTCCACAACCAACTCTAAACTCATAATACCAGCAAACTGAGGTAAAAATTAGTCCACAACCAACTCTAAACTCATAATACCAGCAAACTGAGGTAAAATTAGTACACAACCAACTCTAAACTCATAATACCAGCAAACTGAGGTAAAATTAGTACACAACCAACTCTAAACTCATAATACCAGCAAACTGAGGTAAAAATTAGTCCACAGCCAACTCTAAACTCATAATACCAGCAAACTGAGGTAAAAATTAGTCCACAACCAACTCTAAACTCATAATACCAGCAAACTGAGGTAAAAATTAGTCCACAACCAACTCTAAACTCATAATACCAGCGAACTGAGGTAAAAATTAGTCCACAACCAACTCTAAACTCATAATACCAGCAAACTGAGGTAAAAATTAGTCCACAACCAACTCTAAACTCATAATACCAGCAAACTGAGGTAAAAATTAGTCCACAACCAACTCTAAACTCATAATACCAGCAAACTGAGGTTAAAATTAGTCCACAACCAACTCTAAACTCATAATACCAGCAAACTGAGGTAAACATTAGTCCACAACCAACTCTAAACTCATAATACCAGCAAACTGAGGTAAAAATTAGTCCACAACCAACTCTAAACTCATAATACCAGCAAACTGAGGTAAAAATTAGTCCACAACCAACTCTAAACTCATAATACCAGCAAACTGAGGTAAAAATTAGTACACAACCAACTCTAAACTCATAATACCAGCAAACTGAGGTAAAAATTAGTCCACAACCAACTCTAAACTCATAATACCAGCAAACTGAGGTAAAAATTAGTCCACAACCAACTCTAAACTCATAATACCAGCAAACTGAGGTAAAAATTAGTCCACAACCAACTCTAAACTCATAATACCAGCAAACTGAGGTAAAAATTAGTCCACAACCAACTCTAAACTCATAATACCAGCAAACTGAGGTAAAAATTAGTCCACAACCAACTCTAAACTCATAATACCAGCAAACTGAGGTAAAAATTAGTACACAACCAACTCTAAACTCATAATACCAGCAAACTGAGGTAAAAATTAGTCCACAACCAACTCTAAACTCATAATACCAGCAAACTGAGGTAAAAATTAGTACACAACCAACTCTAAACTCATAATACCAGCAAACTGAGGTAAAAATTAGTACACAACCAACTCTAAACTCATAATACCAGCGAACTGAGGTAAAAATTAGTACCGACAACAACTCTAAATCATAATCCAGTAAATGAGGTAAAAAATTGATAAAACCAACTTTAAACTCATAATTCTGAGCAAACTGATGGTAAACATTAGTCCACAAACTAACTCTAAACTCATAATACATTTGCAAACTGAGGTAAAAATTATACACAACTCAACTCTAAACTCATATACCACTAATACTGAGTCGTAAAAATTAGTCCACAAACTAACTCTAAACTCATAATACCAGCAAAACTGAGGTAAAATTAGTCACTAATCAACTTTAAGCTCGTTCAATACCAGCAAACTGAAGGAAATCATTAGTCCACTAACCAACTTAAACTCATAATACCAGCAAATGAGAGTAAAAATTAGCTACAAACGAACTCAAATCATAATACCAGCAAACTGAAGGTAAAATTAGTACAAAAAACTTAAACTCATATACAGAAACTAGGTAAAAATTAGTACACAACAATCTAAACTTTATAATACCGCAAACTGAGGAAATTCAGTAACGCTAACTGAAACTCATAGACCAGCAAACTGAGGTATTGACATCCACACCAACCTCTAAACTCTTTAATACCAGCAAACTGGGCTAAAAATTCAGTCCACACCAACTCTAAACTCATAATACCAGCAAAACTCGATGTAAATTGATGTCTATCAACCATACTTCTAAACTCATAATACCAGCAAACTGAGGTAAAAATTAGTACACAACCAACTCTAAACTCATAATACCAGCAAACTGAGGTAAAAATTAGTACACAACCAACTCTAAACTCATAATACCAGCAAACTGAGGTAAAAATTAGTACACAACCAACTCTAAACTCATAATACCAGCAAACTGAGGTAAAAATTAGTACACAACCAACTCTAAACTCATAATACCAGCAAACTGAGGTAAAAATTAGTCCACAACCAACTCTAAACTCATAATACCAGCGAACTGAGGTAAAAATTAGTCCACAACCAACTCTAAACTCATAATACCAGTAAACTGAGGTAAAAATTAGTACACAACCAACTCTAAACTCATAATACCAGCAAACTGAGGTAAACATTAGTCCACAACCAACTCTAAACTCATAATACCAGCAAACTGAGGTAAAATTAGTACACAACCAACTCTAAACTCATAATACCAGCAAACTGAGGTAAAAATTAGTCCACAACCAACTCTAAACTCATAATACCAGCGAACTGAGGTAAAAATTCTAAGAAATAAGACCACAACCGTCACGTGATCTCGCATTCCAGTATTATTGTGTATAGACGAATTCGTTTGTTTTTAAAGTTCTAAAACTCTAGATAACCAGGCCAGACAACTGACCAGGGATTCCCAGACGTAGATCAGAAAAGGGATCTGGAAATTACAGATGTTTGATAGAACACTGCACGAATTTTTGCAATTTTACTAAATTCTTTGAGTTTATGGTTATTTATTGGTGAAAATATTCATAATATTGATATTCCTTATTGTTAAACTTAACTTGTTGCATAATATGACTTCGAGTTAGCATTTTGTGTTGATTTTAAAATGAATTCGTCTATATACACCAATACTGGAATGCGAGGTCACGTGGTGTAGGTGTGGTCTGATTTCCTATAATTTTTACCTGAGTACGAAGGCCGATAAGTTTATAGTTCGCTCTGGATTAGTCGTACATTATCTATGCTATTTAAACCATCTAACGTCATCTATCTTTCCTTAGATCCGGTCTCATCAACTAAACATATCGGTCTTCCTTCTTCTCTATCCTCTAAGGAATCTTGTTGTCAAACCTACATCGAACTATTACTTTGTCGTTCTTCGTGTCGTTCGTACGTCTGCAATTTTGTGTGCAACTGTCTTCTATGGTGTCAGTTTTATTGTCTTTCCTTTATACTGTCGTCGACTGTTTGTCATCTCAGCATAGAAGGATAGCTATGTTCTTCTACATATAAGAGAACAAATAGATATATCCAGAAATAACTCAAAATCAAATAAAACTGGCTGATGCTACAAATAAGAATGCGAAAATTGAAGTACATAGAATATATAAAGAGAAAATTGAAGTACATAGAATATATAAAGAGAAAATTGAAGTACATAGAATATATAAAGAGACAAGAAGGGTTGTAGAAGACCATTATGGAAGAAGGCATCACGGTAACGAGAAGAGAAAGACAACGGAGAAGATGGATTCGGGATGTAACTGATGATTTGAGCATGACGGCTGCAGAGGCGGGTCATCTGACCTATGAGAGAAATTCCGTAGGACTGCTAGAGTGGAAAAGTTCTGCTGAGGACAAGCTATTTGATGATGAGGGTCTTATTGCGAGCACATACATCACGCAGCATATCCTTTTCAGAATGTCGCTTTCTTCATAGCCCACCCGAAAAACTATGGGCTCTAGTACGTTTTCCTGCCTTCTCTCTCTCTCTCTCTCGATAAATCGATCGATCGATTGATCGTTCTTTTTCGACCATGTTTATCATTCTTATTGTGATATATATACAGCCTTTGCAAATAACGCAGTTTTACGACACAACGTTCAGTACCATTTGGAGCTCTAGTGCTTGTCCTTCGGTGAAGTGTCCGATTTCAAACAGCGTTTACTGGGTTCGCTCTCCGTCAGCCTTTGACTATCCCTAGCCAACCTGCAAGGCAGCAGGTTTCTGCCTTCTCAAACGTCATGTTCAATATTTCTTTGTCCTGTTACCACCTTCTTGGTCATCCCCTGCCTAGTCTTCTAGGAACTTAGCCTCCATTTTATACTCTCTAACGCCCGAGTGGTTACCGGGCCCAAATTTGGGATGTAAAGAATAGAACCACTGTTATCTGCCACGCATGTCGTAAGAGGCGACTAAGAAGGTTTGGCTGAAATCGGAAGCACGTGTCCTAAACATGTACAAGTCTATGAGTTTAGGGGCCTACCAAACCAATGTGCAGCGTATACACGTTCTTGGCAAAGATAAAACATATCACCAAGAGTGATTAAAATTAGTCGTAAAGAACGAACACAAAGAAGAAGAAGAAGGAGATACTCTCTAAAAACTACTATGACACATCATTAATGTGTAGGAGAACAGCAGAATTTTAAAAATCTCACTTACATCCTTAATTGGCAAAAGGAATTATTCGCTGTTATTGCTTTGTACAACTTATTTGCATAATTAATTAGCACATACTTTCAGTCGCAGTTATGTAGGACATTGCATAACTTAATTTCGTCATTAATTAGCACGTACTTTCAGTCGTAGTTGGGACATTGTATAACTTCCTTACGCTAATTAAAAAGAGACTTTTAACCATAACTAAAATATCGTAACAACTCTTCACAACGTTAATGAGCAAGAACTTTCATTCACAATAATGGCATTGCACAAGTGCGTAAGAGAGCTTAATACCATCTTTGACGCACTTATTCATTTTGATTTCATAGTATCTTGTATATTTTATTTGGGTTTTTTAACTTATATAATCGTGTGCGTTTAAGTAGTTTAACAAAGATAACATGACTAAAACTTTCTTTCTTTCTTCTTTCTCGAATCCTGTATGCCTCACAGCGTCAGGTCAGGAAGAGATTTCTAAAACGGGCCCTAGTATGCGCTTCGTAGATAGTCTCTTTCGTCGCCTCTGTTATCTCTGAGGTCCATCTAAAACTATTGAGTAAATTAAGCTTATTTCAAGCAATTAACATCAGTCGTCTATCCTTTATGTCCGTGCTCTGAAAAAGAAGCAAATATAAAAAGTGACAATGGACAGAATTTCTTAGGGAACAAATCATAAAAGACATACACACACACAGAGAGAGAGAGAGAGAGAGAGAGAGATGGTGAAAAGTTTAACATAAATGAAAAGGTTTTATAACTACAGACTTGATAATTAGTATTAAGAATATGCATTTATGCAGAGATAAGAACCTATTACGGCAGTAACTCTTGTGAGTAAGTGGGGCATTGATTTATTCCAAACACTTTGATTTATTCGACCCACTTAAAATGTTATACTAGTGTCGTCTGTCCAGAAAAACTACAAGTGTTTCTTTGCATACTTACATAACCAAACCACTTTAATGCAAGTCCCCAGGGTGGATTTGAAGATGCAGCTTTAGAAACACTTAGTGAAACATCAACCGTCAGTTTAGCATTTTTCAATTAAACGGATTACTAATTAAATATACAATTAGAAAGATTAATCTGATCCGATTATGTCCGAATGTATATATTAGTTATATATGTTTAGTTATAAATATTTAATTTATGTTATTCCGTCTTTCAAATATGTTTAAATGAGTTTAAAATAGGAAATAATGAATTAATTGCCCAGTTTCCTCCCATTACTCGATGTAGGTCATATGCCAGTACTGACATTGGTAAGGACAGTTTCAAGACTGGGAAAATAAAACCTAGAAGTCTAAAATCAATATAGAGAAAAACGGTGAACGAGAGTTAAAGGATTGTGGCCTGGCATGGGAAACAATTAGTAAGAAGGTGGCAGAACAGCACCAATGGAAATCGTTTATGAAAGCAGTGTGCGACAAACGGAACAAAAAAAGGAGGATATAGATTATAGATAGACTGATGAAATAACATCAGAATTTTTTTTTTTAATAACAAGAAAGAAAAATTATCACCTGTGAAATGAGATGCTTGAATGCCCGAGTAGTTACCGGGGCCCAAATTTGGGGTGCAAAGAATAGAACCACTGTTACCTGCCATGCATGTCGTAAGAGCCGAATAAGGAGGTTTGGCTGAAATCGGATGCATGTGTCCTAAACGTGTAGAAGTC
Organism: Arion vulgaris; assembly: GCA_020796225.1. Classification (NCBI taxonomy): domain Eukaryota; kingdom Metazoa; phylum Mollusca; class Gastropoda; order Stylommatophora; family Arionidae; genus Arion; species Arion vulgaris. Next base: position 42,131,472 of record CM036765.1, on the reverse strand, counting down.
TATGCGTTTAGGGCCTTACAAAACCAATGTGCAACGTATACACGTTCTTGGCAAAGATCAAACATATCACAAAGAGTGATTAAAATTGGTCTTAAGAACGAACGCAAAGAAAGAAGATGCTTGAGGAAAACGGTAAATAAAACAAGAAGAGACCAAATAAGAAATTAGAAAAATAGAACAGTCGGCACAACACCTGTTGTTTGATCCACTGAAAAACAGAAACTCAAATGGTTTGACCATCTGATAAGAATGAGCCCGAATACACCTGTTACAAGATGAATCTTCGTACAACCTGAAAATTGAATCATCAAGAGGAAGGTGCAGACCAAACAAGATGGATTGATGGAGTTACAGACCTCTTAAAACTCCACACTACCACATCATATCAAGCGACCGAGCGTGCACTATCTTGGAAACCAATCATCAGTTAAACCTACGACGCCTACCGGCAGAAAGCAGAGATGGACAACAAGAAAAAGAAAGAATTAAAGAAACTGAAAACTTCTGAGGACATGAATGTTTTCTGTTATAACATATAAAGGTTACACAAGGATCATAAAACAAGCTTTCAAAATCAAATGGAATCTTTTGAAGAAAAGTACAGCAGAATATCTCTTATAAAACTCTGGATAAAAATACATAAAAATGTGGACATCCTATCAGACGTTAACATAAAAAAATATTGCCTCATAAACTTTATGACGTGGAAACTAAAATAGTTAAAACTGATTAGTCGTCACATGGATTTAGAGAGTGTAATAATGGAAGACAGGGTTTCTGTAAAACAAGGCAGGAAATAACTAAGACAATGGAAACAACAAGTCATTAAAGAAACCTTTAGCATGTGGATGAATGAGGCGGAAGAAATAAGTCCAGTCTATAGCTAGAGATCAAGAGTCTTTCAAGCAGGATGCGATGAGAGCAATGTTCTGTAAAGGACACACTACATGAAGAGCGAAACACACTTAAAAACAAAGTACTTAGTTTTATTTCTTCTTCTTCTTTTGTTGTCACACACTGCTACCGGGTTGTTGCCCTGTGTCGTGGTTTTCTGTTTTTGTCTTGCGCTGTTATGGTGGCTTGTGTGATTGTTATTGTGGCTCTTTGACAGTACTCTATTATGTCATCTAACCATCTTTTCCGTGGTCTTCCTCTTGCCTTCTTTCCTGATGTTCTGTTGTAGAAGACTCTGTATACTATGGAGTTTGGGTGCATTCTTATTAAGTGGTCAAAGCACTTCATTCTTTGTTTATCTATGTAATTCAAGCATGGTTTTGTGCCAACTTTCTTTCTTATGCTGATGTTGGTGACTCTGTCTTTTCTGGTGTTGTTGGTAACTTTTCACAGGTAGCGCATTTGACATGTAGTTATTTTTTGTGAGTGCACCTTGCTAATTGTCCATGTTTGGCTCTGATAACACAAAGTAGGTATGAAAATGTTGTTGATCATCTGTTGCTTAGCTGTTGCTTACTTTGTAGTTTTACAAAATACAAAAATAATAACGATATACAACATGAAGAGTGGGGGTGCAGAGGTAAGTGTTCGGTTAGTTAACTTCTTCTTCTTCTTGTGTTCGTTCGCTATGCATGCATGCGTAGTCAGGGTGCTTGGCACATCTGACTGATTTTTGTCTGAAGGTGTGCTTTCCTTATTATCAATGTCCACCGCCATACATCCGTGCCTTCTCCTACTTCAGAGGTGTTAGCTAACTAACTGTCTTATGTACATGCCTCCTTCCGGTAATCAGAGAACCTTTACAATTTCTTCAAAGAAGCCAACCATTTTGCGGAGACGTTTATACCAACCAGTTGTGCATGCGAATATTATCAGAGTTTGCAATTGACATTCTGTTTCTGGAACATGTAACATCAATTACGTTGAGATCAATATTTGCATCCTATTAATAGAGACCAGTTACTTTGTCTTAAATTCAGTCTGACATGCTGGTTACTCGCTCGGTTATTTGCACAACTAAAAAGGTCCTACATCATTACAAAGATAAAGGCTTGATGCAATTATTTCTCAATATGTCTTGTTGATATTGAGACAGTTCAAAAGACTGTCATTTTATTCATGTTTTATTTTTATTTTCTTATTTGAAAGCGTAATAAAACATACGCGTATCTTCTTCTTCTTCGATCGTTCTAGGCCTGTTTTAATCATTCTCATTGTGATATATAAACAGCCAAACGTCCGAACGTAAATGTACGTGCACCAGCCTTCAGCACCTATTGGAGCCAGTTTGCTTATCCTTCGGTGGGGTGTTCGTTTTCAGCCAGCTTTTGATTTACTAGGGTTAGCTTTCCCTAGGGTACGATCAGCTTTGCCGTATTTTTGGGCTTTGTGATCTACGCCGGGACAGTGAGTTACGCTGTTCATGCCCGTTCTGACTGAGAAATATTTCTCGGGGCTTGTAAGCTTATCCTCGGACGGCGTCTTACTCGTATAAGACGCCGTGTAAAGTATCGGCCTTCGCCAATGTTCAGACCCGGACTTCCTGTCAGGTCCGTACATTGTCGGCCTTGCTTTACCGTACATTTTGAGTCTGATCCGGAGAAGGAACATTCTCAGCCTTTTCTAGACGCGCATTGGTACGTGGCAATTTGCAATTAACGTCGGAAGCACTGGCATGGGGCCGAGTACAAACAATGTAGAGGGTCGTTTCAGTCGGCGCTATCAGCGTAACTGAGGATTTTGCGCTCGCCGCCATCACCCGCCCCAGTTATTCCGGGGATGTTAGTTACGACTGCAATCGATCATTGCCCGGTTGCCCCATGGCTGGCAGTCCCGTTAGGAATCACCAACCTCAGTTCTTCCGGGAATGTTAATTTTTAGTCGCACAGTACCTTGCACGGTTTTCCCAGGGCGGGTAGTTTCGTTATGCACTAAACGCAACTTGTTCTTTTGCGCTCGGCAAACCTTGCCCAGTACAATGTGTCTGCACCAGGCTACCAATGCTAGGTCAGCTGCAATCTTCTCTCGCACCAACACGAGGGTAGACTTTTATTCGTTACGGTCCTATCTTATTTATTCTTGCCGACGGGCTGGCGATGTTTGCCCCCTCCTCAGGGCTTCGAGCTTCGCCCTACATGGGCATACGTTTGGTCACTGGATGCACCTCTCATCCATGTCTGAGACGTTTCGTTGCTGTTTCTTTGCGTTCAGGGACTTGGGCAATATCTTGTTGGACATCGGTCAGGAGATTAGTGCATTTTGTTTGTATGTATCTTTATCGTGTTTCCGTACTTGCACTGCTACCACTACCAGTAGTTTTCTCTCCCCGATCCCTGCCCCTCTTAGCCAGACCGGAACCATAGTCTGTTTCCAGGGTCACCGCGTGGAGGTTGGGGCAGGGTCTTGGTCTAGCGCGCCCTCGCTAACCCTGGCTCATGTTACCACCATGACCTCATGAGCCTTTGACCCCATACGCGTATCTATTACGCATCAAAGAATAGTACCACTGCCACCTACAAGGCATGTCGTAAGAGGCGACTGATGTAGGATCAAGGGAAGCTACCCAAGTAAATAAAAAGCGTCGTAGATATCGGATATGCTGGCCTACTTGTAGGTGCATAACTGGCACAATGTAAAATCGGTCTTAGGCTCAGATCACATACAAATCATACAGAGTGGTCATGGTCGATGTGTAGCGTTCGAAAAAGAAAAAGACTTATCTATGAAATGTCTTGTATTTGTGTAATTCCTTGTATTCATTATTTGAGTAAATCGAACAGTGTCACCGCACACTAGAAAGCATGCAAGAACAAGATTAATTATACATCATTGCCCGCACCATATGTTCCATAAGTGAGGAAAGGAATGTGTCCTCCTATCTCCTGTATACTTGGGTCTACAAATGTGAAGTGATATGCACTTTATATCATCAGGTTTGAATGAGACTGATAATGAGACATTTTCGTTTTAAGTACAAGGTTGTTGCAGAAACTAACACAATAACAGGAACGTAACTGCTCTGTTGTTGCAGAAACTAACACAATAACAGAACGTAACTGCTCTGGTATGTTACAGAAACTAACACAATAACAGAACGCAACTGCCTCTGACGCAGACGTCTTGAAAGAATGTCACGTGTTATTAGAAAAGGAATGGTCAGTATATTATTAGGTAATTCGTCTGCTTACCAAGAGCTTGTATTTATATTCCCAGTGGAAACGTATGGGTATGAAACATGGACATTAAACAAGGCAGATGAAAATCATACATGTGAAAAATGTATAAGATCAACAAATGTGAAAAATAAGAATTAATTCCTTTCGGAGAATCCAGGTTGCTGTTAAGTATAGCGCATTCTTCAAGATCCTCTCTGGAAATTGATATATTATAGTAACTCACTAATGAAACTACATAAGAAATATGCTCGGACCTCTATGGGTGCTCCAAAAGACTGTGATGTTTATACAAGAGACAAAATTGATTATGAAGACAATATTTCAAGCGAATGTATGAAAGGAAGAAATAGTGGTAATCATATTATGTGTCACAAGTGCTGAAAAGTTAATAGGTAAGGAATGAAAATGCTACATTATAATTGCAAAACTAGCTTTATACAATACGATCTTCATACCAACTTTGTGCTATCACTCTCCATCTACAGGGTGGGCCCAAAAAATGAGAACATTGCGTAAAAAGTAATATAATTACATCAAAATTGTTTTAACTGTATCCACAATAGATTAAATAGTAAATCATTTAGTTACTTACCTATTTAGCTATATGATGTTTTTATTTCGACAATTTGCGGATACAATCTTTGATTTTTAAAATGCCAATTGTTTACATCTGCAGGTTTAAATTTGTTACCAAGAATGACAAAAATTACTGCGGAAGACCGTATTCTGATTAAACGAGTGGTGTCTATGCTTAGAAAAATTAAACATGATTTCTGATTAGCTAATTACTTGGCAAACAAAATTACATGAAACAATATAATTAAATTAAATAACATTTCTAAATAACTGCTTATGTTACGCGATGTTCTCATTTTTGGTCCACCTGTATATTGATGCTATCATTCTAGAAATTGAACACAGTAAATGAAAAAAAACAAATTAAAAATCTCTTGTGTTGGTATTCCCCCAGTGAAACAGTATCCACTGAAAGAACTGGTTGCACAGCTCAGATAGTAGGACCTGTAGACTTGACAATTCTCTGAAATCGTTGCACAGCCCAGGCAATAGATGTAGACGTGATCATTTTCTGAACTGAACGATCTGGAGTGCTGATTTTGTTTCAGTAAGAAATAGCACTTGTTGTGGACCAATCTTGGTGTTGAATAGTTTCTCAGTTGCCACCTTGATTTCTGTGTTTCTGTATCATAGTTATGACATAATTTCTCTGTTGGTATTTTGATTGTATCTCTAAAGTTGTTTTGGGTATTCTATGTACACTCATGCTCCTCTATTCTTTACTGCGTTTGCTGCTGATCCTTCCGTGTTTATCCGGACACAGAGATATTGGGGGTATTCTTCATTAATAAACATTAAATTGACTGTCATACACTCCCGCAGTTATTTTCATCCTTTTCGAGTATTTCTTTCACCTCTGGATATACTTGTGATCCAGTCTTCACTCTCCAAGTGGTTTCTTCTGGATATACTTGTGATCCAGTCTTCACTCTCCAAGTGGTTTCTTCTGGAACAGATGTTAAGGGGATTTCAACTTTTTCAAGCGAAGGTTATAATAAATTTTGTTACAATACCATTCATTACAAACTTTGTTTCAAAAACAGCATTGGAAATGTGGTTTTAGCGTTTGTATACCTAGAATATACTGAGTAAACTGATAGGGTATGACAGACTTGCATAAGAACAGTGGATAAGAACAGGACAGGAATCTGTGCTGACCCAGGTTCAGAGGAGAAGATGGTGGTGGGTTGGGCATACACTACGGAAGATACAGTCGAGTGTTACTAGACAAGCACTTGAATGAAACCCGCAACGAAAACGGAAAAGAGGACGTCCTAAACAAACTTGGAGATGAAGGCCTTTTGAGGAAATGAAGGGAGCTCGACTGTACTGGGATGCCGTAAAGAAAACAGTCAGAGACCTGGTAATGTGGCAACAACTTTTGAGGCCCTATGCTCCACGAGGAGTAGAGAGGAATAAGTAAGTAAGTATATTAAGAGTTAACGTGAACTTTAGATATCAACAGAAGAAGAATAGAAGACAATACGTTGTGTTATACTCATTAAGAGACTTCTGTAGAAGGAGTATTGCACAAAATAGACATCGTTGTAACAATACATCCCATGTAGATTATTTTTAAGAACACCACAATATGATGACGTTTATAGTGACGACGACAACGTGATAAAGGCCTTTTAGTCGAAACGTTGCTGGGTATTGTTATTGTTTTTGTATTTTGTAAAACTACAGTACTTTTTTATTACATATTTCTCTATTACTCTATAGTTTTACTGCGGTCTTCGCTTATATCGATAATACAATATGAAATCAAAAACTCAGTTTGCGTAAAGATAAGCTTGTCATTGGCACTACCGAGCACAGTCGCTATATTTACATGCACTTCAAGAACAAAGGCAAAAATAATGAACAAACATATCGATGTTCAATTCTCTGATCAAAGATTTATGTCTTTGTAGGTAGGCCTACTTATGAGTAGGAAATATAATTCTCATATGTATTTACGTATACGTATTTGCATGTATGCACGTATATGTGTGTGTGTGTGAGTGGTGTGTGTGTGCGATGTATGTATATGTGGTGTGTGTGGTGAGTGCGGTGTGTGTGCTGTGGTGTGTGTGTGTGTGAGTGTTTGTATGTGTGCTGTGTGTCTAATCTACGTGTGTGTCTTTGTGTGTGTAGTTTATGTGTTGTGTATGTCTTGTGTGTGCATGTGGGTGCGGGTGTGGGGTGTGGTATGTGAAGAGTACTGTGCGTTATGTGTGTGTTTGTTTTGCGTATGTGTGTGTGTGCAGGCACGTGCGTGCATGTGTGTGCAGATAGATTGATGGATGGACGGATGGATGGATGGATGGATGGGTTGATTAGTTAATTGAACAATCCTCATTGCATTTCGGTGAGTAACCATGTGTGATTCGATCTCTTTCTTACACATAAAGATCTCAGTTCACGAACTCCGTAGCACCGACGTGATATTACAAATTGTAAAAATATTGTAAAAGTTTATTTTAAACTGTTTAATGATTTGCAGGTTGTTTCTGTACTCTGCTCTCTCACCGCGTGGAGAGATCGGAATATTTATCCGCATATCCCTAATCTCAGTGTAGGTGGGATGGAGTAAAAGTGTTAGGCTTGTATTTTTCATTGACCGTCGTCCCACGATGGGTGATGTGGTCAGCATCACGCCTGCCGCATTTACTTTCCCAGAGCATGTCTGGTACCCAGTTGAGGATGGGTCGACCGAGAGCCGTCGCGGTCAGGAAAAATTCCACGCACAATGCGGGAGCTGAACCCAGACCACCAGCCTTGCGAAGCGAGTTCACTAACAACTACGCTACAGGGCTCTTATGGGGCACAATTAGTTTTATAGTGCAAAAACAAAATAGCTGTGACTTTTAAACCGAAAGTTCTTTCTAAAGAAACGTATAGAAAAACAACATCGGAATTCAATACATCATTTGCTTGATAAAGTTCTTTTAGTCGATCAGTCGGTTGACGTCTGTGGCCTAGGGGATTGTGGCTCGGTCTATTAACCCCGACGTTCTGAGTTCGAATCACGCTGTGGACAATTTGGTTGCAAATTTTTCGAATAAATTTTACAAAGGGCGATGGCACAAATGCCTAGAAAATCACAAACAGCGTTAAATAGCTGGGGTTGATTCGCAAAGTTCTGTAAAGGATATGCAATTAACTTAGTTGATAAGTCGATGAGTTTTGGTTTGTAAAACTATCTTACTTCGCGTCACTGCAGTTTGTCTTCTGTTAACACCTATACACGAAATCTGCTGTAAAATCTGGAATTATGAAATGGAAAAGCTGCACTAAATACCGACCATGATACAACATATTCTGCTACATTATGCTACCAGTGCCAAACCTGGACGCTGACAACAAATGATAGAAGAAAACTAGTCACGACAGAGATGAAGTGTCTACGCAGAATGCTGGGTGTAACAAGAAGAGACCGGTTGGGAAATGAAGACATCAGGGAAAAAGTGGGTACAAAACAACAAATTAAATGGTTCGGCCACATACGCAGATTACGAACAGACAGTGCCCCTCAAAGAGCAATGATGCTCCGATACAATGGTACAAAGCAAAAAGCGGGCCACGCAAAAGATGGACCTCAGAGATAACAAAGGCGAGGAAAGACACTATCTATGAAGCACACACAAAGGACCGTTTTAGAAATCTCTTCTTGGCCTGACGCTGTGAGGTAAACAAGACTGGAGAAAAGAAAAAAAAATGATATAACATAACAGAGCAGCACAAGGTAAATAGCATGATAAAACAGAATAGAACAAAGCAGCACTAAATACCCACCATGATATAACAGAGCAGCTCAAGGTAAATAGCATGATAAAACAGAATAGAACAAAGCAGCACTAAATACCCACTATGATATAACAGAGCAGCACAAGGTAAATAGCATGATGAAACAGAATAGAACAAAGCAGCACTAAATACCCACCATGATATAACAGAGCAGCACAAGGTAAAGAGCATGATAAAACAGAATAGAACAAAGCAGCACTAAATACCCACCATGATATAACAGAGCAGCACAAGGTAAATAGCATGATAAAACAGAATGGAACAAAGCAGCACTAAATACCCACCATGATATAACAGAGCAGCACAAGGTAAAGAGCATGATAAAACAGAATAGAACAAAGCAGCGCGAAATATGAAATACAATCAAATCAAGAAACAAGCATTTCTTTTATTTTTAATTGTCTTGTAAACTGACGATTGGAGAAATGTCTTTCCACAACTTACTACATCTCTCTCTCTCTCTCTCTCGCGATCGTTCTTAAGCCATTTTTATCATTCTATTGTGATATATAAACAGCCAAACATTTGAACGTGATGTACGTGCACAGCCTTCAGTACCTATTGGAGCTCAAGTGCTTATCTTTCGGTGGTGTGTTCGATTTCAACCAGCGTTTGTGTACGGTTCGTTCTCCGCTAGTCTTTTGCTGTCCCCAGCCAAAATCCACAAGGCAACAGGTTGCCATTTTCTTTTAGGGCAGCGACCCTTAGACGGCCTGCCCTCCCGGGCTTATGAGCGCCATCTGCTCAGCAAACCGGTCGTTTTGTGGACTCCTTGGTTTGCCGCCCGTCCAGTTTTGTGTACGGTTTGCTCCGCTAGCCTTTTATTGTCCCCAATCAAACTACAAGGCAGCAGTAGTTCCTGCGAGCGGAAACGCGCGCACTGGCTTTACTTCTGCTGTGCTTTCCAGTTGTTCTGCACATTCGGGTGGGACGCACACCTTCGTGCCTGCCGTGCCTGCCGTGCCTGCCGTGCTTGCCTCGCTTGCCGTGCCTGCCTCGCTTTCCGTTACTACATCTAATACTGTTTGCTTTTTCCCTTTCGTCCTGTGTAGTCATAACACCAAATATGTCACCTCTGACTGATTTTTGCGTGAGGGTTTGCTTTGCTTACGACCAGTGTCCCTGTCAATCAATCAAGCATTGCTCGGAGTTCAGAAGTACTTAAAATTTGCATCCCCGATTAAAGGATCAGGGTCTCCAGTAATTTAACCTTGTACATTGTACATACCGAATGTTGCTGGCTAAGCTGTTCTCAAACACTAGAATTTCAACGGCACTTGATCACTAGTGTAGACTGTTGTTAACTCTGTTATTGGTAACCTCTAACACTGTTTGATAACTACTAATATTTTACACTTTATAATCAATCCATCTGTATATTATATGTTTTCTGATACTCCATAATATATTTGTGTATTTTTTATTAATATTGTTTTAGCTTCCTTTTTCCGTTTTAATTTTTCACATTTTTTCGTTTTTAGCCAATATTTTCATTTTAGAGCCGTTGGAGATTTATTGTATGATTGTATATGTTTTGTCTGCAGTTCAAGAAGTCGAAATGTCTTTGCTTCTGTTGTATACATTGCTTTATAAAAGCCTTTTGGTCGAAACGTTGCTGTTTATTGTGTTTGTACTTTGTAAAACTACATACTTTATTGTATTACATGTTTCACCATTGTTTTCTTTGTGTTTCACCAATCTCTTAATGTTTCACCATTGTTTTCTTTTGTGTTTCACCAATCTCTTAATGTTTCACCATTGTTTTCTTTTGTGTCCATCTCTTAATGTTTCACCATTGTTTTCTTTTGTGTCCATCCCCTTACTGTTTCACCATTGTTTTCTTTTGTGTCCATCTCTTAATTTTTCACCAAATTTAAAACGTCATTTTTTTAAACAATTTAAATAGAATTTATGAAATTTATTGAATAATATTTTTTTTTATTATAATAAGTCAAGAGAACACACACACACACAAAATGTAATCCAGACCTGTCCATAACAATCTCATTTAATCATATGATTATTGTTATATGAAATCAAAGTGTAAAAAATAACAATCTCATTTAATCATATGATTATTGTTATATGAAATCAAAGTGTAAAAATACTATCTATGAATCATATGATTTTTTAAGCAATCAAAGTGTACAAAATAACAATCCATGTGTAATCAAATGATTTGCGATATGAAATCAGGAAAAATACATCTTCATGTAATCTATGATATTGTTAGATGAAATCAGAGTGTAAAAAATAACAATCTCATTTAATCATATGATTTTTATATGTAAACTCAAAGTGTAAAATACAATCTCATTAATCATATGATTATTAGTTATATGAAATCAGAGTTAAAATAACAATCATGTAATCATATGATTATTGTTATATGAAATCAGAGTGTAAAAAATAACAATCTCATTTAATCATATGATTATTGTTATATGAAATCAAAGTGTAAAAAATAACAATCTCATTTAATCATATGATTATTGTTATATGAAATCAAAGTGTAAAAAATAACAATCTCATTTAATCATATGATTATTGTTATATGAAATCAAAGTGTAAAAAATAACAATCTCATTTAATCATATGATTATTGTTATATGAAATCAAAGTGTAAAAAATAACTATCTAACAAACTATTGTTTTCAAGCCAGCAAAATGTGTGATTCACAAATTGAATTGCGATCGCTAACAAGGTTGTAATCGGAAATGATGTTGACGCATCACTGAACAGGGAACTGAAATCACTCCTTCATGTTTTGATCTCTCTGTATTAGCTACGCATGACATAATACGGTGGTGGTATATTTTTTTATTTAGTGACGGTAATGTGATAGACGATTTATTTGATGTTCGTTCGACTTAGATCATTCTTTTAATACCATGTCACCAGCTAACTGCTTAATAATCGTGTACTCTACGATCGACCCAATTATTATCGGCTACCTAGTTATATCAGTTAGAAAAGGCCAGAGTTTATATTATTTTTTTTAACGCATATTGTACTCGTTTTGAAAAGTTAATTTTTTTGGACCGAAAGATGACTGAGTACGATACACAAAAATATCGCCAATTTTAAAATGCAAACATGTCACCATGAACACAAATATAGCATTGTTCAACACAATATTGCTTTCTCCATTATGATATCAGTGCCAAACCTGGACGTTAACATTAAATGACAGAACAAAACTAGTCACGACACAGATGAAGTGTCTACACAGAATGCTGGGAGTAACAAGAAGAGACAGGTTTAGAAATGAAGACATCAAGAAAAAGTGGGTACAACATCAGTACTAAACTTCATCAAGAAACAACATATTAAATGGTTCGGCCACATAAGCAGATTACCAACAGACAAGTGCACCTCAAAGAGCAATATTGCCCCGATACAGTGGAGACAAAGCAAAACGCCAATCACGCAAAAGGTGGACCTCATAGATAACAGAGGCGACGAAAGACACTATTTATGAAGCGCACACAAAGGCCCGTTCTATAAATATCTTCTTACCGTGAAGCTGTGAGACAAATCAGGACAGGACTGGATAAGAGGAAGACGGACAAGGTGCATAGAGAGGCTCGCTCGAGTTGTCTCCTTTTTCGACCTGACGCTGAAAGACAAACAGGATTAGAGAATAGATAGATACAAAAGTGAGCGTACATATAAACACGTGATCAAACATATCGCAAAGCAAAGGTAGATAAGATTGTGCAGATAGCGAAATCGATAACATGCTTCGCTAGTAACCGCTGCCGTGCAAATTGTGGCGTTCGATGCCAACTTGGGCCAATCACATTATCTGTGTTCACACGGTAGTCGGTTGAACTGCAGGTTTTCTGATCCTTTACTTAGGGATCTAAATTACAAATGCCTCATTATTCGGAGTTAGTCTCGCCTAAATGGTGAGGACACTGATGATAGGAAATCTAGTTTCACGCAAAAATCAGTCAGATATGCTATATTAGACACCCTGACTCCGCCTGATGAGACGAAGAATAAAGGTCGATGAGACCGTTTTAAGGGAGTTTAATGCCGAAGGATTGACATTGTTCAGGGTTTTACCCCATTGGTTCGGTCCTCGCCGCAAAAATGGCACGCCACCTGCCGAGAGTATTTCACAAAACACGAATTTCGTTATTAGAACAGAGAATGTACGAGGCAGAAATAACCTCAAATTCCAACCCAAAAGAACAACTTTAAAGCGAGTTAACTCACATCAAAGTAGGTACTAAACCTGCCATAAATCAATCAAATAAAAAAACAGCAAAAGGAAAGAAGCGCTATGCTCAATTGTTTCCTTTCGTCAAGAACATTACTTCAGAGTTGAGATACTAAAACTGGCAGCTACGTCAGTCAAAATATTTCATATAAATTGTAAAGCGATCGCATAGAAAGGGAAGAAGCAGACGGTGACGAATGGGAAAAGAAGAAGATTATAATAAAGAAGAAGACAAAGAAGAAGAAAAAGAAGAAAAGGAAAATGTAGAAAGAGATGAAGAAGTAAAGAAGAAGACGAAAGAGACGGAGACGAAAAGAACAAGACGAAGAAGAACAAAAACAATATGCACAACTTGAACAAGAATGGGAGGAAAAGGAAGAAAAAGTTAAAGAATAAAAATAAGAAGAGGAGGAGTAGAAGGAAAACTAAGAAATGAAATAGGAAAGTAGGGGAGAAAAAGAAGAAATAGAAAAAGACGACGACGAAGAAGTAAATAAAAAATAACAGAATAGTAATAATGATGGAAGTGGGTGAACTGGCAAGAGACAGAGTGAATTTCAGATGTGTTGCAAAGAGAGCAACGTCCTATAAAGGATATGCACCTTGATGATGAATGATGATCATTATGATTATGATGACGAGGATGAAACGTATTTTAAACTCCCACCATCGAAACGAAAATTATTTAACTGTACGCATTATTTATTTATTTATTTAAAGTTCGCTGCATTTCAAACAAATTGCACGACTTGTAACTGTGTCACAATGTCACAAATCAGTCGCTGATCGATTGCTACCGACCGATTGTCACCGAACTATTGTTACAGGCCGATTTCCACGGACACATTAATGTTTTAGTTTGTGTCTAATTGTCTAATAGTATTACCTCGCATGATCAGATATAATCAGTGGCGTCTCGTGATCATTTTTGTTGGTGGGGCCGGACAAAAAGTTTCGGAAAAATCATTGTTTTGGGTTAGGTTATATATTAGTTATACATGATTGTTGGTGGGCCTGGCCCACTGACCCTAATGACGAGCCGCCCTGGATATAATTCATAAACCATAATATTTCAGTGAGATATATATATATATATATATATATATATATTATATTACTGCATACTGCAGAAATCCAAAGCGGCTGATGATACAACTGTTAGCCAGGTGCAAGAACTATTTAATAAAGTATGGGAAGAAGAAACTGTCCCAGATCAATGGAAGAAGGAATAATTGTTAAGATCCCCAAAAAGGTGATCTCAAAGATTGCAACAACTGGAGAGGGATCACCCTATTATCAGTAATGACCAAGACTTTCTGCAAAATCATTCTTAATAGAATCAAAGGAGCAGTGGACACAACCCTGAGAGAAGAACAAGCTGGTTTTAGACCTGGGAGAAGCTGCTTAGACCAAATAATTACCCTACGACTAATTTTGGAGAACATATTGAGAAGCAACAACCACTCATACTAAATTTCATCGATTTTAAAAAGCCTTTGATAGTCTACACAGAATCTCTCTGTGGAATATTCTGAGATGCTATGGAACACCAGACAAAATAATAAACATTATAAAGAGCCTCTATGATGGTTCACAGTGTGCAGTTCGCACTGATGGTGGACACAGCGACTGGTTTATGGTTGAAACCGAGTAAAGCAAGGCCATTGACTGGGTGATGCGAAAATGTTGCAGAGGCGAAACTGGCATCGATTGGGTAGAAAATAGTCAACTAGAAGATTTGGATTTTGCAGATGATATTGCCTTGTTAAGTAGAAACAACCAAGATATGCAAAGAAAAACAGACAACTTGTCATCTATAGCATCAAAAGTTGGACTGCATGATAGCTATAGAAAAAAAAAAACAAATATAATGAAGACACCTATAGCAAGTAATGCAGATATCACACTGGAATCTAAAATAGATAAAAAAATAACAAGACAGTTCACCTATTTGGTAGCAATTTTGATTAGCATGGGGAAATGTTAAAAAGAAAATTTATGATACGAATTGAGCAAAGCAACATCAGCTTTTAAAAGTCTAAATAAAATATGGAACTGCAAGTTATATAGTATTAAAAACTAAATTACGAATTTTCAATTCAAATGTTGTATCAATCCTAAGCATATGCTAGCGAAAAAAAGTTGAGAAAATGACTAAAGATATAGAAAAGCAAGTTGAATGCATTTGAAAATAGATGTCTGCGAAAAATAATGAATATAAAATGGAACGAATTCAGGAGAAGTGATGAAATCAGAGACATGTCTGGTCAACCACTAGTGACAACTGTTATAAGAAAGAGAAGATGAAGATATGTTGGACACACCTTGAGGAGAAATGATCAACGAATATCAAAGCAGGCATTAAAGTGGGATGCAAAGAGTTCAAGAAAGAGAGGTCGACCTAAGGAGACTCTGAAACGAACTTTGCTGAGAGAGGCAGGAAATATCGGTCTCAGTTCCATGGAGGAGATTGAGCGAGTTGCCCAAGATAGAGAGGTATGGAGAAATTACTTGCAGGCCCTATGTAACGTATAACGGTACGAGAGGAATTATTATTATTATATATATATATATACCGACGTTTCTAACTCATTTATTTCATAGCAATCAATCCTAGGATATTGGTGATATATACTAAACATTCTACAGGTAAAATTCAGGAAAGTTGAGATCGTGGAAGACAGAGGGAAAAGATGTTGGATGGCCTAACATCATGGTTTGACAATATATCGACGTCAGAACTGATTACATGCACAAAGCAAAAAGAGTTGTGAAGAGACATGATCGCCTACGCCGGCAGGCACGGCACTTGATTGATTGATACTAAAAACAAAATCTGAAGTATTTGTTTAAATAATTTTGTTTTGGTCTTTCACAGTTTGGCGATAATAAAATAAACCATTGATTCATTGATATGACTATCATCATTGCACTTCGATGAGTAACCATGTGTTCTCCGATCTCTTTTTTACACAGAAAGATCTCAGTGTCAGTACATGAACTCCGTAGCACCGGTGAGGGTCCTTGATGTAATCTTGAAGATCACCATCAGGTGCCGTGCCGGCTGGATCATGGATCTCCACAAATCTCTGTTGTTGGTGTTTGCTATCAACTCAGATGTTGACGCTCTACCATGCCATGAAGTCAGACCATCCAACATTTTCTGTCTCTGTCGTCCCCCGTCTCGTCTACCCTCGATTTTACCGATTGTCACAATGTGTTCTAAACCTCTCCTCATCACATGCCCAAAAAATGATGACTGCCTCTTTCTTATATTGATGATAAGCTTTCTCTGTGTCTTGATCTCATTCAGCATCTCAACATTAGCCATTTTAGCAGTCCATGGGATATCTTGAAGATAACGAACATATTTTGTAAGAACTTTTATTTTATTTTATTTTTGTAATGAATTTTACCCGGGCAGCAGTTTTCCAGCCTGCTCTCTTCGATTTTGAGCTGATAATTGTTCTTTTACGTGCTCAACTTGAACACGAGACCTAACTTTTATCGTCTGTCTCCTATAGGACTAGGAACTCGATCACACCTACACTGAGATCCGGGATCTCTGGAAAAAATACTCCGATGACTCCACGAGGAAGCTCACCGTGTACTTTTGGAACGAGAGACCGCTAAGAATAAAATAGACACTATATTCGAACGTGTTAGTGTATGGATTATTGTCAGAATAAAAAAGACACTATATTCGAACTTGTTAGTGTATGGATTATTGTCAGAATAAAATAGACATATATTCGAACGTTAGAGTATGGATATTGTCAGAATAAAATAGACACTATATTCTACGTTTTTGTATGGATTATTGTCAGAATAAAATAGACCTATATTCGAACGTGTATGTTGATTATTGTCAGAATAAATAGACACTATATTTGAATCGTTGTGTATGGATTATTGTCGAAAAATAGACACTAATTCGAACTTGTTAGTGTATGATTATTGTCAGAATAAAATAGACACTATATTCGAACGTGTTAGTGTATGGATTATTGTCAGAATAAAATAGACACTATATTCGAACTTGTTAGTGTATGGATTATTGTCAGAATAAAATAGACACTATATTCGAACGTGTTAGTGTATGGATTATTGTCAGAATAAAATAGACACTATATTCGAACTTGTTAGTGTATGGATTATTGTCAGAATAAAATAGACACTATATTCGAACTTGTTAGTGTATGGATTATTGTCAGAATAAAATAGACACTATATTCGAACGTGTTAGTATATGGATTATTGTCAGAATAAAATAGACACTATATTCGAACGTGTTAGTGTATGGATTATTGTCAGAATAAAATAGACACTATATTCGAACGTGTTAGTGTATGGATTATTGTCAGAATAAAATAGACACTATATTCGAACGTGTTAGTGTATGGATTATTGTCAGAATAAAATAGACACTATATTCGAACGTGTTAGTGTATGGATTATTGTCAGAATAAAATAGACACTATATTCGAACTTGTTAGTGTATGGATTATTGTCAGAATAAAATAGACACTATATTCGAACGTGTTTGTGTATGGATTATTGTCAGAATAAAATAGACACTATATTCGAACGTGTTAGTGTATGGATTATTGTCAGAATAAAATAGACACTATATTCAACGTGTTGTGTATGGATTATTGTCAGAATAAAATAGACACTATATTCGAACGTGTTAGTGTATGGATTATTGTCAGAATAAAATAGACACTATATTCGAACTTGTTTGTGTATGGATTATTGTCAGAATAAAATAGACACTATATTCGAACGTGTTAGTGTATGGATTATTGTCAGAATAAAATAGACACTATATTCGAACGTGTTAGTGTATGGATTATTGTCAGAATAAAATAGACACTATATTCGAACTTGTTAGTGTATGGATTATTGTCAGAATAAAATAGACACTATATTCAACGTGTTGTGTATGGATTATTGTCAGAATAAAATAGACACTATATTCGAACGTGTTAGTGTATGGATTATTGTCAGAATAAAATAGACACTATATTCGAACGTGTTAGTGTATGGATTATTGTCAGAATAAAATAGACACTATATTCGAACGTGTTAGTGTATGGATTATTGTCAGAATAAAATAGACACTATATTCGAACGTGTTAGTGTATGGATTATTGTCAGAATAAAATAGACACTATATTCGAACGTGTTAGTGTATGGATTATTGTCAGAATAAAATAGACACTATATTCGAACGTGTTAGTGTATGGATTATTGTCAGAATAAAATAGACACTATATTCGAACTTGTTAGTGTATGGATTATTGTCAGAATAAAATAGACACTATATTCGAACTTGTTAGTGTATGGATTATTGTCAGAATAAAATAGACACTATATTCGAACGTGTTAGTGTATGGATTATTGTCAGAATAAAATAGACACTATATTCGAACGTGTTAGTGTATGGATTATTGTCAGAATAAAATAGACACTATATTCGAACGTGTTAGTGTATGGATTATTGTCAGAATAAAATAGACACTATATTCGAACTTGTTAGTGTATGGATTATTGTCAGAATAAAATAGACACTATATTCGAACGTGTTAGTGTATGGATTATTGTCAGAATAAAATAGACACTATATTCGAACGTGTTAGTGTATGGATTATTGTCAGAATAAAATAGACACTATATTCGAACTTGTTAGTGTATGGATTATTGTCAGAATAAAATAGACACTATATTCGAACGTGTTAGTGTATGGATTATTGTCAGAATAAAATAGACACTATATTCGAACTTGTTTGTGTATGGATTATTGTCAGAATAAAATAGACACTATATTCGAACGTGTTAGTGTATGGATTATTGTCAGAATAAAATAGACACTATATTCGAACGTGTTAGTGTATGGATTATTGTCAGAATAAAATAGACACTATATTCGAACTTGTTAGTGTATGGATTATTGTCAGAATAAAATAGACACTATATTCGAACGTGTTTGTGTATGGATTATTGTCAGAATAAAATAGACACTATATTCGAACGTGTTAGTGTATGGATTATTGTCAGAATAAAATAGACACTATATTCGAACGTGTTAGTGTATGGATTATTGTCAGAATAAAATAGACACTATATTCGAACGTGTTAGTGTATGGATTATTGTCAGAATAAAATAGACACTATATTCGAACGTGTTAGTGTATGGATTATTGTCAGAATAAAATAGACACTATATTCGAACGTGTTAGTGTATGGATTATTGTCAGAATAAAATAGACACTATATTCGAACGTGTTTGTGTATGGATTATTGTCAGAATAAAATAGACACTATATTCGAACGTGTTAGTGTATGGATTATTGTCAGAATAAAATAGACACTATATTCGAACGTGTTAGTGTATGGATTATTGTCAGAATAAAATAGACACTATATTCGAACGTGTTAGTGTATGGATTATTGTCAGAATAAAATAGACACTATATTCGAACGTGTTAGTGTATGGATTATTGTCAGAATAAAATAGACACTATATTCGAACGTGTTAGTGTATGGATTATTGTCAGAATAAAATAGACACTATATTCGAACGTGTTAGTGTATGGATTATTGTCAGAATAAAATAGACACTATATTCGAACGTGTTAGTGTATGGATTATTGTCAGAATAAAATAGACACTATATTCGAACGTGTTAGTGTATGGATTATTGTCAGAATAAAATAGACACTATATTCGAACGTGTTAGTGTATGGATTATTGTCAGAATAAAATAGACACTATATTCGAACGTGTTAGTGTATGGATTATTGTCAGAATAAAATAGACACTATATTCGAACGTGTTAGTGTATGGATTATTGTCAGAATAAAATAGACACTATATTCGAACGTGTTAGTGTATGGATTATTGTCAGAATAAAATAGACACTATATTCGAACGTGTTAGTGTATGGATTATTGTCAGAATAAAATAGACACTATATTCGAACGTGTTAGTGTATGGATTATTGTCAGAATAAAATAGACACTATATTCGAACGTGTTAGTGTATGGATTATTGTCAGAATAAAATACACACTATATTCGAAGGTGTTAGTGTATGGATTATTGTCAGAATAAAATAGACACTATATTCGAACGTGTTAGTGTATGGATTATTGTCAAGACATTAAATATAACTATATTCGAACGTAGTTATATGAGATTCATTGTCAGAACTACAAACAGACATGACTATTCAATTAGTTAGTGATGTGATTATTCAAAAAAATCAGATCTATATTCATGAGTGTAGGGGAATGGATTATCTAAAGAGATTTATTGATCTTATAACTAATATAGTGTATAACGAGCTTAGATTATTAAACAAAATTCATTGATTATTTCATATAGTGAGTGAACAGCTGTAGATTATCTACAACAGCAAGATTTCATTGATCTTATAACTTCAATATGAGTGTAGGTGAAACAGCTGTAGATTATCTACAACAGCAAGATTTCATTGATCTTATAACTTCAATATGAGTGTAGGTGAAACAGCTGTAGATTATCTACAACAGCAAGATTTCATTGATCTTATAACTTCAAATAGTGTCGTGAAAAGCTGTAGATTATCTACAACAGCAAGATTTCATTGTCTTATAACTTCAATATGAGTGTAGGTGAAACAGCTGTAGATTATCTACAACAGCAAGATTTCATTGATCTTATAACTTCAATATGAGTGTCGGTGAAACAGCTGTAGATTATCTACAACAGCAAGATTTCATTGATCTTATAACTTCAATATGAGTGTAGGTGAAACAGCTGTAGAGCAACTATTAAAATAAAACTTCCTGTAGCCCTTTCAGACCTTAGGGTATAAAGTCACTTCATTCATATTTCTAGGTACTGGTGTGCAGGAGGTAGAAATATCTTCCATTCCTCGCGTATTATGCGTAGAGCGTGGATTGAACCCCAACACTCTGGTGTCCGTGTCGACAGGCGAACGCTTATACATTACGCCAATCCGTTGTTCATATGAAGTAAATCTATTCTTTGTTGTAACAACTGTCCATGTAAACCGCAAAAAAAAGCATCATTATTTTATATTTTTTTCTTTTAACATTACATGTAGCATCTCATCATCTATATATATCTATCTATCTATCTGTCTGTCTATCTATCTATCTCCATCTTTATCTCTAATAACTAGCCACTGTAAGTATAAATATCGATACAACGTGAACAAATTAAGAAAACAATAGAAAAATAATAAATAAAGATTCCATCAAAATCAATAAATTTAATCGGAAAGGTACAGCACAATGTAGCATTTCAGAAGAGATTCTGTATTTTCTGAAGCGAGACTGTTTTTATTTGTAAAATCTTTCTTTCACAAGCATCCATTAGTTATAAACCATTTACATTTACGATAGTTCTTATTAAAACTATCTCAGGATGGATATGAAAAGATGTTCTTGAATGTACATTTTTTACAAACCTATTTGCTTATACAGAATTTGAGTGAAGCAATAACAGATGTTGAATAATTAATATCTCATCGTAATAACTGCGCACAGAAACTCAATAATAGAGGGATTACCGTGTCGTAGAGGTGAGGTGCTTGTCTCTTGTGTCAAAGTTACCAGGTTCGCTCCCTCGTGTAGCCACTTGGATATTTTTCCAGATATCCCTGATCTCAGTGTAAGTGAGATCGAGTTCCTAGTCCTATCGGAGATGGACGATAAAACATAGGTCCCGTGTTCAATGTGAGCACGTAAAAGAACTTTTGCAGTTCAAAATTGAAATGAGCAGGCTGGAAAGCTGCTGCCCGGGCAAAATTCACGCGATGAGGAAGAGAGGTTTAGAACACATTGTAACAACTGGTAAAAACGAGGGAGACGAGACAGAGGAAGACAGTAAGAGAAAATGTTGGATAGCCTGACGTCATGGCACGGAAGAGCGTCGACATCTGAGATAATAGCAAACATCAGAAACGGAGATTTGTGGAGATCCATGATCGCCTACGCCAGCCGGCACAGCGCCTGATGATGATGAAACACGGAGTTTTAATTTTTTTTTCAATAATACAGCAGCTATTCAGTTCACAACGATGTTTTTATTGAAAAATAAATGAAGTTATGACCCTCTATGAAGTAATGCACTTCGGTTGGACAGTTCTAAAAGCTTAGTTATCAGAGTGATGTAATTGTTCTGTCCTTGTGACGCCAGACATCGTTTAACAAATGACAGTTTTACAAGTAATCTCCTATTGTAATAGTCAATACATCCACAGTAGCGTAACCTTTATTGTCTGTCTCAAGCATTGGAAGTGGGCTCATTATGAGGCAATCTGTTTCCGGGACACAGGTTTGCCATCTGTACTTGGTAGAGCAACCATTAGAGACGTGGTCAATTTATGCGAAGTGGACGAACGATTAATGTATTGGGATGTGCATATGTTTTGTGTATGTGTGTGTTTGTGGGAAACAAAGAGAGTGAGAGAGAGAAAGAGCGAAAGAGAGAACGGGCATGAAATGTCAGTTTTGCAACCGTATTTTCTCCTCTATTTCGGAAGGTTGCGGGATGAGTGGATGTCGTCTATTGAGGTTTGCAACCTCTAGAGGTTTACGTGGATCTACTGTCCTGGCCAGGCTGGTGTTTGCAGCAACGAGGGATGTGACAGGCTTGAATCAACAGAATTGGTTGTAGGGAAGCTAAGGATGGATAAAGGAGATGTACGTCAGAAATCTTGGCGACCTTCTGTTGGATGAGGACACTAAAATTAATGTTGAATCTATCCGAAGAATTATACAATTTTCAGCTACCCGTTGTACAAGAAGAACTGGATACCTTAGGCACAAAATTAGTAACGTTTTCATTAGTAACCCCCAAAACAGCTTTTTTACTGAATTTTAGGAAATTTTTACCCCAACATTTTTTAAAAATGTAATATTTACTATATCCTAAAAAGCGTGTGTAATATTTTAGATGTTACAATTGCGCACCTTAGAGTGAAAACAGAATTCATTTACATTCATTAGATTCAAAGCCTTAGGGATTTGAAATTTTGTGTTTGGTGGTCATTTTGTATTGTTTCCATGGCAACGCTTTCACATTTTTTTTTAAACTAATCTTTTTCTACTCTTGTAAGCCATAATCTTTAAAAATGGTTATACAAATTTTACATTAATATGAAAACAACGAAAATAGCTTCTTGATCCCCACACTATAGAGCCCCCTCCTCCCCCTCCCCTTTAACTAGTGAACGACATGAACTATCAGTAAGCATACACTTCGACGTCATGTGAAGGAAACTGAGAACCTATGGATCTGCCCGTAGTGCTATTACATCAGTTCTGTAACCAATAACCAAGATGTGACTATCTCAACAACAAAATAGTTGAAGATTGATTCTGTAGACAATCTGGCCTTGATGAAGAGCGGATGCATATATTGCCAAAAGGTATTATTAACATTGCTATCTCTTCATTTCTGTTAAGAACAGTTGCATATATGTAGACCTACAGCCATCAGTAAAAATAAAGTAGTCATTCTACTGATTGATTGATTGATTGATTGATTGATTGATTGATTGATTGATTGATTGATTGATTGATTGATTGATTGATTGATTGATTGATTGATTGATTGATTGATTCATTGATTCATTGATTCATTGATTGATTGATTGGACCATCATCATTGCACTTCGGTGAGTAACCAGTGTGCTCCAATCTCTTTCTTACACAGAAAGCTCCCAGCTGCAGTGCACGAACTCCGTAGCACCGGCGAGGGTCCCGATATATTTTCGGGCACAGATACTACTGATACTAATGTCATACTATAGAATTCTATACGATTAATTCTATACCACTACGACTGAAATATGTGAATAACGTAAATACACTACAACTGAACTATTACTTTTGTTTGTGCTAATGCTTACGAGAAATAATGGAAGTAACAAAAAGAGATAAAATAAAAAAAACCTAGACTATTAGAGACTGTAGAAATAACACCAGTGATCGAGCATATTAAGAAACAACACACTAAATGGCATGGGTCCACCATTTAATACGGTTACCGTCCAACAAGTACATTACAACAAGCACTACTACTATTTAGAGACATTGCTTTCAAAGTCTAAGGTCATCAACACAAATGGTGGTTCACAGAAATGTCAGTATCCTAAGGAAGAAAACAATATATGATACTCACTCATAGGATTTTGCTAGAATTCTTCGCAGAAATCATCCTGGACATCAAAGGTTCAACAGGAATAAAGGAAGGGAGGAGAGAAGAAGAAGCAAATTTTACCGATTTTACACGTTATACCACTCAAATCAAGTGTCATTTCTTCACCGAATCTGGCCTGTAAGGAATCTCGAAAATTGTTAGCTCTTTCGTTATAATTACATTCTAACATATTGGTCGATGTTTCAAAGTTATTTGTTTCAGTCCACACGCGCACAGGTAACACAACAAGATTTTTTTTGTCTCTTGAAATGAGAACACTTAAGACAGAAATCTGGCATTCTGCAGTAACATTGTTTTTCCATTTGTTTTCTATGCTATCCTTTTCTTAAGCTTAATATCATGTGTACAGTTCTCGTGTCTCGTCGTGTTGTTTGATAAATGACGTCTGATCGATGCAAGGAGTCTGTTTTATAACTGTACACTTGTAACGCTGTTTCAATCCCACAAAAAATTCTTTAGTTATTTATTTTCAGTTTAAATGCTACCTGCGTTATACTACTACGCTTTTTTTTCTAACTGGTTTGTCTTATAATTGAGTCTTTTTTCTTTCTTTTGTCCTTCTCTGCTTGTTGCCGCTAGGCGTAGCAGGTGACCTCCGAAAACATAAGACCGACGGGATCAGGTAAATATTTTAGGAAATCAGACCCCACCTGTCGCATGAAGTTGCATTTTAATATTGTTAAATAATGACAAATTCATGTTAAAAACAACACAAGATGCTAAATCAAGGTTATATTATGTTACAAATGAAGTTTAACGCTAAGGATATCTGTATTATTAACACTTTTCATCAGTAAATAGCCATGGAATCGTAGAATTGGGTAAAAGTTCAGAAAACCTTACAGTATGCTATCAAACACTTATAAAAACCAGCCCTCATTAAACAGGAATTTTTGGATTTTTTCTGTCTGAGCACTTCGGCCTTATGTATCTGGGGCCACGATTCGGTCTGCAAGGTGTGTTCTGAGTCTGGCTCTGCATCCAGCAGTGTTGGGATCGATTAATCTCTCTTAGGAGAGGTGAAAATGGAAAATTAGTAGCCTGCCAATGACCCTCTGAACACATAAGTCAAGTTAATATGTATATTCATTTTATATCTTCTTTCTTCTATTCTCCAATCCTGTTTTGCCTCACAGCTTCAGGATAAGAAGAGATTTCTAGAACAAACTTTTGTGTGCTCTTCATACCAGCGTCATTCGTCGCCTCTGTTATCTCTGAGGTTCACCTTTGCGTGCCCCCACCTTGCTTTGTATCCATTGTATCGGATCAACATTGCTCTTTGAGGCGCACTGTTTGTTGGTAATCTGCTTAAATGGCCGAATCATTTCTTCTTCTTCTTCTTTGCGTTCGTTCTTTACGACCAATTTTAATCACGCTTTGTGATATGTTTATCTTTGCCAAGAACGTGTATACGTTGCACATTGGTTTGGTAGGCCCCTAAACGCATAGACTTCTACACATTTAGGACATGTGCATCCGATTTCAGCCAAACCTCCTTAGTAGCCTCTTACGACATGCGAGGTAGATAACAGTGGTTCTATTCTTTACACCCCAAATTTGGGCCCCGGTAACCACTCGGGCGGCCGAATCATTTAATTTGTTGTTTCTTGATGAAGTTCAGTAATGATGATGTACCCACTTCTTTTCCTGATATCTTCATTTCTCAACAGGTCTCTTCTTGAGACTCATTATCTTTCTATGTCGCTGAACTATGAGCACTTTAATAAGCAACTTTGAAGACACAAATGCAGCAATTCTTCCTCTTCTGTTATCGTCATCCTGCTTCCGTGTTATAGCTCAGTATCGATGTCTTTTGTGATTATCTTACGCTTCCCGCTTGAGTGATGGATTTCTGCATCTTTTGGCAAGATATAGACGTCTATCAAACTTTTCTTTGATATTCTCATCTTTCTTCCTGATGTTCTGCTGTAGAAATCTTTATAGACAGTGTAGTCTGGATGCATTCTTACTATGTGCCCAAACCATTGAATTCTCTGTTTTTTTCTTTATCTTATATTCCACAAATATTCCAAATAGCTATCTAATCTTATTCGTTGTTTTATCTCGTTGTCTTCTATCGTTTCCAATCCGATGTTTGCAATAGTCTATTCATATTTGTTAATTTTACATTATAGTCATTAAGATGTGAAGTAATTTTAAAAAATGTGACGGATTTCCATGGATACCGAAATAAATAAATAAAGAATAACAGATAAAGTTAGGAATGAAGCAAATGTATATATTTTACACGTGTGCTAGGCGGGAGCCGCACGCTAATATATTTCAAGAAAACGACAAGACCGACATAGTTCGGCTTCAGTGACATTACAGAGTTGCTGGAATGTTCTTGAATATAATGAAATACTGTCTTAGATGTGAAAATCAGATTACAAGTTCTGCTTTCAGAGCCTTCCTTCTGAGTGGACATGATTGCACAACAATAGAGATTTGAAATCAAGTTATCCTACTTGTAAATGAGCCATCAAACAAAACAAGCGCGCCATATATGCACGAAGCATGTGGACCTTAAGCGCCAGAAACTCGTCTTTGTCCAAACTTCTCTTTATACAGCGTTGGGACCAAAAGAACAAGAGTTAAAATTTGTTATCAGAACCTCATTGAGACAAAAATCTTGGCAACATTTAGATAAAGATGAGAGCTTATCCAAAATTATCATCATCATCAAATACCTTGTCCTAAGTAAAACTTTACCACCCCAACAGTCCAACGGAATTTCTCTCTCTCGTAGGCCAGATTTCCCGCCTCTGCAGCCGTCATTTTCAAACCATCTGTTACATCCTGAATCAATCTTCTCCGTGATCTTCCTCTTCTTCTCTTTGCCGGTATACCTCCTTCAATGATGATCTTCTCCAGTCCTTCGTGTCTTTTTTTATGTCCAAAATACCTCAATTTTATCTTTATTATTTGTAATATCGGCCAATTTTCGTTGATTTTGAGTTCTTTCTGGATATATCTATTTGATATCTTCTCTGTCCAT
Organism: Arion vulgaris; assembly: GCA_020796225.1. Lineage (NCBI taxonomy): Eukaryota > Metazoa > Mollusca > Gastropoda > Stylommatophora > Arionidae > Arion > Arion vulgaris. The sequence goes on along the minus strand of CM036765.1, from coordinate 42,104,510 downwards.
GATATACGAAGGACTCTTCTGTAACACTTATATTCAAAAGCACATATGTGTTTTTCCTCTGCCTTATTAAATGTCCATGCTTCACACCCATGATTCTACAATCAGCTAATATAACATTTGAACTACTCCAGTTCTAATATTAGTACTAGATTACAATTTCTACTTGATACGTGTCAGTTTGTTTGCATATATTTATGTCATTTATGACAGATATTTCCTGTTGACTTCTGGAATTAATTAGACAATAGAATTACAATTATATCAAAGTATTTTCTATTTGTTGATCAATATTGAACAATCTCTATTTAACTCTAACCCACTTTATCTCCCGTCATTTTTTTAATCTGTTGTGCGTCGCTCTCTCTCTATCTCTCTTTTTGCCTCTCTATTTATCTTTCTCTTTCTCTCCGTCATTTTAAAAATCGTCTTGAGCAGTGGCGGCTCGTGGTCATTTTGGTGGTGGGGCCAGACAAAAATTTCGGAAAAATCAGGGTTTTTAGGCTAGGTTTATATTTTAGTATTTACTATTATTTGTCTATTCCTCGAAGTTATTCCCCCTTTACTATAATGATCTGGAGCCACATGCGCAAGTAACAAACGGGACAACGTTGCACCAGGGTAAGTGATCTGGCACTGATCAAGACCCTACCTCCTCGTGGTGACCCTGGAAATAGATAAAAGATCATGTCTGGCTAAGTGGGTAAGGATCGAGAGAGAGCTACTCTGGTATAGGTAATAAAGCAAACGCAGACACGTCTCTTGGGTCCTAAATACTAATGAATGCACTCATCTTCTGCCGATGTCTAATGAAAAAGTTGCATAAATGCAAAGCAAATGTAAGAAGTAACAACGTACGAGTCGCGTGTAAGCGTATACTCTCCTCCTAAATCAATGGTCAACCATAATTGCCAGCTCTCATTTCAAGAAAGCCGGGCACTCTCCTCCAAGCACTATAGGCAAAATGGTGAAAACTCATAATTCCTGGGGTTTAACAACAACTAAAATATATACCATATAACTAAGGTACAAAAGAGATCCCTACAGCCTAACGTTGACCACAGTCCTTCACCATGAAATAGCAAACAACAAAAACAAAAAAACTTTGCTTTTCCTCACTGACAGTTAACCACGATTTTTACTAAACCACTTATTATTGAAAGTCCTCATTTTCTTGCCATCTTGTTGCACATATACAAAGTTATTTGGTTGATGTGCACCTAGCCGTTTAATTTCAAGCTTTTCTTCTATCTTTAACGAAGGAAACGGATTTCGTAATAAATAATCCATTTGATTCATTTTGAATTTCGAGTAAGCCACAACTTCAAAAGTAGGTCACAGCTTGTCAAACGCAAACGAGTGTGCGTTGTAGAAGACATGTGTATATTGAATACGAAACGGACGATTACCGTTAACGACTATAATAATAGATAGTTACATATTTCTATTAATGCATATCATTTTTTACTATTTTTGATATAATTTGTGATTCAATCGATAATTATACAAAGTACTATTTAATCAAGAGTCGTCGTTTCCCTGTTAATTGGTTGATCGCGTAGGAATTTAGCTTCCGGTGAATAAAAGGACATATATTGTTTTGGCAATTATTATTAAAGGTAGCGCTCAAAGGTCAGAGGTCGCAATGTTACATCGTCAGTAGAGAATTTTAAAACGACCCGATAAAACATAGTGCGCTGATATATACGTCAAGCATTTTAGAAAGCTGAATTTGAGACCGTATATAATATTTTTTAAATAATAATTTTTATATATTATTATGATTGTTATATTATTATGATACAATATTTATATTTTAGTGTTAAATATTCAACTTTCAAAGCTAATCATTGTCAAGTTAAGAATAATAATTACGAACAAATTTTTTAAAAATAATATGTACACGTTAATTATGTTTGGTTTGGTAGGCTTGTTCTTACTGGCCCCTAATGACCATGGGTGTATACTAATTAGAGGAAAATATGCTGAATTTTAGAGTTCAGAATGTGTTTGATATTTTAGCATTATATATCAACTTTCAAAGCTAATCAGTATCCTGTTGAAAGTAATAATTATAAACAAATAATGTCTGAAATAATAAGTACACGTTACTCAATATATTTGCTGGGGTCTGGCCCCACTGGCCCTTAATGACGAGCCGCCCCTGGTCTTGAGTCTCTCACTTTGCCTCTCTCTCTCTCCCCTCTCTCTCTCTGCTCTCTATTTATCTTTCTCCTTCTCGCATATCATAGTTCTTTCTCTCTCTCTCTCCCTCTCTATCTCTCTCCCCTCTCTCTCCTTTCTTACTTTCTTTCACCTCAAAGTCAGGAAATAAATTTATGTCTCCATAGTTCACTCTTGGTATTCCCCTCCTACTCATTACCAATTTCGTCATATCTTCTCTTCAAGCTATGCTTGTTTCCCACTATCTTTCTCTTTGTATATCGCCTTCTTCCTCTCTCTCTCTCTCTCTCTCTCTCTCTCTCTCTCTCTCTTTACTCTCAATCTTTTAAATTATACCACAACATAGTGTTGCTTAAATACTAATTAATATAGGGACAAGCTACACAAATTATATTCAAACTGATTCTAGTTTACCACATTTGTGCTGTTTAGTGAACGCTGTAGCAAATAAAAACAGTGGGCTTTACTCAGTAAAGGTACAATAGAAAGGTAGCAACGGTAACCAGAGCATTGATTAGAGCATGACAAACAACTATCATGCAGGTGACCAAAAAAAAACTTAACGATGGAATATCATAATGAACGTACTTTTATTTTTTTTAATTCTTTCTATATCATGAATATTAGTAAGTTTGGATTGTGTTTGTTTAATAAAACCAGCAAGTTTATTTGCACAAAGATTTGTAGATTACAACGCCTGCAGTAGCCGCCACACTAACATCTATCTGGTCCAGTGCACTTCTGGGAGTCTAGTACAACGTACATTCAGGGACTGGGTACAAAGCACTTTCTTGGGTCCAGCACAATCAGGGTGACATAACGTCTCGGATTTAAAGGGACAGTACCGGTTTTTAATGCTTTGTCCGCCCGCCTGCCCAGCGTGTTCGTAGTGCGTTGGACTGCGGGTGACTAGCCCTCTGTGAGTTCGAGTTCAATTCCGCGGGCTGGCAGAAAAGCCACAGGTTCCCCAGATTCACGGTGTCGTGGCACCGAACCGAAGAGTTGCGATGTCCATGGCACCGAGTCGAAGAGCTGAAAGCTCAAGTGCTTTCTGGATCGGAAAAAAATGCTTTGCCCCAGTGTCATAAAAAAACTTTCTCTGCAAAGATGTCCCAGTTTTAGAAAAATCGATCTTATCTTATCTTATCTTAACCACATTTGCCGTGAAGCGTCGTGGGGAGAGTTAGTTTCCTATCTTGTGCCAGGTGTGTTGCGCTTGACGTTGTCAGTCCATGCTTTCGCAGGGACTCTGAGATATTATCTATCCATCTTGTTCTTGGCCTGCCTCGTGCTCTGCGCCCTGAGTGTCGATTATTATAGGCACGTGATGGTAGTAAATGTGGTTCCATTCTCATTAAATGGAAAAATCGATCAATTGCTCTTAATAAGAATAACGTAATAGAATAGAATTTGTCTCGAATGTTTATACGTAAACAAGCGTATTCATGAACTTCGTTGAGTATATATGAAGAGATGGACAAAGCATGATGAAGAATTCTCACAGTCTTTGAATAGATAATTCTTAAATAAGAAGAAGCTTTTGTTGAGGAAAGTGAAAGAAAGTATGAAGAATCTTTCAAAACACACAAAGCACTTCCAGAACATTTCGATAACAACGGACTATTGTAAAGTTACTCAACAAGAAAATTATGTATAGTATGCAAGTACTTGGAACTGTGAAAAGAAGCAGAATAACTGATAAAGGGATGTTTGTTGTAGAGAAATGCACGAAAAATGTGTTTCTCTAAACAACCTCTAGGTAGAGTTTAAATAAAGACTTTCTGTTAGCAATGCAAGAGTAGAGACATGGGCGTCTAAGGAAATGTTTCCAGGAGGGAGCAAAATGAATTTTTAAAATTTAGTTGGTAGTTTGTAAAAAGTTAATTGCATATCCTTTACATTACTTTGTGAATCAACCCCAGCTTTTTAAATGTTTGTGATTTTTCTAGGCATTATTATGTTCAGTAGTTTGCCATTGCTTTCTGAAAGGGTAATGCCATCGTCATTTTGCAAAAATCCACGCGAAACAATTTGCAACCAACTATCCGCAGCGTGATTCGAACATGAATGTCGGAGTTAATAGACCGAGACACTATCCCCTAGGCCACAGACGCCACCAGTTGGTAGTTTACCACGAGGAAATGGAGAAAACCAGATTTACATAAAACTGTATATAGAAAAATTCATTTTCTATGAGGTTGTACTTGTCTCCGCTTAACGCATGGGCGTCCTGGTGTTGTGCTTATGTTCATCATTATGAACATTTATTCAAACGAAAACGATGAAAAGAATAAGGTTTCACATAGTTTAGTTAAAACAACTTTATTATGAAAACACATTTTGATTATTCTTATTGCCCGAGTGGTTACCGGGGCCCAAATTTGGGGTGTAAAGAATAGAACCATTGTTACCTGCCACGCATATCGTAAGAGACGACTAAGGAGGTTTAACTGAAATCGGGTGCACGTGTCCGCTAGGGAATGCTAACCCGAAACAAATGCTTGCAAAAACGGATGCACCAGGCCGTAAGGCGCATAACATGGTGCAACGACCCTCACAATGTGGAATGGGATAGCGGATTCTACGGTCGCCAATCTGCCTCTGAGATTTAGCCACGCAGTAAGAATGTCAGACCTACCATCACGAGGGTGGCCAAAACTTACTGCGGGAAGAGGTCGGCACAAACGAGGAAGCAGAAATCATATGAATTATATCCTACAGAGCTGCCCCCAGTATGCAGACTTGAGAAGAAAGAGGTGGCCCACCTACACCAGCGTTCAAGACAAACTGTATGGTGTGGCTGATAATCTGAGGCAGACAGCTGCCTTTATTAGAGAATCCGAAATCCCAATCTAGTGAGAACGCAGAAGAAGATTATTCTTATGTAGATTTTTCTACCTGGATTCAATATCAGACACAACTGTTGTCAGAAGGGTATGGTTTTTGAGAAGTACAATACACAAAATTGTCGATAGAAACAGTCTTATGACTTAGGTACTTTTTGCTGCTAAGTTGCCAAGCCCTCGACTTGCGTTCGGAAGATCGTGGGTTCGAATCCGGACCGCGTGGTTCTGTTCACGGGTGCATTTTTTCCAGACCCTAGGATTGTTACTGGAGCTACGGAGTTTGAGTTTTTGTGCAATACACTCGGCCGGTGACATGCCATTTCTGGAGAATGGGACTGAACCATATGGGGTAAAACCCGGTGCAATGAAGTCAATCCTTCGGCTTTAACCATTTTTTTAATTTTCCAGTCTTATAATGTAAGTAAATATAATAACAAATATTCTTTTAGTTTGTTATTTATCTTAACTACTGTCAATGTTCTACTTTTTAACATTATGATTTCTTAGATAAATAAAAAATACAAAAATGCAAATAATATTTCGTTCGCATGGATAGTTTTTTTTATTAAGCAAATTTGCATCGTTAACGAATGTCCTGTTTTTCTATTTCCAAATCTGGTCACAGTGAGTGTATCTATATATTCTCTATTCCTGTTTGCCTTTCGGCGTCAGGTTGAAAAATGAGACACCTGGAACAAGTCTCCTTAAGTGTTTTGTACAAGGTGGAATTTAGTGCCTCAGATATTCCGTCCATCCATCGTTTATGTGGTTGTCATCTGGTTCTGTTGCCGTTGTATGCCGTTGATTGCTTTTTCTATGAGACTATTGTGTGGTCATTTTGAACCAAGCAATTTCATTGTACTCAGAGACTCGGACAATGTCTGGTACACAATATTCTCGAAGGTCAGTGACAAAACACTTTTTGCAGAATTAAATAAACATCTTTCATGATTTCCATCCATTAATAAAAGTTCCAGAACTATTTCAATGTTAAGTGAAATCTTTACGAGACATCTGGAGAACTCGTGAAGTGTAGCAAACACACCCACTCGTCCCCGCACCTTTCTGATGTCATGAAGTATATTGACAGTTGTCAATAAAATTAATATATGCAGTGTACTCTTTGAAAAGTGCTGGTATTATCCGACTGTTTCCCACTACACAAGTAATGGCACTAATGGCCTAATGTTTGTTGATATCCAACACGGTGTTAAGTTTCTTTTTCTGCCTGTGATAATTGTTAGTTTTTTTGAAGTTCTGATACACCTGGTGTTAATTTACTTGTCGTCAATTCGTTCTGATGTTATCACGTTTGTTTATTATGACGAACGTTTATCACTTCGTCTACCTCTTCTTTTCTTTCTTTCATTTTTATGTTCATTGAATCCTTGATGGTTTTTACTACCTTTCCTTTCTTATATTGTTGTCACGAATTGCACGTAGCATTCGTTTTCTTTAGATCCAAAATGTGTGTATCGTACAATTTCATTTGTCATATTACATTATCACATTTTCAATCAGTTTCATATGACATCTTGACAGTTCACTACTGATGTTATTTTCCATTCTGTTTCATGTGACATCTTGACAGTTCACTACTGATGTTATTTTCCATTCTGTTTCATGTGACATCTTGACAGTTCACTACTGATGTTGTTTTCCATTCTGTTTCATATGACATCTTGACAGTTCACTACTGATGTTGTTTTCCATTCTGTTTCATGTGACATCTTGACAGTTCACTACTGATGTTATTTTCCATTATTATACGCTGGCTGCGGGTTAGTACTAATCCTTCTTTGTAATATTGTTACTTCCCTAATAAACGTTGCCTTTTGGGGCTTGTTATTTGTTGTTGATTCTGCATTATAATAAAATGTCACGTACCTTTTATCAGACATTAGGGTATGAATGTCACGTGCATGTCACATCACATCTCTTCTTCTTCTTCTACGAAGGATCCATATCGACCACTTGTTAACCACTCTTTGTAATTTGGATGGGATCCGAGCCTAAAAGCGATTGTATTTTGTGCCAGTCATGCGCCTACAAGTAGGTCAGTATATCCGATTTCTGCTACGCTTTTTATTTACTAGAGTAGCTTATCTAGCCCCATGCCTCAGTCGCCTCTTACGACATGCCCTGTAGGTCGCAGTGGTACTAATTAATTGCTCTCTTTAAGGGCCCGGACAACACACGGGTGACTTCACATTTGACTGATATGCAGAAGGTAGGAGGGCAAATTCCTTTCCTTGCGTGTGGAACGTCGAGTGTGAGATTGAGCTCACAACACTATTGTGTCCGAGTCGATAGGCGAACGCACTAAGCACTACGCTAACCCGTCCCATCAATAGATTCTGCATTACGCTAACCCGTCCCATCAATGGATTCTGCATTACGCTAACCCGTCCCATCAATAGATTCTGCATTACAAATATTGTGTTAACGATAGTTTACTTTTTATTTGTTTTAACATATGCACAGTTAGTAGGTTGCTTAGAAAGATTTCTAGACTGTTAAATAAATGTCGCTTGCCCATGCTGGCATAACGCACTGTTCAAATTGCTTTTACTTTGATTCTTCTCTGGAATGTTTCAAAGAACTGACCGTGTCGCGTTTTGATCCTGCATTAAATGAATGACGTTTCAAAAAATGTGTGTTTAATAAACTACAATATGTTATCAATAGGGGATATTGTGTAGTAGTAAAATAGCCGTTATAATCATGTGCAATGCTTAGTGCAGAGGTAACATGAGGTCAAATGGTTCGGCCATTGCCTTTAAATAGTACATCACAACAAGCAACGACAAACTGATTAAAGTGAAATAGCTCCAAAAGGTTACCATACAAGCGCTAGACGAATGGAGTAGCAGATTCTGTCAACACCTCTATAAACAAAGCCATCTTTTCGGCTCTCCATACTTCACTTCGACACCGCAAGGATAAAAGAGAACCAAGAAAAGATGAGACCACACTATGTGAAAACTATTTTTGTAATACTTCACACACCTTCGACATTATGTAGCATAAACATAAGTATTCGTCTACTTATTATTTGCTCCTTGTAGTTCAGTTCATTAAAAATATTAACTGTTATTATTTATTTGGACATCTAATTTGTATAAACACCGTGTTCTTTCCACATTCCCACTTCAAGGTTACAGAATGTACAAAAATTTCAAATTATATTGTTTAATCAATGCTTCTGCACTTTATTCTGCACTTGATTGCAACTAATAGAAGATTGCAATACTCTTTAGAATTACATGCATGATTTAAAACAACTTAATTATTGATTACTTTAAAATTTTGAAGTGATGGCCCTTCTAACTTCTCCCATAAGATGCCATTTTCAACGGTTTTTCTTAAACATTTGTTGAGGAATTTCGATTTTGTTGTCCTTGGCGAATATATAGTTTTTCTTAATATTAATTTCTGCGAAATATTATAAATCCCAGTCCCAATGGTAAACAGATAATTAATTAACAATTTGTGTTATTATGTGTTTTTTTAATGTGATTAATTTCCTTTAGAAATAGATAAATCGTGTATTCCTGTTGACAGATCAGAAGCGGACTGAATGTGAAACCGATCATAAAATTCATAAAAGAACAGTTTAAATGGTTTGGACACCTGATAAAAATGTCCTGGTATCATCTACCACAGAAAGACACACTGAAAAATGAGTAAAGAGCAAGAGGATGACCACGCAAAAGATAGAGCGAAGGCATCAATAACAGCCTTAAGAAAATGAATAATAGCTTACAAAAGGCATTAGAACAAGCACACACAAGATCACTACATTCCCCTTCCACGCCAACCACCATAACACCCCTCAACACTTCTATAAAGAAGTAAATGGTGGAAGAGAAGAAGACGATCATTACAGTTTAACTGATTGTTTATTAAGTTGAAGATATCAACTTAAGATAGTTATGACTGTGACACAGATAGAATGATGCTGGACATGTATTATAAACCTCTACCATTGAATGGAACAGAGGAAAGTTTTGCATAACCGATCTATTTCTTGATAAGCTTTTCTGTACAATGCTTGATATCAGAAAATTGAAAATGATGTCACACGAAGATGAATAATAAAACAGAGAAGAAGAGTGGAAAATAAAGAGAAAAAGAATAAGAAAAGAGAAAGTAAAGAAAGAAAAAATGAAGAGAAGAAGAGGGGAGTGAAGAAGAGAAGAAGAAAATGAAAAAGAATAAAATAGGAAAGAAAGATATGAAAAAAATGAAGAATACCAACACAAGAAAATTAAGAGGCAATGAAGAAAAGGAAGAAGACCAGAAAAAAACGAAGATAACGAGAAAATAAAAAAGGAAATAAAAGGGAAAAAATTAAAAATATGAGACCTGAAGATGGAGTCTTCTTGATGAACTAAGGGATGCTGAAAAGCCCTAAAAGAGAGCAGCCAGAGGCCGGAAAACGTGATTAAAAACTGTTGAGGCCCTATGCTCCACGAGGCGGGAAGAGAAATAAGTAGCGTGTGTTCCTGCTGCTATATGTGTGTAGGTGTGTGTGTGTGTGCGTGCGTGCGTGCATGTGAGTGTATGTGTATATATCTTAATCTCCACTGTTTGTGTATTTACGTTTGCTAAAATTATAAATGAACAAATTGCATATGACAAAGTTATAAATGAACAAACTACATATGACAAAGTTCTAAATGAACAAACTGCATATGACAAAGTTATAAATGAACAAACTGCATATGCCAAAGTTATAAATGAACAAACTGAACATGCCAAAATTATAAGTGAACAAACTGAACATGTCAAAGTTATAAATGAACAAACTGAACATGTCAAAGTTATAAATGAACAAACTGAACATGTCAAAGTTATAAATGAACAAACTGAACATGCCAAAATTATAAATGAACAAACTGGTCCTCTGACACTTGAGCATCTTTTGTGATCAATAATGTTCAATAATTAATTTTGTTTTTTTTTCTATTTTTCTCCACAGATATTCTGGACAATTTCACGGCATTATTTTGGAGGTATCAGTACCACTAACGTACTATTTATTTCTCTGGCATTGAGCTACTGCTCTGAAGCTAGACATATTGATGTTCTGTACGGCAGTACATCCTGCAATATGCATATCTACAACAGTCACTACAAGAGTGTAATCAAGTTCATATATGGAACTACATACGGAGCAACTGATGTTATATAAATCTTTTTAAAGGTTCATAGTTAATCTGTAATGTAACTCTTCATATTTTTTCTGCGTACATAATTTAGAACAGACAATTAACTAAAGTAACAGTGCGTGTGTACATAATTTGGTACAGACAATTAGCTAAAGTAACAGTGCGTGTGTACATAATTTGGTACAGACATTTAGCTAAAGTAATAGTGCGTGTGTACATAATCTAGAAAGACAATTAGCTAAAGTAACAGTGCGTGTGTACATAATTTGATACAGACAATTAGCAAAAGTAATAGTGCGTGTGTACATAATCTAGAAAGACAATTAGCTAAAGTAACAGTGCGTGTGTACATAATTTGGTACAGACATTTAGCTAAAGTAATAGTGCGTGTGTACATAATCTAGAAAGACAATTAGCTAAAGTAACAGTGCGTGTGTACATAATTTGATACAGACAATTAGCAAAAGTAATAGTGCGTGTGTACATAATTTGGTACAGACAATTAGCTAAAGTAACAGTGCGTGTGTACATAATTTGGTACAGACAATTAGCTAAAGTAATAGTGCGCGTGTACATAATTTGGTACAGACAATTAGCTAAAGTAACAGTGCGTGTGTACATAATTTGGTACAGACAATTAACTAAAGTAACAGTGTGTATGTACATAATTTGATACTGACAATTAACTAAAGTAACAGTGTGTATGTACATAATTTGGTACAGACAATTAAATAAAGTAACAGAGCATGTGTACATATTTAGAAAAAGGAACAAAATGAACAATGTGACCAAAAAAAGATTAATTTGTAGATTGAAAGCGACATGTCTCATCTTAAAATGACTGACATTCAGTCACGCTCCTCTATCTCTAGTGCACATGAGCTGTACTCGCATGTTTTTTCAAAGCAACTGTTATATAACAAAAAAGAAAACAAAAGAAGGTAGATAAGAATGTAATAACAGAAAATAAAATAACACATTAAATAACAGAAAATAAAATAACACATTAAATAATAGAAAATAAAATAACACATTAAATAACAGAAAATAAAATAACACATTAAATAACAGAAAAGAAAACGCAAAGACATTAAACTTTCATTTAGTTATTAATGTGTAATTAATCTAACGAAATTCACTAAATCAAATACACAAGTGAATTCCTGTTACTAACTATACGGGAAACTGTACCCGATACTACTATCTGAACTATACCGATACTAACTATACGGAAACTATACCAGATACTAACTATACGGAAACTATACCCGATAATAACTATACGGAAAACTATACCCGATACTAACTATACGGGAAACTATACGTTGAACTGAGTTTAAAAGCACGGGATAATCATCTGACAGCCACGTAGGAAACAACATTTGTGCATTAGTCGTATTTCCGATACTTGATAAGGACCGTCTGGACAAGACGTCGAATGTTGATGTTTTGTGTAATGTCACCAGTGATGGATCTGAACCTCATGGTCAGAAGAAGAAAAAATAATGACGCAACTAAACTGTTGAATTAATTTTTTTTATTTCTTTTATACATTTTTAGAAACAAATGAATTTCATGAGATATGAACAGGATACATCCTCAATGATCTTCATTTTTGCTGATGATTTTCTTGGAAGAAGCAGTGCTAAATGTAGCAATTAATTGTTCATCGAATTGTCTACAGTCAGTTAAAGTAATAATAATTCCGACATAAGTGAATCACTGAAATAACAGAGGCACTGAAAGACAAAAAGTGCTGAAACACACACTAGAGCACGTTCTAGAAGTCTCTTCTTATCCTGACGCTGGTAGTCGAAACAGGATTCGTTTTTGGTTACTAAATGGACGTCATTGCACTCCGGGCAGACCCATAGGTGCTCAGTCTCCCCCAACAGGTATCGAAGAGTATGCTTACTGGTGGTTCCTGTGACTCGCTGGTTAAATACACTCCTCACTCTGCCTCTCAGGCATCCAGTTTTACCTGTACAAACCACAGAATATATCCTGCAAGACTGTCCCCTGTATGTCCTCCCTAGAAAGAAATGCTGGCCCTACAACACAACACTACATTCCAAAACTACATGGCACCAGAGATGAGCTCCAGAAAACTGTCAACTTCATCAGAAGAACGCTTCTAACCATTTAATCATCAAAATAGCGATCGTAAAGAAGAAGACCTATACAACAGGTAAAACTCCAAACTGCTTAAAACGCTGGATCGATTCAACTTATATTTGAGTATCTTCGTGAAACAGGATTCGAGAAAAGAAAAGAAGAAAAATTATAACATTTTGGATAAATCAGACACGTGAATAAAGCGCTGGGAAGCAGCATGCACAACGATACAGATAGTTACCAAACAGACGACATCCTACTTATAGATAACTTAGTACCTCAAACTAAAGGCGTGGAACTTTTCACTTTAATTTTGTCAATGTTGACTATAGTAGTTGGTGTTGTTGGTAACGTATTGTTAAGTTTAACCATTGCTGTCAGCGCATCGTTACGGACACCTATGAATACATTTGTGTTAAGTATTGGCTTGGTGGATCTGTTGACATCTCTGTTCCTGTTACCTCTACGAGTTATTGTGGAAAGAAGAGTTATAGCAAATAAAGGTAAGATCAGTTATGTTCTTTCTTTTCCTTTTGTACATATGTAGTTACGAGATAATAATATTTTGAAAGCTGTCTTTACTGGCTGTCTTTACTGGCTGTCTTTACTGACTGTGTAATGTTTATGGCTGTGTAATATTTATGGATGTGTAATATTTATGGATGTGTAATATTTATGGAAGTGTAATATTTATGGCTGTGTAAGACAATGGAATTGAGCTTGAGGAATATAATGTCCACATGGCTAGTGTAAGACAATGGAATGAGAGACTGAGGGAAAATAATGTCCACATGGCTAGTGCAGCTACCACGAAATTGTTCAGGTTAGGATTTTTCTTTATGCCCCTAGTGGGAAAAAAAATCCTTGACCTTACCAGGAATCGAGCCGGTCTCCTGAACTGGAGTCCGCGATATAATCCATTCGACCAGACTCACCTTCATATTTTGTTATAAAGAGTTTTGTAATGTTATCTAGAGCCAGTACTCACTTGTCAATGCGAATCATGGATAATAAATACAAAGACATCAATATCTCTGGAGACTATTGATATGAGGTTTTGTAAGAGAATCAGTGGCGGCTCGTCATTAAAGGCCAGTGGGGCCGGGCCTCACAAAAAATAAGGTGTAACGTGTATTTATTATTTTATACATTAAAATATATCCTAAGCGAAACCATGATTTTTCCGAAAAGTTCTGTCTGGCCCCACCAACAAAAATGATCACGAGCCGCCACTGAAGAAAATACTGAGAGTTTCATAGCCAGCTTAAAAAAAAAAAAAGCTAATAGTGAACAACTGAATGATGTCAAGGTACAGAGAAAGCAAATTATCAACATAAAAAAATATATAATTTTCTGGTATAATTCGGATATGTAATGAAACTGTGAGGTTAAAAACAGTGACAATCAACAAAATGAATGGGAGACAAGACAGCGGACGACAAATAGAGAAAATTTGGACATTCACACTTCATTACACGGAAAAGTGTCAATTGTGCATTGTACAGCACAATCTTTCTCACGACATTATTCAGTCGATGCCAAACCTGGACGCTGACAATAAACGATACAAGAAAATTAAGTCACGGCAGAGAACAAGTGAATACGCAGAATGCTGAAAAATTCAGCAAATATACCCCAAACCTACATATCTATTTGGATGATTTGCATACTTTTCTGCAATTAATGAAGCAGGACAGTGTAATTAATCTTAGCGAAAATCTCACTTAAGTGCTTCTCGTTGGGTTGCTGGGACACTTCGCTTTCAAGCTGTTCAATATTTCTTTCCGTTTCGCAAAAAATACACTTTTCATATTTATCCACTACGGGATACGGGCCATAACAAACCACTTTGATATTAACGTAACCAATAGCAACTACGACAACTTTCAAGATTCCTTCTCTATGTGCACTAATAAATGGTAAGAATAATAGAAATGAGCAAATTCAATGCATGTATAATGTCTTTATTTCGTTGACGACGATCGAAAGTCGTAATTAAGTTCGATTTTACTCTGCTAATAGTGACATCTTTCTGGTATTCTTAGATTTTTCTAATACCTTAGAACTCATCTTGCTAACTGTGCGGACACAAAAAATAATTTGAGAAAACTTATATGCATAGACAACATATACAGCTGTTGGGGTGGAATGGCGCGATGCTAAAATGCTCAGAGTAGCTCCAAATAAAAAGCTTTGCTGAGTTGCTTTTTTTTTCTCTCCATTTTCATAGTTTTTCCTAAAATAATGAACATCTGTTAGGATTTCTTTCGATTGACACAAGCAAGTATTAATTAAAATCACATGCTAAAGTTGGATTCTCCGTAATGTGTTAATTCTTATTTGAGTTTGTGTGTGTTGGCCTACACGCTCTGATAAAACCAAAAAAAGACTCGTTTTTATGTGATAAACTGGCTTATTCTTTTGTCTCCACACAGCTACCTGGTTCTTGCCCAGTGTCGCTGTTATCTGTTTCTATCTTGCGTTGCTCTAGTGGCTTAGATGATAGATATTTTTGCTTTCTGACAGTATTCTGTTATGCCATCTATCCATCTTTTTGTGGTCTTCCTCTCGCCTTCATTCCTGGCGTTATGTTGTTGAAGATTGTATACTGGTTAGTTTGGTTGCATTCTTATTAAGTGGCCGAACCCCTTCATTCTTTGTTTCTCAATGTAATGCAAGCAAGGTTCTGTCACAACTTCCGTTCTCATGCTGATGTTAGTGACTTTGTTTCTCAATGTAATGCAAGCAAGGTTCTGTCACAACTTTCGTTCTCATGCTGATGTTGGTGACTTTGTTTCTCAATGTAATGCAAGCAAGGTTCTGTCACAACTTTCGTTCTCATGCTGATGTTAGTGACTTTGTTTCTCAATGTAATGCAAGCAAGGTTCTGTCACAACTTTCGTTCTCATGCTGATGTTGGTGACTTTGTTTCTCAATGTAATGCAAGCAAGGTTCTGTCACAACTTTCGTTCTCATGCTGATGTTGGTGACTTTGTTTCTCAATGTAATGCAAGCAAGGTTCTGTCACAACTTTCGTTCTCATGCTGATGTTGGTGACTTTGTTTCTCAATGTAATGCAAGCAAGGTTCTGTCACAACTTTCGTTCTCATGCTGATGTTGGTGACTTTGTTTCTCAATGTAATGCAAGCAAGGTTCTGTCACAACTTTCGTTCTCATGCTGATGTTGGTGACTCTGTCTTTTCTGGTGTTGTTGGTAACTTTTTGTAGGCATCGCAATTTCACATGTAGTAATTTTTTGCGATTGTGCTTTGCTCATTGTCCATGTTTGGTTCTGGTAAAACAATATTGTCTTCGGTCTAAAGAAGCTTCACTACAATAGATAACAAAGAACTACTAAATAAAGAAATAATCAAAATGGCTTAAAACGACAGAAAATAATTGCGTATATTTGTTGAAGATTTGAACTTCAAATGGAGATAAGAAATTTATTATCATTTGTATAACTAAACAAAAGCCAAAAACCGAAGGATTGACTTCATTGTCCATGTTTTATCCCATTTGACTCTGTCCCTCACAGCAGAAATGGCACGCTACCTGCAGCGAGTAATGCAAAAAGCACGAACTTAAAAGCTCCGGCAGCAATCCTAAGGTCTTCTGGAAAAATGCACACGGGTAAACAGAACGGAATGGTCCGGATTCAAACCCATGTCATTTGGAACACAAAGCAATAGCCAAAGAAATCCACTTTTTTATTATAACTTCATGAACTCTATACTAATATTCCTAATTCTATTTTATCATATGTTTCTTCTGAATGTACAGACGTAGAACCGACCCTACACATGGTTGAGCTGTTTGTAAGAACATTCACGGACATCACAAGACTGTTCCTAATGATGTCTCTCAGCATTGAACGTTATCAATCTATAGCCAAGCCATTGATGGTCTCCAAAGATCAGGCCAAGAAAAGAGCAGCCATCATGAGTGGAATGACTCTGACAATTTCAGTGATACTAAGTGTTATCTCGATCAGGTACATTCATTGCATATTTAGAACTTAAAAGCAAATTGGTTGTTTGGTGTGGTTTTAATACAAAAACAGTGCATATTTAGAAGATATATATATATATATATATATATAATTCCTCTGTACCATTATATGTTACATAGGACCTGCAAGTAATTTCTCCATACTGCTATGTCCTGGTAACTCGCTCAATCTCTTCCATGGCATTAAGTCCGACATTTCTTGTCTCTCTCAGCAAAGTTCGTTTCATGGTTTCCACAGGGTGTACTCTCTTTCTTGAACCCTTTGCCTCCCACTTCAGTACTTGCTATGGTATTCTTTGATTATTTCTTCTCACTGTATGTCCAACATATCTCCATCTTCTCTTTCTTATCTCATCACTCTCTCTCTCTCTCTCTCTGATTTCATCACTTCTCCTGAATTCGTCCTATTTCAGTAGCTGCATCAGAACGAGTAATATCACTACGACTCAATGTAAAAGGTGGACTCCTAAACATCATATGTGTCTACGCACCAACCCTAGCAGCGTCTGCAGAAGATAAAGACAAGTTTTATGACTCATTACAGAATGTCGTTAATTCATTTACAGTAGATGAGCAACTGTTTATATTGGGTGACTTAAATGCACGCATAGGATCTGATCACCAGTCATGGCCAGTATGCCTGGGTCATCATGGCATTGGAAATATCAACGATAGTGGTCAAAGACTGCTTGAATTCTGCTCCCAAAACAACATGTGTGTGACAAATACGTTTTTTTCTGTCAAACACAGACACAGAGTGTCATGGTGCCACCCAAGATCAGGTCACTGGCATCAGCTTGATTTTGTACTCACACGCAGACAACACCTCAACACAGTGAAAATCACACGTACTTTCCACAGCGCGGACTGTAATACAGATCATGCACTAGTTATCAGCAAAGTCAAAATACTTCTAAGGAAAACCCATTCAACAAGAAGACCACCCAAAGTCAGCGTCACCAAAATGGGGATGACAGAGAACAAGGAGACTTTCAGAAAGGCGTTTACTGCTCTGTGTGAGAATGAAATGGGAGAATGTAGTGTAGACGAAAAGTGGAACATTCTAAAATCTAACATATATGACTGTGCCATTGACTCCTTTGGCACCAAGAAATTCTCTAACAAAGACTGGGTAGAACAAAATGAAACAACCATAAGCCCTCTACTTGAGGAAAAGAAAAGAGCTCTAATAAATTACAAAAATAAACCCTCGCAAAGTTCAAAGGACCATCTTCGGCACACAAAATCAGTCTTCTTCTTCTTCTTCTTTACGTTCGTTCTTTACGACCAATTTTAATCACTCTGTGATTTGTTTGATCTTTGCCAAGAATGTGTATACGTTGCACATTGGTTTGGTAGGCCCTAAACGCTTAGACTTCTACGTTTAGGACATGTGTATCCGATTTCAGCCAAACATCCTTACTCGCCTCTTACGACATGCATGGCAGGTAACAGTGGTTGTATTCTTTACACCCCAAGTTTGGGCCCCGGAAACCACTCGGGCGACAAAATCAGTATTGCAACGAGAGTCAAGAAGGTGTGCAAATGAATACTGGTCAAATCTATGTTCTGCGATACAAAATGCTGCAGATATGGGCAACACCAAGGCAATGTACGAAAATATCAGAGTAGCTATGGGACCAAGCATAACAAAAATTGCACCACTAAGATCAGAAACAGGTGAGCCAATAAAAGATATGACCAAACAGCTCGAAAGATGGGTGGAACACTATTCAAATCTTTACTCTGTGGAGAAACCAGCACACCCAGCCCTCGATCAGATCATACCGAAACATCATGACCAAACCGAGCTGGATACCGAACCCACAGAGCTGGAACTTTCCGAAGCAATCAACAAACTTTCAAATGGCAAGGCATCAGGACTAGACAACATTCCTGCAGAAATCCTCAAATACAATAGGGATGTCCTCCTGCCCCACCTCTACAATCTCCTTATTCAGTGCTGGAGAGAGGAACATTTTCTCAGGACATGAGGATGCAAAGATAGTGACACTCTATAAAAACAAAGGGGATAAGGGGATTGTAACAACTATAGAGGCATCTCTCTTCTAAGCGTAACAGGCAAAGCTTTTGCACTAGTCCTTCAAAACGACTACAGAAACTGGCGGAGCGTGTTCTTCCAGAGTCACAATGTGGATTCAGAGCTGGACGGTCAACAACTGACATGATATTTACCCTTCGACAGCTACAAGAGAAGTGCAGAGAGCAGAGCAAACCTCTATGTATTGCTTTCGTGGATCTGACTAAGGCATTTGACACAGTAAGCATGCCAAGTCTTTATAAAATATTGAAGCATATTGACTGTCCCCCAAAGTTGCTCCAATTGATTGTCTCCTTCCATGAGGGCATGAAAGCCAGCATACAGCTCGATGGCAGCACATCTGATAGTTTTGAGATTAAGAGTGGAATCAAGCAGGGCTGTGTCCTTGTCACCACTCTCTTTGGCATCTTCTTCGCAGTCCTTTTGAACCACGCCTTATGGGACGATGATGGTGATGTTTTCATCCGCACTAGATCTGATGGTTCACTCTTTAACTTGGCTCGCTTAAGAGCCAAGACAAAAACGACGGAAATACTTCTCAAGGACCTCCTTTTCGCTGACGATGCTGCCTTAGTCGCCCACAGTGAGACTACACTGCAATGTCTAATTAATAATTTGTCAAAGGCATGCGACCTCTTTTCTCTGACAATAAGTGTCTCCAAAACAGTTGTATTATGTCAGGAGGTAAGACATCAAATATCACTTTAAATGGCAACCATCTAACACCAGTTCAAAATTCTGCTATCTTGGGTCCACGGTCACTGCCAGCCTTTCTCTTGATGAAGAAATCAACGATCGTATAGGGAGTGCGGCTACTAAATTCGGCATACTATCAAAGCGAGGGTGGGACCAAAAAAAATTGACATTGCAGACGAAGATTCATATATATCGAGCCTGTGTAATTAGTTCTTTACTATATGGCTCAGAAACATGGACAGCCTACTCAAGACACGAGAGGACTTAACATCTTTCCCTTCGATGTCTCCGCAAGATTATGAACATCAGGTGGTACGACAAGATAACCAACTCTGAAGTACTGCAACGTGCAAAATTGCCTTCCATCATGGGCATGATCAGCAGTAGACGACTAAGATGGTTGGGACATGTGAGAAGAATGAAAACTTGCCGCATACCAAAACAAATGTTGTTCTGTGAACTTTCGGAGGAAGAGGCACCAGGGCAGACCACAGCTCAGATATAAAGATGTCTGCAACGCCTCAATGACAAACTTTTCTATAGGTCATAGCACATGGGAAGGACTAGCTGATGACAGAGTTGTGTGAAAATCCAAATTACGAAAGGGCGCAGAGTCTTTTGAGAAGAGACTTATGTACGAACTGAACGACAAGAGAGAAAAGCGAAAACTCAGAGAAGTTATCACAGTAAAACACTTGCCCATTGACCGTCTGTAAAGATGAAAAGGGTCATATATATATACATATATATATAAAATTAAAATCGTGGCATATCCTAAAAATGATGTAGCCATCAACCACAATAAACTAGTCGTTGATTTTCTAGGCACCACGTATACGTTCAGTGGTTTGCCATTGTTTTCTGAACGGTGAAGTCTATTTTTACCTTTTGTAAAAATTCCAAACTTGCCACCGTGGGGTTTGAACCAGGTACGCTTGGTTTCGTGGTCGAGCTCACTACCGCTTGAGCTACATACGTTTGACTGAGCTCATATATATATAATATTTATAACCAGATTTTATTTAAATCAAGTTAAAAAACATTTTGTTTTTAGAGCAGAGAGATTACAACCTATGCAGGATTATCTTTCGATACCATCATTATCAAATAGCGTGTCCTGAGACCAAACTTTGCCACCTCAACAGTTCTTCAGAATTTGTTTTTCTCATTGTCTCTGAAACAGTCATGCTTACATCCTCAGTCGCATCCTGAATGGTCTTCTCTATGGTCTCCTTTTTCAGCGTTGCCAGAGTTCCTCCTTCTATATTGTCTTTTTACTCCCTTTATGTTTTTTTATATGTCCAAATACTCTTCTCATAATTATTTGTAGTGCAATGATAACGGTCATATCGCTCAATCAATCTAGGAGTACCTGTCACATGTTCACAGAATGAAATGGGAAACCGTATATATACTCGATTTCCAATCTAGAGGTTACCTGTCCTCATATTCACATGACTGAATTTCCAATCTAGAGTCCTGTCAACATCATATTCACATGAATGGGATTTCAATCTATGGTACCTGTCCATGTTCACATGACTATTTCAATCTAGGTATCCTGTCCATCATATTCACATGACTGAATTTCCAATCTAGGGTACCTGTCCACATATTCACATGACTGAATTTCCAATCTAGGTACCTGTCACATATTCACATGACTGAATTTCCAATCTAGGGTACCTGTCCACATGTTCACATGAATGAATTTCCAATCTAGGGTACCTGTCCACATGTTCACATGAATGAATTTCCAATCTAGGGTACCTGTCCACATATTCACATGACTGAATTTCCAATCTAGGGTACCTGTCCACATGTTCACATGACTGAATTTCCAATCTAGGGTACCTGTCCACATGTTCACATGACTGAATTTCCAATCTAGGGTACCTGTCCACATGTTCACATGAATGAATTTCCAATCTAGGGTACCTGTCCACATGTTCACATGAATGTATTTCCAATCTAGGGTACCTGTCCACATGTTCACATGAATGAATTTCCAATCTAGGGTACCTGTCCACATGTTCACATGACTGAATTTCCAATCTAGGGTACCTGTCCACATGTTCACATGACTGAATTTCCAATCTAGGGTACCTGTCCACATGTTCACATGACTGAATTTCCAATCTAGGGTACCTGTCCACATATTCACATGACTGAATTTCCAATCTTGAATTGTGTATACATGTGGCTACATGGTTGATTGTGTATACATGTGGCTACATGGTTGATTGTGTATACATGTGGCTACATGGTTGATTGTGTATACATGTGGCTACATGGTTGATTGTGTATACATGTGGCTACATGGTTGATTGTGTTCTGAGGAGCAGAATGACAACGTGTTTTAAATCTGCTCATATTTTGGTAGTCGTCCTGCGTTAGTACTGGTTGCTTTTTGATTGATTAAATCATCAATTTATTTTTGTGACATCAAATTTTAACAGACTGTATTAGTACCATGTGGTTTCCAACTATCCGAAATTCCCCAAAAGAGTTTATACCTGTCACTGCATTAATGTATTTGCTGTAGTAAAGCCTCATACAACTGATATCAAATGGAGGTAATGCGTTTGACTGACGGTCAAGTCATGAAATGCTGGCTTAGATTGATTATTATGGACATCAGAAGCAATTAACAACAGAGAAATAGGAGCAGTCTGATTTTGTTTCGGTAACTACAATTGACGGTGTAATTTGCTCTATACTCTATTCCCAGTGGTATTGATAACAGTAGAGCTGATCGAAGTAATAAGAGCTCCTTTTTTGTAAATCAGTGTTACGCCGTTGAGCTCTGATTTAAGCGCTATTTATTTGTTCAGATTTTTAAGCCGTCTATTCTGTAATTATGGAAACTTCTCATGTTACTAACATAACTCTAACGTAAAGTTCACAGAACATGTTTTGTCAAATAAAGGCGTCTCTTCTATAACAACAATAACATTTGAGGCATTTATATTTTAATGCTAAAAGAGCGACTGTGGCTTACCGGGACTACCCAGTAATTATACTAGGATTTCATCCTAGGTGGAATAAGATCGTCTTTCAGTGCGAGATTACTGACCCTGTCGCTAAATTAACACATTATTCATTGCGTCTATGGCCACAATTATATATTTACACATAACGCAATAACAAATATGTAATATTTACTGCTGACATTTAGTATGAACTTATATTTACATAACTTTCTGTTTCGTTTCCAGATACTTTTGTGACACTGTCTTGCACAGGCCCTGTGTAGGTCACACAAACAGCACAACGTCGAATTGGGGCGATCTTGAAGTCTTTGTGGAAATGCCCTTAAGTATTCTTTCTATTTTGACAATTGCCATCAGTTATGGTCTGATTGTCATGATTCTTAGGCAGCAGCGGACAAAAATGAGTGGACACACAAAGCCTAAAGTTAACCAGGTAGTGCCTACAGTAACGACAGAAGCTACAACCCTCGGTAGCCAGCGATAAGAAGCAACAACCATCAGCAGAAAACGACAAGAAGCTACAACCCTCGGTAGCCAGCGACAAGAAACAACAACCAACAGCAGAAAACGACAAGAAGCAACAACCATCGGCTAACACTAAGACGAACTTGACAGTGTTGAAAGATAATGACAACATTAAAGACTCTACAATCAATGTTGGAACTGAGTTCAATAAATCAATTCATTTGAACACAGAAGTTCTTGAAGTAGACAGTAATAATGATATAAAAATTGCTGCTACCAAAAACGAATTCATAGATAATATCAGTAATACGAACAAGGCATTTGATTCTAGCAATGAATGTCAAGTAAGTGAAATTAATCAAGAACTAGAGAAACTGGAAGTTAATATGGTGAACGAGAACAACAGGGAAAGCTCTAGTGAAACCATCAACACTTTTATTGAGAAAACAAGTACAAATAGTAAAGAATCTGATAAAATCCAGTCTGCGAGTTGTTATCAAATGATCAATAAAAACGGCTTAGAAAACGTGAGTTCAGACTCCAATTTGACCATAACCGCCAGCGATAGGGCCATCTCATCATGCTCACCACTCCTCGTGAATTCAACTGAATTCTTAAACAAAAATACACATTGTATATCTGACAATTCTAAATCAAATCTTCCAAATCAGCTGTTAGAAGTTACAAATGCAGGTCAGCAATCGCTTGTCCTAAACAATCATTCCTTTCAATCTCTAACAATCAATGATCTACCTTCAACGCCAACATTTTATTTAGCATCTGAAACTACAAAGGTAAACAACAATGCTAATGACTGTAGCATATCTGTTGTGGGGTGCTCAGATCAGGAATTGGGACATATTTCGATAACTCCACAGTCTTATTTAAACGGTGAAACGGTTGAACTGATAACAAGTCCATCTTCACATAATCTTCTTCCAAACTATTCACCCCACGATTCTCAAAGATTTCAAAGTACTACAAAGCAAGTACAATCTTACACAATGATTAACAACAATTTCAGACGATCATTTCTTCACAAAAATCTTCATCTGGACAAATCTAAATCTGGCGGTGTCAACCTACATTCGGATAAACCAAGACACAACAGGAACCACATGTTAAATAACACACATTTTCTGAATACGTCTGCACCGTTTACTGATACCACTGATGCTACTTTTTCACATGACAACACCATTCGTCCGAAACAACTCTCACGTGATGAAAGTCAAAATATGGATTTAAACAATGGTAAACATATGAACATAATAAATGAAAATCAGAAGTTGTCATCAACTAGAAAGACAAACGACCACTGTGAAAGTTTGTTGTCTAAATTGTATCCACAGAAATCTCTTGGCACTAATACTGTGTTTCCTGATGTTGTACAAAACAATAGCGACTGTATACATTTATTAAATGAAAGTGGAATAGACAATGTTCAACAGTGCTTTGATAATTGTGTTGAGTCTTTGACGTCTTACGGTGAACCCAGTGCAGATTATCTTTCATCTTTTGGAACGATCTCAGAGCAAGGTATTCAATTCAAGTCAGAGACTGAATTCTCTCATAAACAATCAACAACATCACAGTTAGTCAAGAAGGAAATGCTTTCAACAACGAGCCAAGAAAATGAACAATATTTAATGTCTAATTCTATGTTAACATTTGATCAAGACGAGTCCAACCCTTCCAAGTTTACCAACGTTTTTGAAACTAAATACAACAAATGTTCAAGTATTGACAATACTGAACCGACTCAAGGAACTCGTGACAAGGGAGCTAATCCCATTAATTGTACGAATATTGACAATAGTGTACCAACTCAAGAAACTGATGATAAGGGAGATAATCCCATCAATGACAATACTGTACCACCTCTAGACGCTCCTGATAAGGGAGATAATCCCATCAATGTCACGAATATTGACAACACTGTACCAACTCAAGAAACTGGGGACAAGGGAGCTAATCCCATCAATTGTACTGGTATTGAGAATACTGTACCAACTCAAGAAACTAGTGAGAAGGGATCTAATACTATCAATTGTACTGGTATTGACAATACTGTACCAACTCAAAAAACTGAGGATAAAGAAACCGTTGACATTGTATTACTCCAAAAACCAGACGAATTTAAACACATTGAGGTGGTAGATATGGATGGAACAGTTCATATGGAGCTCATGAACACACCAAGTACGGCGCCAATAGAGGGAGCAGTTTGTCTTATGAACCCACGAAACAAAGAACAAGGGAAAAGGAAAGTTGAGCTGAAGGCGGCACTCAAAGTAGGACTTTTAGTTTGCTGTTTTGTTTGCTTATGGATGCCACTTCCGATTTCTGTTTGTATTTTTAGAGGAACTTCCGTCTGGACACATCCGATGAAAGTTGACATTTTGGCAATATGTTCCTCATTGGCAACTAGCACTGCCGCTGTTGATCCGATTCTTTATGGGCTATTAAACCGACAAATTCGTAGCGCACTACAAACTGTTATTCTGAAGATCAAGAGAAAGATTCTTGTTCATTTCGCAAAATGAATGTTAAATTCGATATGTAAGATATTCAACCAAATTTTTAGCATTTCTTTCCCAAGTTATAAACAATAAATATACAGGGTGTTCAAGATAAAAGCAGCCTCATCGAGGGAGCCAATCTAGCGTATGTTTATGACAATGATAAGGTTCAATTATAACGTAGTATAGGTCAAGTGAGAGAGTCTTTTTGTGATGGTATTTAATTATGTGCGGGAAGGGAAGGGAAGATGAACAAATGGGACGAAAGAACGAGTTAGTCAGAACCGGTTTAAATAGTAAATAGACAAAAAGGCATAGCGTACCTGACAACTTTTGATTTCTCATTGGGGCTGCTTTTATCTTGAACAACTTGTAGTAAGCAGTTTGATACATGTGAAATACATTATTGTTTACATGTATACGTATATAGATTACATATTTTTATTTGTATTCATCTGTGTTAACTATATAAATCACTCTTTCTGATTTGATGATTTGAACCAATGAGTGTAATATGCTGTACTGTTAGTTTGAAGCGAATCTGTGATAGTTATGACTTTTATTCATACACATTCGATTTCAGCATGCGTATTTCTTCTGGTTCGCTCTCTCTAGCCCGGGACAGTCTTCAAATTAAATATAGAACATAATCTGTGTTTCTTCCATGATGAAGATGTATATAGCAGTCCCGGATGCTGAGCATGACAATCTCTCTGTGAAAATGCTCCCAATACTACAATCGTCTAGGAACTGGTTCGTTTGTGTCTTATGTTTTATGTTGGAACGTATAAGTCTTCAAGACACGGTACAGACTCCAAGACCTGACCCACACTATTCAGGAAGACCTTTTAAGATAAGAAGCATACTTCTCATTTACATTTCTTCTTCTTTTTTTTTGCATTTGGTTTTGTATGCTCGTCTTAACCATGAGATGGGTTACATCTATGAAGTTCCACATATCTTGCTCTGCAAGCTTCGTTCATAAGGCCATGTTTCGTTTCGTTTGCATTTGATCATTTGTGATCATTTGCATTTGAAAAGAGATTGTTTGCTCTTCAATGAAGTAGAAGTTTTCACTCTGTTTTATATTCAAGTCTGAAGTACAGCGATGACGGACAACAAAACAAGACATACAGAATTTCGCTACTCTTGGGAGAATAGACAGACATCTCTCAGTGGTACGGTAGTACGATGTACTGATATTAATCATTTTGATTCATGCTGAATCTACCTAGCGATTTAAGAAGTTTAGAATTACACGTTGTACAAGTAGAATTGGATTCCTGCGAGCAGTGACGGCTCGTCATTAAGGGTCAGTGGGACTGGTCCCCACCAAAAATAAGGTGTAACGTGTATTTATTATTTTTTACATTAAAATATATCCTAACCGAAACCATGATTTTTCCGAAAATATATGTCTGACCCCACCAACAAAAATGATCACGAACCGCCCCTGCCTGCGAGGCAGAGTGAGAAGTGTGTTTATCCAGCGAGCCATATAAACCATAAGTATGCATACCTTTCGACATCTTCTGGAGATGACCGAACACAGTTGGGTCTGCAAAGAGTGATATAACGTTGGTTCGGTAACTGATAACTGATATTATTCGTCTGCTTAGCGAACGAATATCATTCTAAAGATAGCCATTGTCAAGATGGATGCATTTGACATTTACAGGATTTGTCAGGATCATCATCAACAACAAGACTAGTCATTGCGTTGTCAGGACCACTGCACTTCAATAGACCAACATTGCTGATTCTCGAAGATGTTGCACGTCGTATGCCCGATTAAATCTCATTCCATGGATATCAATCACAGACATAACTGCACAGAACCTGTGATGTAAACTTATTGGCCAGAAAGATCACCAATCTCGAGTCTAACTGGTTTCTGGTGCAATGCTTGAATGAGTTTTTTAATCTTGATTAGTATTCCAACAAAGAAGTTAGCATAAGGGAAATATGATTTATTTCCTCGTATTCAAGAAATGTGACTACCACAAGAGCAATGTGATTAGCTTCTCTTTGTTTGTGTCCCAGTTATGGGATTGTCACAAGAGCAATGTGATTACCTTCTCTTTGTTAGTGTTCCAGTCATACGATTGTCACAAGAGCAATGTGATTACCTTCTCTTTGTTTATGTTCCAGTCATAAGATTGTCACAAGAGCAATGTGATTACCTTCTCTTTGTTTATGTTCCAGTCATAAGATTGTCACAAGAGCAATGTGATTACCTTCTCTTTGTTTGTGTTTCAGTCATAAGATTGTCACAAGAGCAATGTGATTACCTTCTCTTTGTTTGTGTTTCAGTCATAAGATTGTCACAAGAGCAACGTGATTACCTACTCTTTGTTTGTGTTCCAGTTATGGGATTGTCACAAGAGCAATGTGATTACCTTCTCTTTGTTAGTGTTCCAGTCATAAGATTGTCAAAAGCAACGATTACCTATCTTTGTTTGTGTTCCAGTCATAAGATTGTCCAAGACAACTGATTACCTCTCTTTGTTTGTGTTCCAGTCATAAGATTGTCACAAGAGCAACGTGATTACCTACTCTTTGTTTGTGTTCCAGTTATGGGATTGTCACAAGAGCAATGTGATTACCTACTCTTTGTTTGTGTTCCAGTCATAAGATTGTCACAAGAGCAATGTGATTACCTTCTCTTTGTTTGTGTTCCAGTCATAAGATTGTCACAAGAGCAATGTGATTACCTACTCTTTGTTTGTGTTCCAGTTATGGGATTGTCACAAGAGCAATGTGATTACCTTCTCTTTCCACATGTGTGTATACAAATTGATGAGTTTTGCAATGTTAAATGTTATAGTTATTAATATAAATAATATAAAACTGTGATAATCACTTATGAAACTGAATATATTGATTTATTACATGCAGAAACATTTGAAAAACGTAAACACATTATTTCTTCTTTCTTCTTTTCTTGTCTCCAATCCTGTTTTGTCTCCCAGTGTCAGGATATAAGAAAAAATTTATGAAAGGGATTTTGTGTGCGCCTCATATATAGTGGTTTTTCGTCGCCTCTGTTATCTCTGAGGTCCATCTTTTGCGTGGACAGCTTTGTATCCACTGTATCGGAGTAATATTACTCTTTGATGCACACTGTTTGTTGGTTATCTGTTTATGTGCCTGAACCATTCCATTTGTTGTTGCTGGATAAAGTTCGGTACCGATGTTGCACCCACTGTTTTCCTGATGACTTCATTTCTCAACTGGTCCCTTCTTGTTACCCCCAGCATTCTGCGTAGACACTTCATCTCTGTCGTGACTAGTTTTCTTCAATCATTTGTTGTCAGTGTCGAGGTTTGGCACTGGTAGCATAATGTGGGGAGAAAGATTGTAGTGAACAATGCTCTTTTTGTGTTCATGGTAACATGTTTGCATTTTAAAATTGGCGCCATTTGACCTAAGATTTGATTTGCTTTATTTCATGTATGTTGGATTTCGTTAGTTATTCTACCCTTTTGCTGAAAAGAATGCCCTCTAGGTATGTAAAGTTTTTGACTTGTTTTAATGGGTATTTGTCGATGGAGATTATTTAGATAGCGTTTTCTTCTCTAGCGAATCTCTGTACTTCGGTTTTGTCGATATTTATTCTCATGTTGTATTCATTACAATTTTGTCTGTTATGATAAATTGATTGGTTGATTGATAATATCACAATTATTACACTTCAGTGAATAACTATATGTGCTTCGATCTCTTTCTTACACATAAAGATTTCAGCGACAATGCACAAACTCGATAGAATCAGTGGGGGCCTCGAATGAAACTTTTGAGGATGATGCAAATTTTTAGAAATGTCTTTAATTGTTCTTAATGATTTTTTTTTGCACAGGCAGCGGCTTTCCAGCCTAATATTATTGATTTTACGCTGTCAATTGTTTTTTATATTAGTTCAACTAGACTACAGTATCTACGTTTTATCTTCCGTCTACGATAGGACTAGGAACTCGATCTCACTTACACTGAGATCTGAAATCACTGGAAAAAAGTATTTGGAACGCTCCCGTGGGAACTTCTTCTTCGAACGTTCCATATCGACCTCTCGTTAAAACACTCTCTGTGGTTTGTGTGTGATCTGAGCCTAAGAGCAATTGTTCGTTGTGTCAGTTACGCGCCTACAAGTAGGCCAGCACATCCGATTTCTGCAATGCGTTTTATAAAAAGGGTTTAAAAGCCGAAGAATTGTCTTCATTGCATCGGGTTTTACCCCATATGGCTCGGTCCCTGTCAGCAGAAATGGCAAGCCACCTGCCGAGAGTATTGCACAAAGTACGAACTCCGTAGCTCCAGCAACAATCCTATGGGTCTCTGGAAAATATTTATGGAGCGACGGGGTATCGATCCCCGTACCTCTCACATGCTAAGCGAGCGCTCTACCATTTGATCTACAGCCCCCTATTGCTTTTTATTTACGAGGCTAGCTTCCCTAGGCCCATACTACAGTCGCCTCTTACGACATGCCTTGTAGGTCGCAGTGGTTCTATTATTTGCTCCCCTTGCGAGCCCCAGCAACACACAGGCGCACGCTGGAACTGATTTCCTATTGTAGATTATCCTGTTGTAGACGTTCTTGCTGTAAAGTAAGACGATGACTAGAGACCAGATTGATAATTCAACATTGTAGATACTTTACAAGACAAATCTACAATAGCAATGATAGTTTCTTCTTCTCCGTTCTCACTAGATTGGGATTTCGGATTACTCAGGTTATCAGCCACGCCATACAGTTTGTCTTCTGCGTTCTCACTAGATTGCGATTTCGGATTCCTCAGATTATCAGACACGCCATACAGTTTGTCTTCTGCGTTCTCACTAGATTGCGATTTCGGATTCTCTAATAAAGGCAGCCATCTGCCTCAGGTTATCAGACCACACCATACAGTTTGTCTTCTGCGTTCTCACTAGATTGGGATTTCGGATTTCTCTAATAAAGGCAGCCATCTGCCTCAGGTTATCAGACACGCCATACAGTTTGTCTTCTGCGTTCTCACTAGATTGGGATTTCGGATTCTCTAATAAAGGCAGCCGTCTGCCTCAGGTTATCAGCCACACCATACAGTTTGTCTTCTGCGTTCTCACTAGATTGGGATTTCGGATTCTCTAATAAAGGCAGCCATCTGCCTCAGGTTATCAGACACGCCATACAGTTTGTCTTCTGCGTTCTCACTAGATTGGGATTTCGGATTCTCAATAAAGGCAGCGTCTGCCTCAGGTTATCAGACACGCCATACAGTTTGTCTTCTGCGTTCTCACTAGATTGGGATTTCGGATTCCTAATAAAGGCAGCCGTCTGTCTCAGATTATCAGCCCACCACACAGTTTGTCTTCTGTGTTCTCACTAGATTGGAATTTCGGATTACTCAGGTTATCAGCCACGTCATACAGTTTGTCTTCTGCGTTCTCACTAGATTGGGATTTCGGATTACTCAGGTTATCAGCCACGTCATACAGTTTGTCTTCTGCGTTCTCACTAGATTGGGATTTCGGATTACTCAGGTTATCAGCCACGTCATACAGTTTGTATTGGACGCTAGTATAAGTGGGCCACCTCTTTCTTCTCAAGTCTGCATATTGGTGGCAGTTCTGTAAGATATGATTCCTATGATTTCTGCTTCCCCGTTTATGCCGAACTCTTCCAGCAGTAAGTTTTGGCCAACCTTGTGATGGTAGGTCTGACATTCTTACTGCGTGGCTAAATCTCAGAGGCAGATTGGCGACCGTAGAATCCGTTATCCCATTCCTCATTGTGAGGGTCGTTGCACCATGTTATGCGCCTTACGGCCTGGTGCATCCGTTTTCTGCAAGCATTTGTTTCGGGTTAGCATTCCCTAGCGGACACGTACATCCGATTTCAGCCAAACCTCCTTAGTCGCCTCTTACGACATGCGTGGTTGGTAACAGTGGTTCTATTCTTTACACCCCAAATTTGAGCCTCGATAACCACTCGGGCGGATTGATAATTCAACATTGTAGATACTTTACATGACAAATCTACAATAGCAATGATATCATTATCATTCTGTTCGGTGGCTCGCTAGCTAAGTCCATCATGCATCCAGTTCTTCTTGTACAACGTATAATTCTAAACTCCTTAAATCGTTGAATAAATTAAACAACAATTTGAGTGTCCTCATCTATCAAACGGTCTTCACGAAACCGAACAACTTCCCCCTTATCCATCCTCAACTCCCCGGCGATCAATGCTGTAGGTGCAAGCTTGCCCGCTCTCTCATTTCTGCAAATACTCGCATGTCCAGAACACCACTGGAGGTTAGTAACCTAAATAGACGACATCCCCTCAAAACGAAAACATGTCATTTTGAACCTTCCGTTTGAACCTGGTTCAAATCAGCGGCCGACAGTTTGGAAGCAAATTTATTCGGCGGGAATTTTTACGAACGGTAAAAATAGACCTCACCGTTCAGAAAGTAATGGCAAACTACTGAACGTATAAGTAATGCCTAGAAAATAGACGACTAGTTTACTGTAGTTGATGGTAAAGTTCGGTAAAGGATATGCCACGTTTTCCCTGCTTGATATGAATTTATGGGTTATCATTACCCAGAGTAATTATTGTGCTAGACAGTCAGTCTACACTTCCGCATGTTCACAATATATCAATACGACATGGACATGTGTCCAAAAATATATTCAAATCAAAAATCCAAGCTGTACGGTCTATTAAATCGACAAATTCGTAGCGCACTACAAACTGTTATTCTGAAGATCAAGAGAAAGATTCTTGTTCATTTCGCAAAATGAATGTTAAATTCGATATGTAAGATATACAACCAAATTTTTAACAGCGTTTATAGTTTGTCTTAAGTCTTCCCCATTATCCAGCTACCAAATCCATTTATTATGCAATTTATGTTTGAAGTTGTCAATAAACTTAACTTTGTTTGTACAGACTTAGTCGTTATTTTACATCATTTCTAACACACTTCATTCATTCCATTGATATTCTACAGGGTGTTCAACTTAAAAGCAGCCCAATTGATAAATAGAAATTTGCCAGGTACACATTGCATCTCCGTCTATTTACTATTTAAACCGGTTCTGACTAGCTTGTCCTACGTCACATTTGTTCATCGCCCCTTCCCGCACTACAATTACACACCATCACACAACCTTGACCTATACTACGTCATAACTGAACCTTCTTATTTCCATACATATATGCCAGATTAGCTCCATTCATGGGCTGTTTTTAAGTTGAACACCCTGTATAAATACTTCTTTCAATACACCATTTAAATCTCTACCTTTTGAATCGCTGTGTTGTTAAACTATCGTTACTGCCTGTAGTACCACTTTTTAGAGCAGTGTAGGACAGGTGGGTCGAGAGTCTGAGGAATTTAATGTCTGCATGGCTAGTGCAGTCGCCGTGAAGATGTTCATGTAAGGATTTTTTCTTTATGCCCACAACAGAAACAAATCCTTGGTCTTACCGTGAATTAAACACATGTCTCCTGCATGACAGCCGCGCTCTAATCAATTCGACCAGACGCTTCACAACACTTGCTGTTGTTTATTTATTATTATATTTTTCAATTTGACCACTACATATATTATTTCGACTCGAGATCAATACTACATTGCTGTTAACTTGAACTAGGATTGGGATTTGAACTGAAAGTTGAGAAATGAAAATATTGATTTCCTGTGTACATTACAACACTGAATCATGGGAATTATGTTCAATATCTCGGTACGTCAAGCAGGAAGTTGTGACAGAAGAGGAGGTGGAAACACCATGAAAACAAACAGTATTGTTGACATTCTTCAATTTGATATGAAGCAGCACAAGGAAACTGTTTCCCTAAATTACAGTACCCCTTGAAGATCTTCTTGTTTTAAAACAAGGAGATGATCTTGCACCATAGTGGTAGTCGAAGATTCTAGATATTTTACCCGACAAATTTTCCCACGTGGAGCCGGGGCCAGCAAGGGAAGCATATAATAGTATCACTACCGCCCGAGTGGTTACGGGCCCAAATTTGGGGTGTAAAGAATAGAACCACTGTTACCTACCACGCATGTCGTAAGAGGCGACTAAGGAGGTTTGGATGAAATCGGATGCACATGTCCTAAACATGTAGAAGTCTATGCGTTTAGGGGCCTACAAACCAATGTGCAACGTATACACGTTCTTGGCAAGATCAAACATATCACAGAGTGATTAAAATTGGTCATAAAGAACGAACGCAAAGCAGAAGAAGAAGTATCACTACAACCTACAAGGCATGTCGTAAGAGGCGACTGGTGTAAGTCCTACGAAAGCTACCCTTGTAAATAAAAAGCATCGCAGAAATCGGATGAGCTGGCCTACTTATAGACGCATAACTGGCACAATGTATAAAAAGAATGGTTAACAAGTGGTCGATATGTAG
This sequence comes from Arion vulgaris, assembly GCA_020796225.1. NCBI lineage: Eukaryota > Metazoa > Mollusca > Gastropoda > Stylommatophora > Arionidae > Arion > Arion vulgaris. The sequence continues at coordinate 42,071,025 of CM036765.1, read as the reverse complement.
CGTTCGAAAGAGAAGAAGAAGAAGATAAACTAACAATAATAAATGGACAATGTACAGAAACCTACAGATCTGAGGTGGTCAGACCGTATCAAATCAGATATGGAGAAACCGAGGGAGTCTGCCGTAAAACGAAATAAATGGAATAATGGACGTAGGGGGCGTCTGTAGCTACAGCGGTAGTGAGCTCGATCACAACCCAAGCGTACCTTGTTCAAACTCCGCGGCGAGCAAGTATGGAAGCAAAGTAGTTCCCTTGGAATTTTACGAAAGGTAAAAATAGACCTCACCTTTCAAAAAGCAATGGTAAACTACTGAACGTATAAGTGATGCCAAGAAAATCGACGACTCGTTTACTGTAGTTGATGGCTACGTCCTGTAAAGAATATACCACGATTTTCATTTCATTTCAATGGACGTAGACAGGTATACGACAGTTTCACAAGAGCAAGAAACAATTTTGTTAATAATCAGATTAGCCCTATGTGAGTGCGGGTTCAATTCCGCGGGATGGCAGAAAAGCCACGGGTTCCCCAGATTCACGGTGTTCATGGCACCGAACCGAAGGGTTACGATGTCCATAGCACCGAGCCGAAGAGCTGAAAGCTCAAGTACTTCTGGATCGGAAAAAAAGAAATAATCAGATTGTTGTTACTTTTCGTACAATATTTTTCTTCTTCTTCTTCGAAATCTCCATTTCGACCACTTGTTAATCGCTCTTTGTGATCTGAGCCTAAGCGCGATTGTACATTGTGCCAGTTATGCGCCTACAAGAACATCCGATTTCCCCAATGCTTTTTATTTACTAGGGTAGCTTCCCTATGTCCCTACTTCAGTCGCCTCTTACGACATGTCTTGTAGGTCGCAGTATTACTATTCTTTGCTCCCTTGAGAGCTCCAGTAACACATGGGCGGTACAATCTTAAATGTGACACTTTATCCACTTGTCAACACTTCAGCTTTCAATAGCGCCTGACATGAAAACAAAATAGAAAGGTTTAAAAGTACACGTTTTAAAAAATTTAGAAGCGAAAGATTGAACTTTATTGCACTTGGTTTCCATTTATGGCTCAGATCTTCTCTGCACAAAGGCCCGTCTCCTGTTGAGAGTATTGCATAAAGCATAAGTTCCGTAGCTCCATTAACAATATTCTAAATATAGGGAAAATATTCACTTGTGAACCGTACAACGTGTTCCGGATTCAAACCCACGACATTAAGAACGCAAGTCAAACGTCTTGACTACTTCGTCACAGAGTATTTCTTACTTCGTCACAGAGTATTTCTTTCTTCGTCACAGAGTATTTCTTTCTTCGTCACAGAGTATTTCTTTCTTCGTCACAGAGTATTTCTTTCTTCGTCACAGAGTATTTCTTTCTTCGTCACAGAGTATTTCTTTCTTCGTCACAGAGTATTTCTTTCTTCGTCACAGAGTATTTCTTTCTTCGTCACAGAGTATTTCTTACTTCGTCACAGAGTATTTCTTACTTCGTCACAGAGTATTTCTTACTTCGTCACAGAGTATTTCTTACTTCGTCACAGAGTATTTCTTATTTCGTCACAGAGTATTTCTTACTTCGTCACAGAGTATTTCTTACTTCGTCACAGAGTATTTCTTTCTTCGTCACAGAGTATTTCTTACTTCGTCACAGAGTATTTCTTACTTCGTCACAGAGTATTTCTTACTTCGTCACAGAGTATTTCTTACTTCGTCACAGAGTATTTCTTACTTCGTCACAGAGTATTTCTTTCTTCGTCACAGAGTATTTCTTACTTCGTCACAGAGTATTTCTTACTTCGTCACAGAGTATTTCTTACTTCGTCACAGAGTATTTCTTACTTCGTCACAGAGTATTTCTTTCTTCGTCACAGAGTATTTCTTACTTCGTCACAGAGTATTTCTTACTTCGTCACAGAGTATTTCTTACTTCGTCACAGAGTATTTCTTTCTTCGTCACAGAGTATTTATTTCTTCGTCACAGAGTATTTCTTACTTCGTCACAGAGTATTTCTTACTTCGTCACAGAGTATTTCTTTCTTCGTCACAGAGTATTTCTTACTTCGTCACAGAGTATTTCTTACTTCGTCACAGAGTATTTCTTACTTCGTCACAGAGTATTTCTTTCTTCGTCACAGAGTATTTCTTACTTCGTCACAGAGTATTTCTTACTTCGTCACAGAGTATTTCTTACTTCGTCACAGAGTATTTCTTACTTCGTCACAGAGTATTTCTTTCTTCGTCACAGAGTATTTCTTACTTCGTCACAGAGTATTTCTTACTTCGTCACAGAGTATTTCTTACTTCGTCACAGAGTATTTCTTTCTTCGTCACAGAGTATTTCTTTCTTCGTCACAGAGTATTTCTTACTTCGTCACAGAGTATTTCTTACTTCGTCACAGAGTATTTCTTACTTCGTCACAGAGTATTTCTTTCTTCGTCACAGAGTATTTCTTTCTTCGTCACAGAGTATTTCTTACTTCGTCACAGAGTATTTCTTTCTTCGTCACAGAGTATTTCTTTCTTCTTTTTTTCCTTTTTTAAAGTCAACATCTCAGAGGATAGCAAATACCTGGGATAGATATTTGAGAATCCATGATCGTCGCCTATGCCAGCCGGAACGGCACCTGAGGATGATGATGATAAGGTGTACATTTGGAACGCTATGCATTCAATACAACCACTTCCAAGAATAGGAGCAGTACATCTACAGTGAGAAGAAGAACAAGAGACAATTATACGTAATGCTTCCCAACAGAACAAAAATAAGATAGATTAAGCTTCTACTTTTCTCCAATCCTGTTTGCCTCACATTGTCATGATAAGAAGAGATTTTTAGAACGGGCTTTTGCGTGTGCTACATAAACAGTGTGTTTCGTCGTCTATGTTAATAAATTAATCATAATCAGGTAGCTTGTCTCTTCCGGAACTTGGCTTCCATGACAGCAGTCCTGAAAAACTCTCTATTCTGTGCAAGTTGACCGGCGTCAGCAGCAGTCATTCTCAGATCGTCAATAACATATTGCACCCATCGTCTTCTATGTTCAAGATTCTTCTAGGTAATAGATTAATTAACTACATAATTACATTGCGAAATCTCTGAGTATATACATACCTAAACTGTTTTTTTCTTGTTTAAAAGAATTGCTAACATTTTACTGAGATAGTGTTCTGCTTGAATGACTTCTTTATTGACTCCAGTATCGATCGATTAATTAGTTAGTTTTACAGTTCTATTGACTGAATCCAATCAGTCCTCTTTATTCTTTCCATCGAAGGTTGTTAGCTGTAATGGTTCTCTAACAATTTATGTCTCTTGCCTTAACGGGATATTTTGCCACACTTTAGCCTGTTTACTTCCTGGTGTTCCTTTTTCTTCCTGTTGTTCATTTTTCTAATTGTATCTCTGGCAATACATTTCTACATTTTTAAGGGAATCATTACGTAGAACCTCTTCGGTCTCTTCGCGACTGTCTGTTGGATGAGGACACTAAAATCGATGCTGAATCGATCAAGCGATTTAGACAGTTTGGAGTTACTCGTTGTGCAGGTCGAACTGGATGCCTGAAAGGCAGAGTGAGAGGTGTGTTTAATCAGCGAGCCACGGAACCATCAGTATGCATACTCTTCGATATCTGTTGTGGGAGACTGAGCACCTATGGGTCCACCTGGAGTGCAATGACGTCAGTTTAGTAACCGATAACCAATGTCTGGCAATATCAAACCTGGACGCTGACATCAAACGATAGAAGAAAACTAGTCACGACAGTGATGAAGTGTCTACTCAGAATGCTGGGAGTATCAAGAAGAGACCGGTTTAAAAATGAAGACATCAGGAAAAAGTGGGTACAACATCAGTACTGAACTTCATCAAGAAACAACATATTAAATGGTTTGGCCACATAAGCAGATTACCAACAGACAGTGTGCCCAAAGAGCAATATACAGTGGACACAAAACAAAAGGCCGTCCATCCAAAAGGTCGACCTCAGAGATAACAGAGGCGACGAAAAACACTGTATATAAATCGCTTCTTATCCTGCCGCTTTAAAGCAAAACAGGATTAAAGGAAAAAAGAAGATAGCCAATGATCAAGACCATAAATTATGTTCCACTTTTCACTCATAAGTTCCATCTTGTCATCTCATCGTGGTTATACAGTGCTACATAACATATATGGTTCGAGGATCTTAATGCCAATTCTACAGATGCGAGTTATCAGTGCTACATAGAACAAATACTAACAGTGGGATGCGTGTCATGAAATAGACTACAGATCGAATTCAGGCACAAAATTGGTTATAGAAGAATGATGCCCCATGGACATGCTAAAATGATAAGTAATGCTCTGAGGGCCACAAAAATGTGGTTTTATAGAAGAATGATGAGAATCCCATGGACTGCTAAAATGACTAATGTTGAGGTGCTGAATGAGATCAAGACACAGAGAAAGCTTATCATCAATATAAGAAAGAGGCAGTCATCATTTGTCGGGCATGTGATGAGAAGGGGAGATTTAGAACACATTGGGACAACCGGTAAAATCGAGGGTAGACGAGACAGGGAAAGACGAGAGAGAAAATTTTGGATAGCCTGACTTCATGGCACGGTAGAACGTCAACATCTGAGTTGATAGCAAACACCAACAACAGAGATTCATGATCGCCTACGCCAACCGGCACGGCACCTGATGATGATGATGATGATTCTATTGTTAATGTGAACATATAGGATCTGGTCTTAAAAATAACTATGGCTTCCAAACACAAATCAGTTATAAAATAGTATGTATACCTAGTCTATCTCCTTAAAACAACTTGCCCGATGTGCTGCGAATAGCAACTATCCGTTACTCAAATACCTGTATTCCTGGATCCGAAAGTAACCAGTATATGTTACGAAAAAGTAATAGTTACATTACCACTACTAGTTGCGTGACTACTATTCGTTCTCTCTATCTATCTATATTATGCCTTTTTAACTCAGGTCGGGGCATATATCCTCAGCCCAAACCAAGTCTTTCTATCTTTAGCTATCGCTTGTAGTTCCTTTCTGCTTTTAGTGAAACACGTACAAACAAAGTACTATAGTTTTACAAAATACAGAAACAGTGACGATAAACAGCAACGTTTCGACCAACAAGGCCTTTATCAAGCAAACGAACAAACAGGAGTGACAAATTAAAATGAAACACAAATGGACGACCAAATACCAACGTATCTAAGGAAAATCTGGAATAAAAACGAATAACGAAATAAATGTAACACAAAACACACACATAAAAACTAGAAATAGAACGGAAAAGAAACAATGAAACATCTAGTAAATATATAACTTGAATACATGCAACATATACCCATATAGATTACAAAGCATGGGAAGAGAAAGTACTAAGAAGCATAAGAATGTAATACGTTGAGCCCGCGTGGTCGAGGTACCATACTTTCTGCTTTTACGTTCATCGTTGATCTCTGCCTCTAAATCCGTGCAGTTCTAGAATTCCCTCTCTTTCGTTTTCAATACAGATTCCAGGAAAGGGCCCTTCTTGTTATATCCCTCTTGGTTTTTCTCAAGCTGTGTTCTATCCAGCGCCACTGTCATTTGTTCACCTCTTATTTCATTGTGACTGTCAAGTTTTTTTTTCCCATAAACTCTTCATGTATGACCCTATCATATCATCTCAGTCCCTCTATTCTGTGCAGTTCTCAGTTGCTGAATGTTTGCTATTTATTAGTGATTATTTTAGTCGTTCAACATGTTTTTAACTCATACAATAGAACTGTTTTACCACTGGAGTGGAATATTATAATGTTAGTCATAGATTTGATTTCTTTAGACCATAGATTCTCAAACTTTTCGGCCCCCCACTTCGCACAACATAAACTTTGTAACGCCCCCTCCACATTATAACAGTTTGCCAACGCCCCTCCCACATATATACATGCTCTATTTTCTCTTTGATATAGAGAATTGATATTTATTTATGTTTACATGGTCAATTTTCAAATGATTATATGCATGAAATAGAAAATTGATGAAAAAATGCATCGTGTAAGACGGGCAAAAGATGAATTAAAATGCGGAATTCAAATTTTAAATGGTTATTCAATCCCAAAATCACAAAAATAATTTATTTTTAAATATTTATTATTAATTTCTTCTTTAAGGAGTCACCAACCCTAATCGCCTGAGCACCCCCCAAGTTCTTATGAATCCACTATCGCCCCCTCTAGAACGCTAGCGCCACATTGGGGTGAGGGGACGGCGAACAACCCTTGGGAAACGCTGCTTTAAACTTTCAGGATGAGCACAAGGAGTTTTTTTACAAGAACCCCAGAGGAAGCAACGAAGTAACGAATATGATCAACAAATGAACAGATACAGGTATTAAGAGCTTCCGAAAAAACAAGTGACAAACACGGGACTCGAACCACTTACCTAGTCCTTACGACACCAATCGCCTAGCCTAGCAATACGAGCGTCCTTACGTACTTAAACTTTCACAAATGTACTCGTGTGATGAATTCTCATCTTGACTTCTGTATTCTTATTATGACATCTCTGCCTGTTCAACCCTCTTTGTCTACATTGCTGCATAAGTATGTGTATGATTCTACATCTTGAAAAGAGGTGGCACCCATGAAGTTCGGATTGTCGTTTGTTTGGTTAATTCTCATTATCTTTGGCTTTCCCTTATGAATGTTTAGCCCTAGTTGTTATATCATCCTATCAAGTGTGTAGTTCTTACACATGCAGATCTCAGCTACAGTGCATGAACTCCGATGTAATTTTGAAAATAGTGAAATATATTTTTTGTAGGAATTTTATCTTTTCTAATGAATGTTGCTTGGGTGGCGGCTTTCCAGCCTTCTCTTCTCAATTTTGAACTGCCAAGAGTTGTTTACGTGCTCAATTTGAACACGGAGCTACCTTTATCGTCCGTCTCCGATAGGACTAGGAACTCGATCTAACCTACACTGAGATCAGGGATCTCTGAAAAAATATCCAGATGGCTCTACGAGGAGTGAACCTGGTACCTTTGCCACGAGAGACGAGCACCTAGCCTCTACGCCCCAGAGATCCATGTCAATAGGAACAACAAATAGCCAATAAGAACAGTAAATTTGATAGAGAGCATCCATGTAAGAGCAACAGTTCATATTTCAAAAAAAGTCTGCTAGTTTTCCTCCATGAAGAACTCTACACTACAGATGTGATGGATTTCAACGACAGTGTACGGAATGTTGTGGGACATGAAGATTGGCTCTATAGCTATTTAAGCAGTTTGGAGTTACCCGTTGTTCAAGTCGAACTGGATGCCTGAGAGGCAGAGTGAGAGGTGTGTTTAATCAACGAGCCACAGGAACCATCAGTATGCATACTCTTCGATATCTGTTGGGGAGACTGAGCACCTATGGGTTTGCCCGGAGTGCAATGACGTCAGTTTAGTAACCAATAACCAATAACCAATCTATAGCTATTTACAACGGTTTTATAAACATGAGAAATATCTTAGACAGCTCACCTTCTACCACATACGAACCTTTCAAAATGTAATGTGGCAATCCATTGGAGAAAAAGGCAATGTTACTATTAGGTAACATCATGGCCTTATATCAAGATAGCCAGAGTACAGTAAGAACTACAGAAGGAATGACCGACTGGTTCTCCATTACATCAGGTGTTAGACAAGGTTGTGTCCTTTCACCACTACTCTTTATCGCATATATGGATAAAATAACTCAAGAGTCGAATTCAGATAATGATGAAATAAATGAACTACTTTTTGCAGATGATCAGTGCCTGATACATCAAAATGAACAAGATCTACAACATCATATTGACACTTTGAACAATAATTGTGTGAAACATGACATGAAAATCAACAACACTAAAACAGAAATAATGAATATGGGAAGAAAACATAATAATCTAGACATCCATGTCAATGACACTAAAATAAACCAAGTGAAAGAATTCAAATACTTAGGAAGCATATTCACAGAAGACGGAAAACTAGATAGAGAGATAGAGGCTAGAGTACAAAAGCAAATGCTGTAACCTACCAGCTAGCCCCATTGTTAAGGCACCCAAAAATTTCACAGGCAGCTAAGAAACAAATGATCAACAGCATTTTTATACCTACTTTGTGTTACCAGAGCCAAACATGGACATTGAGCAAAGCGCAGTCACAAAAATAACTACATGTGAAATGCGTTGCCTGAGAAAAGTTACCAACAACACAAGAAAAGACAGAATCACCAACATCAGCATAAGAAGAAAGTTGGCACAAAACCGTGCTTGAATTATATAGATAAACAAAGAATGAAGTGGTTTGGCCACTTAATAAGAATGCATCCAAACTCCACAGTATACAGAGTCTTCTACAACAGAACATCGGGAAAGAAGGCAAGAGGAAGACCACGGAAAAGATGGTTAGATGGCATAGTAGAATCCTGTGAAAGAGCAAAGATAACAATCACAAGCCACCAGAACAGCGCAAGACAAAAACAGAAAACCACGACACTGGGCAACAACCCGGTAGCAGTGTGACGACAAAAGAAGAAGAAGAAGAAGAACGAGTATTTTTTTGCAAAGTAACGAGTAATTAATAGTTTATAGTAGTAACTGAAATGCGTAACACTGCTACACGCTAACTCTAATATTACACACTACAACACAGCTCGGAACGTGACTTTCTCTGACCTAATTTACTTGTCAGATTTCTAAGACTGGCCGTGTGTGTGTGTTCGACATTCGATTCTTCCCAGAATATTTGACAACTTAGAAACGAGTATATTATTAATAGTTCACTTCACAAGTGCACTTCACACGTGTACATCTCATGTGTTATTTCATGTTCACTCATTTAATTTGATACGGTAGACGGACGTTTCCTTGTTTCACTGAGTTTGAAATGGCCGTGACAGTGACTGTGACTCTATAATTCTTGATTGATAAATATACTTCAAGGCAATCAAGGATTGTTATCTCAAATTTTGTGATTCATTATCAGTGTGATTGTAAATTGTTAGAGTCATTTTGTAGGTATGTTACGTGTTATCACAGACAGGTAGAAAAAAGCATTTCTCTTGTGTTGATCAAATCGTTCAATTTCTCCATCAAAAGTTGCTTCTTTGCTCCCTAAGTCGTACGACTCGTAAGTAATCAGAATGTGTTAATAAGTTTAGTATGTTTAGTTTAATCGGAGGAAGAGAAATACATGAACTACGATACGCTGACGATAGAGTGTTACTGTCAACATCACAAAAAGGATTGAGAAATTATTAGAAGTGAAAGATAAAAGCGAAAAACAAAATCTATATCTCAATGTAGCAAAAACAAAAATAATGACAACAGATAAAACGAACATGATAAATGATACTTTTATCAATGGAGAGAAAGTAGAAAATGTGAACAGTATTAAATATCTTGGTTCACTGCTAACAAAAGATGGAAATGGGATGAAGGAAATTAAAAGAAGAACAAACATGGCTTTACGCAAAAATTAAACAACTCAAAACAGTATGGAACGGAACTGATAAGAAAACAAAGATCAGAATACTAAGAGCATGCATATTCCCAGTGGCAACGTATGGGTGTGAAGCATGGACATTTAATAAAGCAATGGAAAACATATATGTGCTTTTGAATATAAGTGTTACAGAAGAGACTTCGTATATCTTGGACAGAGAAGAGAACAAATAGATCTATTCAGTAAGAACTCAAAATCAAAGAAAACTGGCTAATGCTACAAATAAGAAAGAAAAATTGAGATATTTTGAACATATAAAAAGACATGAAGGGCTGGAGAAGACCATCAGGGAAGAAGGCATACCGGCAAAGAGAAGAGGAGGAAGACCACGGAGAAGATGGATTCAGGATGGAATTGATGGTTTGAACATGACGGCTGCAGAGGCAAGACATCTGGCCTATGAGAGAGAAATTCAGGAGGACTGTTGGGGTGGCAAAGTTCTGTTCAGGACAAGCTATTTGATGATGTTTAGTTTAATACGGAATAATATGTCCGCTTTAGTTAGTATAGTATGTGATTTTAACACAATATATATATTAGATAGATAATGACATGTTTTAACTATATAATGCTGTCATTTATTTAGTTCAGTGTATTAACTGATGTTTTGTTTATATTTAAACACTGATAAAGTATAAACGCATTGTCATTGCTACACTTATTTATGTTGTTTTGTTTTTTATGTGGATGAATTCCTGAGAAATAACAACAATTTTATCAACATACAAGACAGTACTAATAATACTTAATCTTGAAAGATTTGGGGATTTTGGGCAGTCAAGGAGGTGCACCCAAGGAAACTTGCCAGAACACTTCGCATACCCTGAACCCTAAAAGACAACAGGAATGGAGAATACTTAGAATAGATATATATCTCTTTACATGTCTTCTTCTCCTTCTTTCGTTGTTCTTTAGGACCAATTTTAATCACTCTTTGTGATATGTTTGATCTTTGCCTCTTGGCATCATGTATACGTTGCACATTGGTTTGGTAGGCCCCTAAACGCATAGACTTCTACATGTTTAGGACATGTGCATCCGATTTCAGCCAAACCTCCTTAGTCACCTCTTACGACATGCGTGGCAGGTAACAGTGGTTCTATTCTTTACACCCCAAATTTGGGTCCCGGTAACCACTCGGGCGACAACTTTACATGTCTTTTTTTTGCCATGATGTGCTCCTACCCACATTTCTTCATAACATCTTCAAATATTTCAGTTTGGAATATCTTCATTGCACTCTGGACATGTCCATAGGTGCTCCGGTCTCTTGCAATATCTTCCATCAGCATCCAGCAACTGACCATACCAGTTCAATGTTGACTGTTGAGTCTATTCATATACCTGTTGCACTATTCTGTTCTGGCCACTTCCATCACAGAACCTGCGATCTAGCAGTTGGCATGGATTGGGTTAAATGAAAATCCTCTTAACAGTCACACTCTATGAGAGTAATCAGAATTTTCGCTCTATCCATTGGCTGGCCCCCTGATATGTTTCAAATATACTAGCAAATAAACAAATTAAGGGGTAAACTATATATTTATATAAAGTGCATGTTGGAGGTCAACCAGAAAGCCATATTATTAATTACTGTAAATATGATAGTCACAGAGAGTATCCCTGACCAGTTTCAACATTGAGATCCCTGTCTGTGAGATCATATCTCCAGTTCATTCCCACTAGAGCAGTAACATCATTCAAGTCGACAAGTAAAACAATTGTTGAGATGGAAAAGAAATCATGTTTCCTGACAGGATAGAGCAGTCAGTATCTCTGCTGTCAGCTCAGCTAGTATCCCATAATAAGTATCTGACTGAGTTTCTGTCTTGTTCAACAAGGAAACAAAAATAGGAAGCCAAATGAGCAAAATCATTTTAAATGTGTAACTAACTCATTGAACTAAAGAAGAAATGTTAGAGAAGAAACCAAATGTACAAATCATCTAATGTGTATCTGACTCATTGAACTAATGAAGAAATGTTAGAAAAGAAACCAAATGTACAAATCATCTAATGTGTATCTGACTCATTGAACTAATGAAGAAATGTTAGAAAAGAAACCAAATGTACAAATCATCTAATTTTATCTGACTCATTGAACTAAGAAATGTAGTATCTGACTCATTGAACTAAAAATGTTAGAAAAACCAAATGTACAAATCATCTAACTGTATCTGACTCATTGAACTAAAAATGTTAGAGAGAAACCAAATGTACAAATCATCTAATGTATCTGACTCATTGAACTAAGAAATGTTAGAGAAGAAACCAAATGTACAAATCATCTAATGTGTATCTGACTCATTGAACTAAAGAAGAAATGTTAGAGAAGAAACCAAATGTACAAATCATCTAATGTGTATCTGACTCATTGAACTAAAGAAGAAATGTTAAAGAAGAAACCAAATGTACAAATCATCTAATGTGTATCTGACTCATTGAACTAAAGAAGAAATGTTAAAGAAGAAACCAAATGTACAAATCATCTAATGTGTATCTGACTCATTGAACTAAAGAAGAAATGTTAAAGAAGAAACCAAATGTACAAATCATCTAACCTGTATCTGACTCATTGAAATAACTAAAAATGTTAGAGAAGAAACCAAATGTACAAATCATCTAACCTGTATCTGACTCATTGAACTAATGAAGAAATGTTAGAAAAGAAACCAAATGTACAAATCATCTAACCTGTATCTGACTCATTGAAATAACTAAAAAATGTTAGAGAAGAAACCATATGAGCAAAGTATCTCCTAATGCATATCTGACTCATTGAGCTAAGAAATAAAGGAAGGAATTCGAATGTGCAAAGTATCTCCTAATGTGTTTCTGACTTGTTGAACTGTATAAGAAAAGCTAGAGAGAAAGCCTACTTGTAAAATTATCACCAAATACAAATTACTGATACTGTGAGGTCTCTGTTCACACCATACTGCTTCATTATATATTATGAATTTACCTGTTTATATTGCAAATATTGTAATACATCTTCTTATCACAGGTTTGATTATCTGATGACTAACATATCACAATGAGCAACACAACTCAGAGACAGCCACCAGCTATTGATATTATTGAATCAGAAGAACTCTTGCAATACATAGACCCAGCCCTTCTGAAGTTAGATTATGATGACATAAGTATAAGGACTGCACTAATTAGAGCTCCTTTATTTTCTTTGCTGTGATTTTTACGAGCATAATTTTGTTATGTAGCTTGGTCACATCATTTAAGACACTTGACTTGAAATTCAGAGTGTTTTTGAGCTTGTCAATATCCAGGGGAATCTATGGTATATTTGCTACTGTTCTAGGATCATATGCGATCTTTCAAACTACAAACTTGGATCGAGATGTTGTGTTTGGGACTAATGCGACAACATTTCTAGCCATGCTTTTATCTGTGGGATTTTTTATATTTGAACTGTTTGCTGTGTTAATGTCTGACATTGTTTTCAAGTCTTTCTCAAAGATGCTGATCACTCATCATGGACTTGCTCTTGTTGGGTACGCCATTTGTGTCAGCAACAATGCCAACTTCTGCTTTGCATGTAAAGCACTAATTTTAGAAATGAGTACCCCATTCTCCTGTTTGTGTTATGTTCTTCTTAAGGCTGGCAAAGAGCATTCCATGTTTTGGAAAATCAACCAAATGATTCTTATTCACACCTTTCACCTGCGTAGTGTGGTAGAGTGTCATCTGTGGTACATTACATACAGGAACTGGAAGTATATCTACAACTTTATGCCACCTGTACCATTTATTCTTTTGGCCTTGAATCTTGTACTGGTCACCTTTGTGATGACACCGTACTGGGGGTACAAGAAAACACAACAGTTGTTCAATCCTGTTGACTGGAACTTTCAAGAATCAAGAAATACAGATAATCTGGCTAATGGAAATGCTAAAATTATTAATCAAAATGCCAAGAAAGTGGATTAGATGTTAAATTCTCTTCATCCAGAAAATTGTATCAATTTATTTTATACCGGACGTTCTGTCATTTTATGCAGGTATGCCAGATAGTTTCTAAATACATTGCACAAATTGACGTCTGCTGCAAAATTGTAGACCATTTTGGTTTGATCACAATATGAGTCATGAATGTCTACTGGAAAAAATAGTGGTCAACAAAATCCAGGTTGGAGATAGCAATGTTTTTCATCGCATAAACAAGAAGAATATCATATTTTATACATATGCTAAATTAAAGAAAGCCACTGAAAACATGTTACTGCAGTGAAGAGAGATGATCAGAAAATGTTGAAAATCAGTCTTAGACCGCTAAACTGGTTATGATGTTGCTGGATGTGCTATTATATTTTTTATCAGGTTTGTTAAATTGACAGTGTGTTAAAACTGGTCATCATTTAGTTTGTTCTTTGTAGAACTTTGCTCTCATCACAGCACACCAGAAATACTTTCATCTTTGGTTATTCCTCCCGCTTGATCCATTATTGGGTTTAAGGTTTTCCTGTTGCCACTGTCATCTCGGTATTCCCCCATCTTGTCTTCCAGAAACCATGCTCTCATTTGTCGCTCTTTTGAAACCACTGTTATATATTTAATGATGCCCAAATATTTCAGTTTACTAGATAATATTATTATTTATGAACCATTGTTCCTCGCTGTTCATGCTTTGTGGGATAGCTACATTTTTCCTCTTCTTTGTTCAAGGAGCACTAAAGATTTTTTTTTCTGTAACACTTTCTTTTCAGAGATTTGATTCTGTTTATTAATATTTTATGTAATGGTCCATAATTGACATTTATATGTTGCTTCAAGAAAAACTCATGTACGCAAAGTTTTGCTCTTTTTGATTTGTTTGTGTTAGGCCATAAATTTATTCCATTTAACTCCTGAATTGCCATATCAAGTCACCATCATATATTTTGTGTGCAGAATTCATTGTTGTTAATTGCAGTCAACAACCAACAAATTCAAAACATATTTTCAATTGCTTCATTATTGATAGTCATTTTTAAGTTGACATCTTGTTTTGTTACTGAACATAATCTTAGTTGTCTTTGTATTCAGAAAAAAAGATTTGGTAGTCACTGTGTTTCAGATGTGTGAAAGATTTTAACTCTTTAATGCTTTTACAATTTTTTAAGGAGAATTGAGTCATCTGCATATCAAAATTTTGAAATTATATTTCCATTAATTGAGAACGGATCAAAGTTTTGTGTTTTGGAAACTTTTAACAAATCTTGCATTTCCTGTATAGTTCTGCGATAAATATAGGAAAAGAGTGCAACCTTGTCTAGCTTCCTTTTAAACAACAAACCATTCTGTTTCATTACATACTTAACAGTTGTTTATTGTTCATGATACAATGTTTTGATTTAGTGAATCAAATATCTATAAACCTCATATCAATCTTGTTGTTCAACAGTTTCTGATGTGTATAATTAAAGGCTGTATTGTAGTTTATTTACAAATGTATAAAGATTCACATTGTTCATCATCAACCTCTTTGTCTGAGGAGACAAAAAGTTTTGCATCTCATAGTTTGTTCTGTTCTGAACCACATCGTCTGTTGTTGCTGTAAGGACCTATTCTGGAGTGGCAATCCTTGCCACATTTGCTGCAGTTAAAACTGGTCACAGGAGCTGATGCATAGGATGGTCTCTCTGCTCTCAAAGATTCACATTATACTCTCTGAATTTCTCAAAGATATCCCTGATGCTTCTGTCATGTCTGAAACAATTCTTCTTTGAATGTTCCATATCGACCACTTGTTAACCACTCTTTGTGATTGTATGTGATCTGAGCCTAAGAGTGATTGTTCTTTGTGCCAGTTGTGCGCCTACAAGTAGGTCAGCACATCCAGTTTTCTAATACTTTTATTTACTAGGGTAGCTTCCCTAGGCTCCTACCTCAGTCGCCTCTTACGTCATGCCTTGAAATTCGCAATGTTACTATTCTTTGCTCCTTACGACCACGGCAACACACAGGCGGAAACAATTCTGTATTCAGTGATCTTACTTTATCCTTATCATGATCCACAATATGATTGGTATTAAAACTATATGTAAACTTCAGACAGTGTAGCCTTCTGCTTATACACTTCAACAGCTTTAAGGTTTTTGCTGTAACCTATGCTTTGCATTGCCCATGATATTTTTGTATGAAAATGTAAGGCAGTATAGTACTTTGCTATGCATACAAATCGTGATAACATAGAAGCCAAAATGATATTATTTCAGTATTTGCTTATATTTATTAGTTCACGACAGTGAGAGAGCAAACAGGCTTGCATTGATCGTCGGGGAGTTGAAGATAGATAGGGAAGACATCCTTCAGTTTCTCTGCAACCACCTGTTCAATGGAGACACTAAAATTGATATTGAAAATATCCATCAATTTAAGGAGTTTGAAATGAAATGCTCTACCTACAGAACTGGATGTCTGAGGGACAAAATGAGAAGTGTTTTTTAACTACCGAACCACATGAACCATCAGTATGCATTATCTACTATATCTGTTGGGGCAGACTGAGTACCTATGGGTCTGCCTGGAGTGCTGTGATGTCATTTTAGTAAGCAATAACAAATATTATTTATCAAGAAAGCTGACATACCACCATTTTGTATACTGACCAATTTTATCATTGACCCAGAAATAATCTGATATATCAGTTACCTACGGTTAAAGAACCCTTTTCATACCTCAAGGTATATCGAGTAACACTGTATTAGGCCTGTAATTTGTATTGACCGTCGGCACACGATAGGTGATTTGGTAAACATCACGCCATTTGCTTTTACTTCCCAGTACTTTCCTGGTACCCAATTAAGGCTGGCTCAACTTGGGAGCCGATATGGTCAGGAAAAATTCCACGTTATCAGTGGAGTCGAACCCGGACCACTAGCATAAGAGTCATTACATCAGTTCATTAACAACTACACTACTGTGGCTCTCGATTTTCTTGCTCCCAAGTTAGCTGTAAACCTCTGAATTAGCATGGCACATGGCTACTAGCAAAGCATGTTATTAACTTCGCTATTTTATCGCCTATATATATTCCTACTTTTCTATATCAATTTTCTATTAGTTTGTCAATTTTTTATTGTTTTTCAGTACAATCTTTCTACATTCCATTGAATTTCAAATTTTGCAGGTTGATGAGTTTGACTAGTTGGTGTTTGTATTTTTTCTTCCGTTCTAAGTTTGTCATTTTGTATGTGTGTACATATGTAATTATCCCCAGTCACTGTATCATGATACAGTGGTTGATGTTGGGGACAGTTATGTATAAGGAATTAGATATGTCATCATGATCTGTGATAGATGTCATTATGACATATATGGTTACTGTGGCTGTTGTTGTATCAGACTCTCAGTTGATGCTGCGGAAGGTCCAAAATGACATGCTGCAGCATGATTGGATGTCGTCTATTGAAGTTTTCAAACTTCCAGAGGCTTATGTGGATCTAATGTCCTGGGCATGCTGGTGTTTGCGCCAATCAGAGAGTGGATATGCTTGCATCAACAGCATTGATTGTCATGGAGTTGAAGATAGATAATGGAAATTTTCTTCGGTCACCTCACGACTGCCTGTTGGATGAAGCACTAAAATAGATGTTGAATCAATCCAGTCATCAATCAAAGTTTGGAGTTGAATTTAATGCCTACAGGGCAGAGTGAGGAGTGTTTTTAACCAGCGAGCCACAGGAACCATCAGTATGCATACCATTCGACATCTGTTGGGGGAGACTGAGCACCTATGAGTCTGCCCGCAGTGTAATAACGTTGGTTCTGTTACCAATGTTTAATATATATAATCAAGGAAGTATAACATAATGACCTATGATTAATAGCAACATTAAGATCGTATGTTAAGAATGACTCATTGCACTATTCAACAAATTTTAACTTTTCTTGTTTGTTTCGTTTGAGAGAGTGGGGTTTTTCCAATACAGTTTTTCATGCTG
The DNA here is from genome assembly GCA_020796225.1 of Arion vulgaris. NCBI lineage: Eukaryota > Metazoa > Mollusca > Gastropoda > Stylommatophora > Arionidae > Arion > Arion vulgaris. The sequence continues at coordinate 42,053,553 of CM036765.1, read as the reverse complement.
ATTCTGAATCTGGTTTTAGTTTTTTCTATTATGTGTAGCTTTTTAGGAATAAGTCAATTTATAAATGAATGCAAATGTGGGACGGATTAGTGTAATGCATAAGCGTTGGCCTATCGACTTGGACACAAGAGGGTTATGAATTCAATCCCACACTCAACATTCTACACATAAGGAAAGGAATTAGCCCTCCCACCTTCTAGATTAGAAATGTGAATAGACATTCACTTTATATTATGTCTGAAAAGGCTACGGAAAATTGTATTATTATTATACAAATGCATAATGTAATCCTTTTTTGGAAACATTTTACCTTACTTAAATCGATAATTATGAGGTCTTCCGCGTGTAGGATAATTGTGGAGTTTTCCTTGTCAGACTCCAACAATAATCAACCAACATAATTGTACTCCACTTCCCTTATATCTTTCTTCATCTGCTCTGCTTCAAAAGTTGTCTCCATTTGACCATAGGACTCATTTTTCTGCATTCCATGTCTTGTTCCTTTTTTTCATTACTAGGACATGTCCTCTTCTTCTTGCGTCCGTTCTTATGACCAATTTGAATCACTCTTTGTGAAATGTTTGATCTTTGCCAAGAACGTGTATACATTGCACATTGATTTGGATGGCCCCTAAACGCATAGACTTCTACACGTTTAGGACACATGCATCTGATTTCTGCCAAACCTCCTTAGTCGCCTCTTACGACATGTGTGGCAGGTGACAGTGGTTCTATTCTTTACACCCCACATTTGGGCCCCGTAACCACTCGGGCATAGGGCATGTCCAATCCACCACCATTGTCTCTTTTTTATTTCTCTGTTTTCCAGGCCAGTTAGTTCTTGAAGTCTGATATTGCTAATCTTACTCTTGCAGTATACATGAGTCCTCTTAACATACTTTCTATTTTCTTATCCATTTTAAAAGTATTAGATCCATAAAGGAGGACTGTCCTAACACGTTGATAATTGTTAGATCTCCAGATATTGTGAAGCCTGCTGTAAGCTGCATTTGCCCTTCCAATTCCCTGTTTAATTACGACCATAATGTTCCCATCTGAAGAAACAGCACCAACCAAGTAGTGAAAATATGCCACTATCTCTAGCTCTGTATCCTCATGTATTATTTTGGCATTTCTATATGTCCTCCGGTCGTTGGGTTTATCTACATTACTTTGGTTTTATTTGCGTTGATCTTTAGTCCAACCTGTTTTGCTGTTTTATTGATCCGATGATGATGATGATGATTAACAGTAGAACATTTTGGTATTTTATTTGATATTTTATGGCGAGGAAACTATTTTATGGCATCATTTTATTATCTAGATTTCTCAATTATGGATTTTTAACCCTGTCAGTTTATGAAAATAATACATTTTTGTTCGTCCCATCTCAAGTGATAAAAATCACTCTGTTCAACCAAGAGATGGGGACGATTACCTTGGGTTGAGTCAGTCTTTCAGTGTGCATATAATCTTGGATTTAGTCAGTCTATGTGTGTGTAGAAGACCTTGCACTGAGTCAGTCTATATATGTGTGTAGATGATCTTGCCTTGAGTCAGTCTGTGGATGTGTAGGTGGCCAACGAGTCTGATGTGGACTTGGAAGGCTCTTGAACAATGTTGGCAAGACAATTTGTTGATGGTATATTGTTTTTCTTACATACATAATAATGATTGTGAACAGTGTTCTCATCAGTCTGATCTAAGACTAATTATTCGTAGATAATACAGCAAAATTCTTCTTCTTCGAATGCTCCATATCGACCACTTGTTGAACCACTCTTTGTGATCTGAGCCTAAGAGTGATTGTACACTGTGCCAGTTATGCACCTACATGTAGGCCAGCACATCCGATTTCTGCGGCACTTTTTATTTACTAAGGTAGCTTCGCTAGGTCCCTATCTCAGTCACCTCTTATGACATGCCTTGTAGGTTGCAGTGGTACTATTCTTTGCTTCCATTGCTAGACCCCGGCAACACACGGGCATGCAGCAAAATGAACACAATGATCAGGTTTTTTAAATTTTCACATGAACATAAACAAAGTTGAGTGCCAAATGTGTAGATACTATTATGAAACTGTTGAAAATTTAAAAACTGAAATTAGATAACAGTTACTAACAAGATAACGTTCAAGTGTACCAGATTATTTATTTACCAGTTGGTTGATTGTTATACATTGACAGGTGTCATATTAATAGTAAATTATTTGGGTCATTGTCATGGTGGATTGTTTAGAACATATATTTTTGTTTTCTGTTTTGTTATATTTTATATTGTACAATGTGGCTATTGTATTTAACGGTGTCTAGCCAAACATGCAAGCAGTGGGACAATGGGAGAGAGATCAACAAATATATGACTACTCATAATTTTTTTAGATCCAGAAGCACTTGAGCTTTTAGTTCGGTGCCATGGACATCGTAACCCTCCGGTTCGGTGCCATGAACACCGTAAATCTGGAAAACCTGTGGCTTTTCTGCCAGCCCTAGGAATTGAACCGCACTAACAGGGAGCTTGTCACCCATCGTCCAATGCGCTATGAACACGCTGGGCAGGCGGGCACTCATAATCTTAAAGACTGTATTGCTTGAAGAATATCTAAAGGGCCTGAAGACGAAGGATTAGCTTCATTGCACCGGGTTTTACCCATATTGCTCTGTCTCTCTCCACAGTAGTGGCACATCATCTGCCAGGAGTATTGCACAAAGCATGAACTCCGTAGCTCCTGCAACAATCCTAGGGATCTCTGGGAAAAATGCACTTGTGAACAGAACTGCACTGTCCAGATTCGAACCTTCGACTCGCAAGGCAAGGGCTTAGCCACAGAGACCTTACCATCATGTGTAGCTGTCCATCATCTCTTCTATTCTCTTCTTTCACCTTTTCATCCCGTTTTGGTTATTTATTACTGAAACGACATCATAGCATTGCGAGCAGACCAATACATGCTTAGTCTCCCACAGCATATGTTGTAAGGTATGCATTTTGATGGTACCTGGGGATTTCTGATTAAGTTCATACCCTTTGGGATTGTGCTATCAGGAATGGATCAACAGAAAATGATCCAAGACATTCAAGGGACATTACATGCCATTTCACCTAACGTCTCACTTTCATGTCATTCCCTAGAAGGCATGCATGTTATGGTGTTTTTGAGCTACTTCAAAGTCAAGGCTGACATACACATGGTCACTTTTGATGGGCAAGCAATCAAGCATTCTGACAGAGTACTTCAGCTGATAATATTCTTTCACTAGAATTTATCCAAACACTTTAAAGCAAAATGTGTATTTTGTTTATCTGTGCTGAGAATTTTCACTGCTTTTAGTTTTACAAATAGCAATTATTTAACATTGTTAGCATGAGATAGTAGTATTTTCTATTGTCATCAACTGTAAAAAATGGATTTTTATATCAACTCAAATGTAGTTACAAAGCTCATAGTACTAGGGCTCGAATTTGCATCCTCAAGATTGAGAGACCTGTTCTAACAAATCAGCAACTCGCACATTTTGTAAATGTATCACATGTTATGTTTTTTGTAATTTAATAAATTGTACATCTCTGATGATTATGTAAAGTATTTTGTTAGAAGTTGCAAACTCTTTTTTATGTTGTAATGTTGAACACAATTGTCTAGTATATTGTAATGTTGAACACAATTGTCACAATTGTCTAGTATATTGTAATGTTAAACACAATTGTCTAGTATATTGTAATGTTGAACACAATTGTCTAGTATATTGTAATGTTGTAGTACACAATTGTCTAGTACATTGTAATGTTGAACACAATTGTCTAGTACATTGTAATGTTGAACACAATTGTCTAGTATAATGTAGAGATAGCTTGTGTTCTTTAAAACGCATGTATTGTTGGGCTAGGCAATGGGTGCTGTAAGAGTTTGTGGTTCAAATCCTGTGTTTGGTAATGTGTTTTTTTCCGAAAGCTCCCAATACTTGTTCAGTGTCTATTTATTGGTCATAGTTGCATAGTAGACTAGTGCACCGTGTAATTCATCCAGGGGATTCTGAAGCCATTGTGACAGGTCTAGCAAGGCGACAGTGGTTTAATGTAATTTATGCTCATAGAATTATACAATTTCACGAATCCTCTAAGACAAAGAGAGAGAATGCGTAGTCTACTATCACCGCTTGTGTTCATCACATATGTCGACCAAATCTGTAAAATAACTAACACCAGTGAAAGGAACAGCCTTGGGTAACTCTTAAATGAATTGCTTATTGCCGACAATCAGGCAATCAAATCAACAGTAGAATAACAGCAACATACTCCAGTTAACATGCAATGACTGCAACATAAGAATACACATTGCCAAAACCGAAGTAATGACATTTGCTAGAGAATAAAACTCTACCATTGTCCACATCGATAAACATCATTTTAAATAGGTTAAAGACTTTACATACTTGGGGAGTATTTTTTCAACAAATGGAAGAATAACTAACGAAATCCAACATATATGCAATAAATCAAAGCATATGGTAAATGGCACCACTTTTTTAATGCAAGCATGTCACCATGAACACAAAAAGAGCATTGTACAACACAATCTTTCTCTCCACATTATGCTATCGGTGTCAAACCTGGACGCTGACATCAAATATTAGAAGAAAATTAGTAACAACAGAAATGGAGTGTCTTCGCAGAATGCTAAGAGTATAAAGAAGATACTGGTTTAGGGATGAAGAAATCAGGGAAAACGTGGATACAACATCAATACTGAACTTCATCAAGAAACAACAAATTAAATGGTTCGAACTCATAAGTAGATTATTAACAGACAGTGCGCCTTAAAGAGCAGTGCTACTCCAAACCAGTGGATACATAGCAAAAAGTCGTCCACGTAAATGACAGAACACAGAGATAACAGGCAGTGAATGACACTATTTGTAAAGCACACACAAAAGCTCGTTCTATAAATCTCTTCTTATCCTGACGCTGTTAATCAAAACAGGATTAGAGAAAAGAAGACAAGCACAAAAACAGAATGACTGTATAACCGAAATCCAGACTCTCTGAACCTCTACTTCAGGAGTGTCAAACATGCAATAACCCACGGCGACACATCTGATCAAATGGTGCAGAGATGAGGCTACCGTCTCAACTTGATGAACGCTGCCCTAGCAACAGGCCTGACCATCTATCTAGCAGGACATCAGATCTCTTTCATACCTCCACTTTAGTGACTTTGACAAAGGTCGCAGTCAACACTAGGCTGCTATCATTGCCGTAAAGTTTTCATGGAAGAGACTAATTTACAATTCTAAAGTATAATAATTACTTCTTCTCTTCCACCATTTACTTCTTTATAGAAGTGTTGGGGGTGAAACGTAGTGATCTTGTGCGTGAGTGTTTTAAGGAACTTTGTAAGCTGATATTCTTGTTCGTAAGGCTGTTCTTGATGCCGTCGCTCCATCTTTGCGTGGTCTTCCTCTTGCTTTGTACTCATACTTTTTCCGTGTGACTGTGATAGGCGATACCAGGGCATTCTTGTGAGGTGTCCAAACCATCTAATCTGTTATTTTATGAATTACATGACTCGTTTTACATCCAGTCTTCTTCTGATTTCTTCATTTCTAATTTTGTCTCTTATTGTCACACCTGCAGCTCTTCTAAGACACCTCATCTCTGTCGTTATGATTTTCCGCTCATTAGCTGCTGCTATTGGCCATGTTTGACACTGGTAACATAGTGTTGGCCAGAAAATCGTTCTTATGAGATTTGCTTTAGTTGCTAGCGGTATCTCTTTATGTAATACGATATTAGTGTAATATATATACAGTATCTCTTTATGTAATATATTATTGTAATATATATCTCGTAATTACTATGTACAGATTGAAACAAATCTTGCCTGTCACTTTATCTCCATGTGTCAAAATTATCTAAAGGTCAAACTTCGTGTTCTAATAACTCAATAAGGTTACAATAGATTAAGATACGGTTTGTTTGGCAAGCTAAAGATATAACTTTATTGTGTGCATTTGTGGCACTAATAGTATTCATTTATAGAGATAACGGGGCGCATTAACGTAGAGCGTTCGCCTTTCGTTTCCGACACAAAAAAGGGGCTGCACTGTTTATTTTCCTCAACCGACGTTCCAGAAGGGAGGAAAAGAATTGACCTTTCTACCTCCTGCATACTTGATTGACATCGACATTTAAAGCGACAGGCACTTCATACATTGCGGTCTGCAAAGGTTACGAGACATTTTCAAAGAGATATGTTGCAATAGTTACCAACAGATTACCAACAGACATGTGCCTCAAGCATTTATCCATGACAGTGGTAAGATGTTACTCCGAATACAATGTCGATACAGTGATAACAATGTTATCGATACAGGATACAAGCAATGTTACTCCGATACAGTGGATACAAAGCAATGTTACTCCGATACAGTGGATACAAAGCAATGTTACTCCGATACAGTGGATACAAAGCAATGTTACTCCGACGATACAGTGGATACAAAGCAATGTTACTCCGATACAGTGGATACAAAAGGGTCAACTGTTACTCCGATACAGTGGATACAAAGCAATGTTACTCCGATACAGTGGATACAAAGCAATGTTACTCCGATACAGTGGATACAAAGCAATGTTACTCCGATACAGTGGATACAAAGCAATGTTACTCCGACGATACAGTGGATACAAAGCAATGTTACTCCGACGATACAGTGGATACAAAGCAATGTTACTCCGATACAGTGGATACAAAGCAATGTTACTCCGATACAGTGGATACAAAGCAATGTTACTCCGATACAGTGGATACAAAAGCAATGTTACTCGATACATGGATACAAAGCAATGTTACTCGATACAGTGGATACAAAGCAATGTTATCGATACAGTGGATACAAAGCAATGTTACTCGATACAGTGATACAAAGCAATGTTACTCCGATACAGTGGATACAAAGCAATGTTATTCCGATACAGTGGATACAAAGCAATGTTATTCCGATACAGTGGATACAAAGCAATGTTATTCCGATACAGTGGATACAAAGCAATGTTACTCCGATACAGTGGATACAAAGCAATGTTACTCCGATACAGTGGATACAAAGCAATGTTATTCCGATACAGTGGATACAAAGCAATGTTACTCCGATACAGTGGATACAAAGCAATGTTATTCCGATACAGTGGATACAAAGCAATGTTACTCCGATACAGTGGATACAAAGCAAAAGACCGTCCACGCAAAAGGTGGACCTCAGAAATAACAGACGCGACAAACACTGTTTAGAAAGCGCACAAAAAGCGCATTCTATAAATATCTTCTTATCCTGACGCTGTGAGACAGAACAGGATTAGAGAAAAGAAAGAAAGTTATCAACAAATGATGAGCAGCGAATCGAACAAAAACCTACATATTCATCACCAGTACTTTTACATAAAGCACTTATACGCTTTCGTATATATATATATATATGTGTGTGTGTGTGTAAATAAGACATCATATCTGCTTGCCAAAGAGGTACCACGAAAAGCTGCATAATAAGGTAGAAATTTGAAAATGCAGCACATACAAAGAGACTAACGTATTCTCCGCTCCCCGTGAAGCATAGGGAGCTCAACAGTTGTTCTCCACTTTTCCCGGTTTCTTGACATCCGAAGATCAAAATTAGTACGACATGTAACGATAAAACATGAACAAGTTCTGCAGCATCATCAATAAAATCGTATGCAGTCTCTGCATCGTAGTTGCTTCAATGGCTCTCCAACATGATATGCCCTTTGCTCTGACTGTACACTATGCCAGATTTTTGCCTGTCCACTTCATGATGGCTCCCTCCAAATTGTATCTCCATCTTTCCCTTTGCTCTTCAACCTTCTCTTCCAAAATGATTTTTATCAGGGTGTCATGTCTCTTAATGAGATCAAAATATATTTGTTGCCTAATTTTTATCTACTTAAACGCCCGAGTGGTTACCGGGGCCCAAATTTGGGGTGTAAAGAATAGGACCACTGCTACCTACCACGCATGTCGTAAGAGGCGATTAAGGCGGTTTGGCTGAAATCGGATGCATGTGTCCTAAACGTGTAGAACTCTATGTGTTTAGGGGCCTACAAACCAATGTGCAACGTATACACGTTCTTGGCAAAGATCAAACATCACAAAAGTGATTAAAATTGGTCGTAAAGAACGAACGCAAAGAAGAAGAAGATCTACTTAAACAATTCTCTTTTCACTGCTAGTTGTTAAAGTACTTGTTTACTCGTTTTCTTTCCATAAAAACAAACACCCCATTCTTCTGTACATCCACTTTTCCTAAGCTTCAATTCTAATCTCCATCACTCAAAAATCAGTCAGAAGTGCCAACAAGCACCTTGATTACGTCTGAATTCATAGCAGAGGAACGCAAGAAGAAGATCTCCGTCTTGGTTTTCGTTGTTCACGATTCCGCTTCATACAACAATGATGAATTATATGTAACACTAGATAAATCTTAACTGTTGTGTATTTTTTTTAATGTTAATACACTTTTCATATTGTTAAACATGTTCTTGGCTATTCCTGTTCTCTTGTGTACTTCATTTTCACATCTAATGTCTTCTGTTATTATATGTCCAGAAATACATAACTTGACAGTTGTTCCAATATTTTGAACACCATACAAAATATGATGGAAAGAGTGCTGCTACCTGAGAAAAAAATCATTGTGGTTTGTGACTACTTCCATGGACGATACTAATAATATTTGAGTGAACATTGTCACTCTTTCCAAATCCTACACTAAATCACATCAGAGTGTTTCTGTAGTAGTAGTAGTAGTAGTAGTTGCCATTCTGTGTGAAGCCTACACCAAATCACATCAGAGTGTTTTTGTAGTCGTAGCAGTTGCCATTCTGTGTGACCTCTACACCAAACCACATCAATGTTATGTATTCCTAGCAGTGAACACACCGTTGTGGCTTGCCTCAAGCAGTATTAATATTAGTCCCTTTTGACAAAGTAGGGCGTAGTAAACCTGTATTGTACATTGGATTGAGTACACACGCAGTACAAAGATAATATACCTACTTTAAAAGCTTCGTAAAATGTAAATACAAAACGTCTATTTTGATGCGAAAATGCATTGGTTATTACATATCGTAAAAGCAGTGGTTAGTTTCTCCCATAGTGTTGACATGAACTATAGAGAAACAGTGTTTTTATTCTTATTAATGACGGTGGCGTTCATATTTACCGTCTGAGACAAATTTCCATTAAACTGCCGATTGTTCTGACTATCAATAAGGTGTCGGCAAAGTATAAACTTCTGCAACCAAAGAGACTACAATGCTTCGTTCTGAGACTGAATATTTTATGTCTATTTCTGCTGAGTACATTTATTGGTGTCGTGGTGTGACTTGTAATCTTCGTTTACATCACTCTACTCCGGTTTCATAGATTGTTTCCTGTCTCTCTTTGATTGATTGATTGATTGATTGATTGATTGATTGATATGACTATCATCATTGACTTCGGGAGTAGCATGTGTTCTCCGATATCTTTCTTACACAGAAATGTCTCAGCGGTAGTGCACGAACCGTAGCCCCAGCGAGGTCCCGATGTAATTTAGAAGATGGTAAAAATATTGGTAGGAATTTGTTTTTAATCTTTCTAATGAACTGTGTTCGAACAATTGCTTTCTAATGAACTGTGACAGAACTGTGGCTTTCTAATGAACTGTGACCGAACAGTGGCTTTCTAATGAACTGTGACCGAACAGTTGCTTTCTAATGAACTGTGACCGAACAGTTGTTTTCTAATGAACTGTGTCTGAAATGTGGCTTTCTAATGAACTGTGTCCGAACAGTGGCTTTCTAATGAACTGTGTCTGAACAGTGGCTTTCTAATGAACTGTGTCTGAACAGTGGCTTTCTAATGAACTGTGACCGAACAGTGGCTTTCTAATGAACTGTGACCGAACAGTTGCTTTCTAATGAACTGTGACCGAACAGTTGTTTTCTAATGAACTTGTCTAAATGTGGCTTCTAATGACTGTTCAAACAGTGGCTTCTAATGAACTGTGTCAACAGTGGCTTTTAATGAACTGTGTCTGAACAGTGGCTTTCTAATGAACTGTGACCGAACTGTGGCTTTCTAATGAACTGTGTCTGAACAGTGGCTTTCTAATGAACTGTGACCGAACAGTTGCTTTCTAATGAACTATGTCTGAACAGTGGCTTTCTAATGAACTGTGTCTGAACAGTGGCTTTCTAATGAACTGTGACCGAACAGTTGCTTTCTAATGAACTGTGACCGAACTGTGGCTTTCTAATGAACTGTGTCTGAACTTTGGCTTTCTAATGAACTGTGACCGAACAGTTGCTTTCTAATGAACTGTGTCTGAACAGTTGCTTTCTAATGAACTGTGTCTGAACAGTGGTTTTCTAATGAACTGTGTCTGAACAGTGGCTTTCTAATGAACTGTGACCGAACAGTTGCTTTCTAATGAACTGTGTCTGAACAGTGGCTTTCTAATGAACTGTGCCCAAACAGTTGCTTTCTAATGAACTGTGTCTGAACTGTTGCTTTCTAATGAACTGTGTCTGAACTGTTGCTTTCTAATTAACTGTGTCTGAACTGTTGCTTTCTAATGAACTGTGTCTGAACTGTTGCTTTCTAATGAACTGTGTCTGAACTGTTGCTTTCTAATGAACTGTGTCTGAACTGTTGCTTTCTAATGAACTGTGTCTGAACTGTTGCTTTCTAATTAACTGTGTCTGAACTGTTGCTTTCTAATGAACTGTGCCCAAACAGTTGCTTTCTAATGAACTGTGTCTGAACTGTGGCTTTCTAGCCTACTATTCTCGATTTGGAGCTATCAATGGTTCTTTTACGTGCTCAATTTGAACACGGGATCTACGTTTTATCGTCCGTTTCCGATAAGTCTAGGAACTCGATCTCACCTACACTGATATCATGGATCTATGGTAAAATATCTCGATGGCTCCATAAGGGAACGAACCGAGTACCTTTGGAACTAGAGGTGAACACCTTACCTTTATTTCGTTGCAGTTCTGGGACAAGTGAGGTTACCTAGAGGTGAACACCTAACCTTTATTTCGTTGCAGTTCTGGGACAGGTGAGGCTACCTAGAGGTGAGCACCTAACCTTTATTTCGTTGCAGTTCTGGGACGGGTGAGGCTACCTAGAGGTGAGCACCTAACCTTTATTTCGTTGCAGTTCTGGGACAGGTGAGGCTACTAGAGTGAGCACCTAACCTGCTTTCTATGACGTTCTGGGACAGGTGAGGCTACCTAGAGGTGAGCACCTAACCTTTATTTCGTGTCAGTTCTGGGACAGGTGAGGCTACTAAGTGAACACCAAACCCTTATTTCGTTGAGTTCTGGGACAGGTGAGGTTACCTAGGTAGCACTTCCTTTTAATTCAATGAGTTCTGGGACAGGTGAGGCTACAGAGTTTGAACACCTAACGTTTATTCGTTGCAGTTCTGGGACAGTGAGGTTACTAGATGAGCCACCTAACCTTATTTCGTTGATCTCTGGGACAGGTTGAGGTTACCAGAGGTGAGCACTACCTTATTGTACCAGTTCTGGGACAGGTGAGGCTCCGAGGAACCTAACCTTTATTTCGTTGCAGTTCTGGGACAGGTGAGGTTACCTAGAGGTGAGCACCTAACCTTTATTTCGTTGCAGTTCTGGGACAGGTGAGGCTACCTAGAGGTGAACACCTAACCTTTATTTCGTTGCAGTTCTGGGACAGGTGAGGCTACTCCAGGTTTTATCCAGTCTTTTGTTATCTCATCTTTCCATGAATATAGCTGTCGGCTTATATCCATTACAGGAACAGTTCTGTTTTTCTATACAGTTCTGAGGTTTACTTCGTGTGTGATCATTGTCTATTGTCTTTCACCAGGTGCATGATGGAATTGGTTGTCTACTCTTGTCGGTAAGCGTAGGGGTGAGAGCTTTCATTTGCGTTCCAGTGCCAGATTAGTCGCCCTTATTGTGTTATATCCGTATTTATTTAGTATGGTCTTGATATTGTCTGTCCATCTTTTTCTTGGTCTTCCCTTGACTCTAGTACCTGATCTCTTTTTATTATATGCTGTTATTGGTAGTTGGTTGTATTCTATTGTCATTAAATGTCCAAACCACTGCATTTGTTGTCTTTCAATGTGTTCGGTGCATGAAGTTTTGCCTACTCTGCTTCTGGTGTCCTCATTTCGTAGTCTATCTTTCCTGGTGACCCCCACTGCCTTCCTCAAGCATTTCATTTCACATGTGGTGAGCTTTCTGTGGTGTGTTGCTGTCAGAGACCAAGTTTGGCACTGGTAACAAAGTGTTGGTAGAAAGATACTTTGTATCATCTGACTTTTCTGTTCCATCTTGATCTTTAGGTTTTGTAGTAATGGTGCCAGCTGGAAGATCACTGCATTTGCTTTTTGGACATCTTGTCTCTATTTCTCTATCAAGTTTTCCGTCCTCTGTGAATTTGTACATGCACACACAAGCAGCTAAAACAATAACCATGTCTTGTTAAAAGCAATGAATATCTTAGAGAACGGGCAGTGAATCACTTAGAAGAACGATTCTATCTATGCTTGTTGCTGTGTAGACTGCGTGGCTGCAAGAACTAATGTCGCCTCTGCTTTAAAGTTAGTATATGTGTCTCCTGTCGGGAGAAAATCATCTCGTTTTTCTAGCTACAGTAAGATGTGGAATCCGTTGCATTCATTTTTGGGATCGTTTATGACACAGCCATCTGTAGATACCCTATCCATATTTCTTTGAAATATTGTTTTCGGAGTGTAGAAAGCCATAGACTATACTGCAGAGAGCGGAAAACATGGCGAACAACTGTTGAGGCCCTATGCTCCACGAGGAACGGAGAGAAATAAGTAAGTATTATGAACACCTGTAAAATTTAAACGAGGATGTTTGCGATAATTCCAGCCTCTGCCATGGGGATTATTCTGCAGAATACCCTTATTATGAGATGTTATAAGTGGTATTTGACTTAGGTGACTTCAATATTTTGAAACTTAAAAGCATCGACTGGTCAATATTTTATGCATTTACATAGATCGTGTGTATATTTAAAAATATTCATCTTATACCTTTATACGTCACATAGGGTCTGTAAATAATTTCTCCATAACGTTCTGTCCTGGACAACACGCTCAATCTCTTCTGTGGAATTTATATACAACGTAATAAGATAATAATTGACAGTCCATCACAGGACGGATCTACTTGTTATAATATTACTTGATAAATTGCAGCAGAGCATAATACAAAACAATGCAATACTCAATATTGCATATAATAGTCCATATTGACCTCATTCGTGCCTTTCCTGATCAGGAGGTATTAATGCAACATAAATAATTACAGACTAGTTCCAGCCCTATTTCATTTTTAATCCTGGTATCAAGATATTAGTCAGACTTCGTACGTGGAATATATTTACGTGCACACAGCCTGTTTTCAAACGTTGGAAAGTAATAAAGTGATATTGAAACACGTTTAAGGTTACATACTGTTGGTATGTGTAAGTAACAAAATATAAGCTAATCGATTGAATGCATTTCTCAGCTGTGACCGATATGAGAAAATAAGGACAATAAATATTACAGAACGACGTTAAAGCAGCGGTCTTTGTATGTGGACAATGCTAACGTATTACATATGTTTAGCGAGAGTTTAGGTAAGTTTCGGTTTATATATTTTATAGTAAATGTTGTGTGTGTATGTGTTTTAAAGTAAATGTTGTAATGTGTCTTCTTTTGGTCTCCATTACGAGTATTATAATATTCTATAGTACCTATGCAATGTTTATAAGTTAACAGATTGATTTAGAAAACAAGAATGTATTTATGTAAATATAAAAATTTGTTGTAGTGCGAACTGGTTATATCAATTTCTTGGTTCCCACCTCTGAAGTCGAAGACTTGCCTGAATGGTGAAGGATAATGAAGATAGGGAAAGCAAGTCTTCATGCAACAATCAGTCAGAATCACCATAATGGACGACCTGACAACGCCTTAATTCATAGCAGGCAAACGAGAAGAAGAAGAAAATCTTCGTTCGCTCTAAAATAAACATAACTCACTGTTTGTGATTCAAATAAACATAACTCGCTGTTTGTGATTCAAATAAACATAACTCGCTGTTTGTGATTCAAATAAACATAACTCGCTGTTTGTGATTCAAGTCAAAGATGGTAACTAAGTTGTACTATGGTTTATATCGGTTAAACACCAATATTTTGCACACTTCCGACACGGAAATCCTATTTCAATATTCTTATATTCGAACTTGCTCTCACTATCCCGTGATAGTAGTTTAGTTCAGTTCAATCTTTTTTGTTGAACAGTGTAAGTGCATACGAAGGCTTCTCATTTGAGTTGCATTTTAAAAAACCCTTTTAAAAAGAATAAAAAGTGCATCACTTGAGACCATGATTAAAATACGAAGATAGAGATGGATTTAGCACGTATGTCGTATGTCAGTGGGGGCATTGGCTCGGCAGCTCCGCAATGTACACTCAACAATATATTCAGATGACCTGACACTGTGAACAATGGAAGAATCAATAGCATTAGCAAGCTTCAGGATGCAAGATACACTTCCAAAATTAAAAAAAAACATACAACGACATGGTTGCTATACATCTACGAAACGAAAACAGCGTCAACACAATCGTCAACATATCCAACAAGATACAGACAGCAACACTAAAAATGTAGACCACATACTCCCCTTAGTGTACAACACAACGTACGTGAGCATTACAACGGACCACAGATTGCAGATTGACATAGACGAAGCGTAGTCCTTTAGACAAGAAGGAGAAAATAGCTAGATACCGAAAGGGAATGTTGATTGATTGATTGATTAATTAATTAATTGATTGATTGATTGATTGATTGATTGAGTGGTTGATTGATCGTCGTTGCACCGGCGAATAGCCATGCGTGCTCCTATGTTGTACACAGAATGAAAGATCTCATCGGAAATCACGAACTCCGTAGTACTTGCATGTGCAATAAGATTCGTTATTTTATTTTATGATTGTTTATTTGAGGATCATCTTCATCGCACATCGGACATGTCCATAATTGCTTCGATCTCCTCCCAAGTATGTATTTCAGTGTGTTTAGGCTAACAACTCCCGTTCTGTGTTGATTGATGTATCTACTGGGTTTTTCTCTCGTGGTTTTCCCGTCTTGTCGCAACCCATGTATCTTTGAATGAATGACCAAAGAATAGCTTGCATTATCACTTCCTGTTTATATTTTATTTGCTTTAGAATTATGTGTTGTTGTTTTTTAACCCGATCTCACGTGAATACATGAATGTACATAAACCCTTACAGGATGTGAATAATGACGTGTTAGCAGACCTGTAACCATGCACAGTAGGCGAGATTCAGGCTTCAGTGATGACCAGGTTTGTTGTTAGACGTGGCTAGTGAATACACGCGACTGTTGGGTGAGTAGATGTTATTGGTGGTATTTAAAGGCAAATAATCGGTGGATACATGGGACTGGCTGCTGCGCTGCTAGATCAGGCTGGTTCATCATCACTCTACCATCTAGCTCTCAATTATTTCATCTGTTTTCATAGCCTAGCATATTACAACATAGTAGTCTCAATCAACATAGTACTTGTGAAAAAGATCTGTAAATGACAATAGAATTATATCAAAATGCAAAAATAAATATCATACAAGCCAATAGAGCAGCGCAAGACAAAAACAGAAAAACAGGACACTGGGCAAGAAACCAGGTAAAAGTGTGACGAGAAAAGAAGAAGAATCACAATAAACGTATGCGTCGAAGTTACATCGTTTTCAACTCCCACGTATTGCAGCTATTCTACTGCCATCGTTTTCCCTCCCACTGATTGCAGCTATTCTACTGATATCATTTTCACCCCACTGATTGCAGCTATTCTACTGATATCATTTTCACCCCACTGATTGCAGCTATTCTACTGCCATCGTTTTCACCCCACTGATTGCAGCTATTCTGACTGATATCATTTTTACCCCACTGATTGCAGCTATTCTACTGATATCATTTTCACCCCCACTGATTGCAGCTATTCTACTGATATCATTTTCACCCACTGATTGCAGCTATTCTACTGCCATCGTTTTCACCCCACTGATTGCAGCTATTCTACTGATATCATTTTCACCCCCACTGATTGCAGCTATTCTACTGATATCATTTCACCCCACTGATTGCAGCTATTCTACTGATATCATTTCACCCACTGTTGCAGCTATTCTAGCCATCGTTTTCCCTCCACTGATTGCAGCTATTCTACGGCCATCGTAAATTTATTTTATTTTTTGGAGTTGAGTTATCCATAACCATCCGATGAAAGCCGGCCTTGTTGAAACCTGTCATAACTGTGCAAATAAATTGTGACATATCCTTTACAGGACTTAGCCATCAACAACAGTAAACGAGTCATCTATTTTCTAGGCACCACTTATACGTTCAGTAGTTTGTCATTGTTTCTGAACGGTGAGGTCTATTTTTATTGTTCGTAAAAATCCAAGAGAACTAATTTGCTTCCAACCTTGTCCGCCATGAAGTTTGAACCAGGTACGCGTGAGTTGTGGTCGAGCTCACGAGCACTTGCGCTACATACACTCACATAATTGACTGTCATAACTGTACTTTACACAATACATGTACAGCATCAAAAGCAGCTTTCACAAAATGTATGGTGTTCAAGGCTGTAATCCTCCTCCCTGTTGTACCAAGTGAGGTCATCCTCTACTGCATTTTATTACGCCTTGATCGAGTATCTGAAGATCACTTGTGTAGTTAGCCGGTAAGAACACTATATTTATACAAGGAAGGGCTGAAATATTTTGCTACCGCTTAAATAGAAAATGAACGGGAAAAGATATTTTAATGGAATTTTAAAAAAAAGAAATATTCCTACACCATTTAGTATCAAAACTGAATAATTATTTTTCTACAAAAAACACAGTCAATACATTTTTACCAACGTAGCAATAGTTTTGAAACCCATACATGAAGAAATCGTTTTGTTTCTATGAAACCATTTTCTCACTTCAGACCTTACCTCTTCGTCACATCTGAAGTGCTGACCCTTCAAGTGTTCCTTTTGTGATCAGGTGGAAATCATTAGATCTGGGCTATAATGATGTGGCCGCGTTGAAAAGTCTAGGTCTAGGTGTTGAATTACATTCCTTGTTGCTGCACTTGCGTGATACCTGGTGTTGTCGTGTTGAAGAAGTGTTTCATTTCTTATTCCAGTCCGTCTGATTCTTTTTTTTTTCAACGCAGTAAGAGTTTCAGTATTACGTTCGGTGTTTATTGCCTTTCTTATTTCAAAGATTATGCAAGAACAACACGTTGAGAATCTCAACAAACAGTCAACATTCCTATTCTATCCCAGCCGAGGCTTGAGTTTTGCATTTTTGACTGAAGGTGATTGCTTATGGTTATACAACCGGTATTCTCCATCTTTGAAACGTCTTGTCAGGCGTCTTTCTTTACTCACATCGTCATAAATGTCTTTCATGCCTCTGTGAATGTAAATTGCATGAACATGTTTTGCTGTTAAGAATTCAATAATAGTGCGCTGTGAGAAATGGACGTCTGAACACTCTTCCATGTCGATGTGCACTGGGTTGGAACCTTTTAGCGTATTTGTAAACAAGATCACTCATAATGGAGGGTAGATACCATGCGAAGGTCGACAATCGGATTTAGCGAGATATACCAATTTTTACTAAAAATAAACATTAGAAGCAAAACTTTTCAGCCCTCCCTCGTATTTCTGATATACGATGTGTCCTTAGGATGCTCTGCACACTCGTCATTGAACAGTAACACTTGGTCTTTTTCAAGATTTATCTGACTATAGGCGGCCATACGTATCAGAATTGATCAAAACGACATTTGTTACAATATTACCGCCTCTTTTGACGTTAAAAACGGGAAACAACCACGTTGTAACAGTATGATTCATTGATCAATTGATTGTTAGTGCTATCGTCATTGCACTTGGGGGAATAACCATGTGTGCTCCGATTCATATCTTACACAATTAAGATCTCAACGGCAGTGCACGAGCTCCTTATCACAAGGTCCGTAGAACAGCAGGGTATAATTAAGTATGTTTAAAAGGGTTGACACTGGATACTTAAAAAATAGTCAAAGATAATGATCAAACATACTTTGATCAATACAAATAAACATATATATGCTGTAATGATCCTCAAGATTTTTATCTCGTAACATGGCGTTTTTGTCTAACGAATTTCTATACGTGCAACTAGAATTTTTGTTCTTCCCACTTACAGTGCCGTCTTCCTTTTCATCGTTTGTATTCAATCTTTTCTTTACGAATTCTGCTCAATCTTCTTCACGTTTGTATTCAATCTTTCTTTACAATTCTGCCAATCTTCTCTTCACCGTTTGTATTCAATCTTTTCTTTGCCGTTTGAACACGATATCTTCTGTGACGTTTGTATTCAATCTATTCGTCGTCTTTTGTATTCACACTTATTTTTCCCTTGCTATCTTTATCATATTGTGACACTTCAAATAACTGTAAAGCATTATATCACAAAGAAAAAGACAACTTTAAATATTTATATATTATGAAAATAATTCAAATAATAGTGCTTATTTGAAATAATATATTTGAACAGAGCGAACTTCACTCTGCCTGCAGATCTGGAACTCTTGACGAGGTTCTTAAATGTCTCCAGTCTTTCAAGTCCAGCCGACAATGGTTCCATGTAAGTAACGAAATATACAGTATTTGATACTGAAACAACTGTTCATTTAAACATAACACAATTACATGTTACTACATATGTCAGGTTTGTTGCAGATTTAACGTAGTAGAGTGGTTTGTTGAAGTTAGTTCCTTAATTAACATCAAACTTCAAAGTTAAAATTCCGGTATCGTCGTCTTTTCAATTCCTCCATCTAAAGTTAGATAACCAATTAACTGTTTAAATCTCTTTACAGTCGTCTTTCCACTTCCTAAATGTGACGATATAAACTAAATTAGATTTTCAAACTCGGTATAGTTGTATTTACATTTCTTAGATCTGACTATATGGACTTAACTGTAGCGCGTTGGACGACGGGTGACACGCTCCCTGTGAGTGCGGTTCAATTCCGTGGACTGGCGGAAAAGTCACAGGTTCTCCAGATTTACGGTGCTCATGGCGCCGAACAGAAGGGTTACGATGTTCATGGCACCGAGCCGAAGATCTGAAAGCACAATTGCTTCTGGATCGAAAACAAAAACCAAAATAAATGAATGTTCCAACATCGGTACATTCGTCTTCCCACTTCTTAAATCTGACGATATGGACTTAACTAGATATTACAACATCGGTACAGTCGTGTTTCCACTTCTTAAATCTGACGATATGGACTTAACTAGATGTTGCAACATCAGTACAGTCGTATTTCCACTTCTTAAATCTGACGATATAGACTTCGTGATATTACATATGGTACAGAAAACGTATTTCCACTTCTTAAATCTGACGATATGGACTTAACTAGATATTAAAATCTTGGTACAATCTGCTGTCGCCTTTCCTCATCCTCCATCTGAATATCCAACTAAATGCCCAGACATTGTTAATGTTGTGGACACTAGGTCACAAGAAAACATACTGGATGCATTTCAGACTCGTGTTGCATCAACTTAAGATAGTTTCTACATACTTCCGTTGTATTCACCAGCTTCTAAACGCATATCTTTTCATCTTAGCTCTAATTTTATACTTATTATTATGGTGTATTATTATATATTTATATATATTATATATTATTATTTTGGTATATTCCCTTCGTACCGTTATACGTTACATGGTGTCTGCGAGTAATGTCCTCATACTGCTCTGTCCTGTGTACCTCGTTCAATCTATTCCATGAAATTGAGTCCGATATCTCTTGCCTCTCTCAGCAACGTTCGTTTCAGGGTTTTCCTAGGGCGCCTTCTCTTTCTTGAACCCTTTGCCTCCCACTTCAATGCCTGCTTTTGTATTTTTTGATAATTTCTTCTCAATGCATGCCCAACATATCTCCATCTTCTCCCTCTAATAACAGTTGTTACTAGTGAGGGACCAGACATTTCTCTGGTTTTATCACTTCTCCTGAATTCGTCCTGTTTTATGTTCATTATTTCTTACAGACAATCTATTTTCATATGCATTCAACTTACTTATATATTTATTATTGGTTGTCACATCATCCATTTCTTTATTTGCAATACTTCTGTTTATGATCTGTGCTAATATATTTATTCTATCCCAAGTATTAAATTGCATCTGTTGTCAGGATGGACACACTCCTATACACGCTGCCATTCTCAGTGGTAGAGAAGATATGAGTGCTGTAGTTAAGGCTCTTCTGGACACAGGAGCTGACATCAACGCTAAGACAAAAGCAGAAGGAAACACTGCTTTTCATCTCGTCGTTCTGTGTGAATTATTTCATAAAAACATTGCTTTCGTTCGATTTATTCTGAGCAGAAAAGTGGACTTGACGATAAGAAACAAGGTATATTTGTACTGTCTGTAAAGACGAAAAAGGCCATATATATATATTTGTACTGTCTGTAAAGACGAAAAAGGCCATATATATATATATATATTTGTACTGTCTTAAAAGAAAATATATATATATATTTGTACTGTCTGTAAAGACGAAAAGATATATATATATATTTGTACTGTCTGTAAAGACGAAAAGGCCATATATATATATATATTTGTACTGTCTGTAAAGAACTTGAAAAGAGCCATATATATATATATTTGTACTGTCTGTAAAGACGAAAAAGGCCATATATATATATATTTGTACTGTCTGTAAAGACGAAAAGGCATATATATATATATATTGTACTGTCTGTAAAGACGAAAAAGGCCATATATATATATATTTGTACTGTCTGTAAAGACGAAAAAGGCCATATATATATATATTATGTACTGTCTGTAAAGACAAAGATATATATATATATTTGTACTGTCTGTAAAGACGAAAAGGATATATATATATTTGTACTGTTGTAAAGACAGAGTTATATTGATTTGTACTTTGTACAAAGTATTGATTGATGTTGCTAGTATTCATTTTGTTGACATCACAGAAAGTACCATATACACACTGAGTGTTGATTGTAAGTGATCTCAATATAACTATACTTAAGAAAATTCAGACTTGCTGTACATTCCGTATTACTCAAAGTATATTTAACCTTTATGTGTATACCAGAACATGCAGGAGTACAAAGTAATGAGCGTCTAGATAATCTGGCTGATATAACAGTGGTCTAGGACGGACAATCATTGGATAGTGCAGATATCATCAATGTCAGAAGAGAAGCAGGTCATATAGATGACGTTGAAACATTTATAAATCTACATCCCTATCCAGATCGAAGGCGAGGGGTAGTGGGAGGAGGGGGGGGAATAAAAATGCAAACTACCGAACACGAACACTTTTTTTTTAGACGTACGAGACATTTAACTAATGAACACGGAGAACGGCTGTGATAAGTCGCTATAAGCTGGTAGAGCTATTGGGGAAGAGATCGAAGCACCTATGAGCCTGTCTGGAGTGTTTGAATGATGATTTTCATTAATAACTATTATAACTATACTGAGATAAATATAATTGAAATCAACCTTCATTGTGATGTATATGTATAGTTTGGTTTTTAATGAAAATATGATTCCAGAATTGTGATACACACATGAAACAATTCTTCTTTAAAATAATTTCAAATTTTTCCAACAACTAATTTTGTCCATTAAAAAACATAATGAAGACCGGAACATTTTATAGAAACCAAAAAACAAATATGTCAATTAACAAAGCAAAATATCAACCCAACATTACCATCAATAACAAAGACTTGGAAAATGTTACACATTTTTAATACATTGACTCTGTCGTTAACGACAATGCAGATTGTAAAAGTGAAATCAGAAGAAGACTAGACATGGCATTTCAGAGGATATTAGTTAAAGAATTAGTATGAAAAAAAAATACGAAATAACACAAGCAAAGAAACAAAAGTAAAACTACTGTGTACCTTTTTTTTCCTGTGGGAACATAAGGATGGGTGTGAATCGTGGATTCACAAGAATTAAAGTGCAAAATTGATTTTTTTTTAAACAAACTGCAACAGACACAATTAATAAAACGCACTGAATAGAACCATCCAACAAGAAAGTAAACTATTGGGATGTAAAACCATACAAGATCTCCAACTGCTAACAACGAACCGCATCACATGGAGATCTAAAACCTCTGCCCTATGTGCCGTCTTTGGCACGAAAGGAACTAACTAACTAACTGAATAGGAGAGAAAAAATATAAATATCCTACACGACCTGAACATCGAGAAACATTGACAAATAAACAACATCATGTCCAGGAAACTAAACATATTTTGGTTAAATTAACGTCACAGTCGTTTAGAAAAGGCACTGATGTAGCGTATGGTTCCTGGAAGACGAGACAGTTGATAACAAAGACGACGATGGCAATTACACATTAAAGAAACCATGAACGGATTTGGAAAAAAAACTGCCAGAGACCGAGTATTTCAGACGAGCTGTGATGAGAGCGACTTTCTGCAAAGGACTTGCTACAGAATGACAGTATAGTTATACAGCCGAGGTATTTCAGTGACATGCACTATTCAATGAAAACGTCCACGTGTAAATAGTATGGTACTTGGTCTGATCTAACTGATCTTGTATTATAAGACATGATACATGATGACTGAGCATACCACATTTATCACATTGTCCTCTCTGCATCCAGACTCTTCGTACTCCCTATGACTGCGCAATAGCCACTGGTCAATATGAGCTAGCAAGGGTTATAGATGGATCCTTGTCACTAGAAAGGGCTGAACAATTATACAAGAAAAACATAGCACACAGATACGGTGTAAGTACACTACTTTGTAGTACACGGTGTCTGTCTTTAAGTTCATCTATCAAAGTATTGTTAGATAAATACGCATGTATACATTTATTATACAGACTGAGACAGAAGGTATATACATCGACAAACTGGTACATCAGAGGTTAGATGCAGATTGATGAACATACAGACATTACAAACAAGTAAACAGACCAAGAATTTGGCTGCAATCGGATGCATGTGTCCTAAACATGTAGAAGTCTATGCGATTAGGGGCCTACCAAACCAATGTGCAACGTATACACTTTCTTGGCAAGGATCAAACATATCACAAAGAGTGATTAAAATTGGCCGTAAAGAACGAACGCAAAGAAGAAGAAGAAGAACAGACCAGGAAGAAATATAGAGAAGGGTTAAACAGACAGACGGACAGGCAGATGGACGGACGGATTGACGAACGGACGTTTGGATTCATGGATTAACGAACGGGTAGATAAATGGAGGGATGAACTATTGCACAGTTGATGTTATCAGGATGAACACGGACAGAAAGATATATGGATTAATATAAGAATAGAAAGATGAATGAAGAAATGAATAGATGGATGAATGAATGGATAGATGGATGGATGAATGCATGATTGAATAAATGGATGGATGAATGGATAGATGGATAGATGGATGATTGAATGAATCAATGGATGGATGGATGGATGGATGAATGGATGAATGGATGGATGGATGGATGAAATGAATGTATGGATGGAGGGAGAAAGGGATGGATGGATGGATAGATATATAGATAGATGGATGGATGGATGAATATTTAACTGATCACATCAAAATTTATATTTATCCCCAGCCATTTATCATAGAATCTGTTCTCGCTAGTCGGGAAGAGCAACTGAACAAATATATTGAGCTCGGAGGTGATCCTAACACTGTCAATAAAGTAAGCATAACAGAACAGTGTCTGTCTTTGTCTCTTTAGCATCTTCTAACTGTATCATAGTATTTCTCACATCAACCAATTGTTAGCGTTGTTGTAATTGTTTGTCTTTTTTTTTCTCTTGTGTATGAGTGTGAATTTTTTTTCAGGAGGTAAGGCAGGGTGAATCTCAAAATCAATGGCAAATGGTCGCATCCTCTGCGTATAGTGTACGCAGATGCGAAGTAATCATTCAAATATGTATATTTATTGATAGATTGATTTGATACGGCCATCATCATTGCACTTCGGTGAGACACCATGTGTTCTCTTATCTCTTTCTTACACAAGAAGATCTCAGCTGCAGGGCACGAACTCCGTAGTACCGGTTAGGTCCCCTACCCTCTAATTTATATTTATGTGTGTCTGTGCGCGTGTATATGTTTGTGAATGCGTGTGTGTTGTGCGTAAATGGAAGCATAATTGTGTGTCAACGGTAATGGTTATTGGTTACTGAACCGACGTCCTATCATTCCGGAAAAATTCATAGGTTCTTAAGCTCCCCCAGAAGATGTTGAAGAGTATGTATTTTGACTGATCTGGTAGCTTGCTGGTTAGTTTAGTTTTCCGATCCAACAGTCATCTGAGCGTTTGCCATTCGACTTGATGCCATGACAGTGAATTTACAGGGCTGTCTGAGTTGAGTGTGCTATCATAGTGTTTTCAACTTCTGGATTTAGGTGTAGGTACTTGCGACGCATACACCAAACCCCACTGTCTTCTAGAACAGAACATCAGGAAAGAAGATGAGAGGAAGACCACGCAAAAGATCATAAGATGGTATCGCAGAATCCTGTCAAAAGCAAAAATAACTATCACCCAAGTTCTTAGATCAGCGCAAAACAAAACATAAAATCATGATATGTGCAACGATTCGGTAACAGTAGAACGAAAAATGAAACGAAGAAGATCATGAAGGTTAATAGAGTACGATGGTTAGGACATATTGAAAGAATGGCAGAGAACAGGGAGCATAAAATTGCTTTACATGACGGGAAGAACACCCGAAGTAGACAAATAAAATGATAGAGGGGTAATATTGAAGTAGACCTAGGTGGGGTATATCTGCATCAACGAACCTCAAATGCTTGAAAAAAAGATGACGAAGAAGAAGAAAAAGTTAATTAAATGATATTGATATATTTCTGTTAAGTTTCTGTCTTTCTATTTTTTTTTCTTCATTTTCCTCTCGCATTTTTGTGTTCAGAAATGATACGTTTTCTAGGTATTGTCAAACTCGCAGATAGATATTTCGAGATCAAACTTCTGTACGTATTATCAAACTCGCAGATAGATATTTCGAGATCAAACTTCTGTACGTATGATTACGTAGGAAGTCATTATTTGATTTTAGTCAGTGTTTATATTGTTGTTGGTGATTTTTCTGCACATTATATGTTTAATATATATCTTGTCTTGCTAATTTGTTGTATGCTCTAATGTGATTATACACGTTTGCAAAACTGTACCATATTTTGTAGATCTTAAGATGTAATAAGAACGTTTTATGTTAACCGAAAAAGGATGTGTTAGGTCGAGTGGTACAAATATTATCACAGCTTCGTTGTATACAAGCAACATAACATGCTAACGCACAAATGACTCATATCACAATGAGTGGTTAATATATGGATATATTAGAGTGAACGAGAAAGAACAGTTCATTTTTAGCTAGCTCATCGTTCAAGTATGTATGTGGCAAAATTATTACGTATAATTTTGATTATTATTATTATATAGTTGATTAAATTGAAGCATTTTGGACATATCTTAAAGGGTTGGAGAAGATATTTATAGAAGGATGCATCCTAGCAAAGAGAAGAAGAGGAAGACCACGGGGGAAATGGATTCAGGATGTGACTGGTGATTTGAGAAGGACGTTTGCAGAGGTGGGACATCTGGCCTATGAGAGGAGGAAATTCCAAAGGACTGTTAGGGTGGCGAAGCTCTGTTCAAGAAAAGCTATATGATGATGATGATGTGTTGATTAAATATTATTTTTTTTTGTGAGACTTGCATTTCAGCAATACACAGTACTATATTTGTTTAAGATGCATGACCATTACAATTTTTAGCACTGCAGCCTAAACTTTCGCTCAGCTAGCTATAAGAAATGTTCAACCTGGATGTAGCTGAACAGTAACTATATGACACTGAGAAGCTCCCAACACTGAGGTGACTTGATAGTAACTGTCTGACGTCGACAAGCATGCAACAGTGAGATGACTGGACAGTATATGTTCGGCACTGAGGAGCTCTCATCCCTGAAGCGGATGGACAGAAACTCTCAGACGGTTTAGAAAAAACACTATGTAGACATATACTTCAACTATAATTAGTAAAGATGTTGATGGAAGTGGTTTCAATCATCCCTCGATCTACAAATAATATGTTTTAAAATTATCACAGTAAAAACACAAATTACTTAAAACTATATCTCCTTTTTACCTTTACAGACGATCATTTGGCAAGTATGTATAATATTTCTTGCCTAGCCTGGGCAATTTTAATTATGGGAAATATGACTTGCCCAATTTGCACAAACCCTCTCTTAACCCTACTGTTTCAATCCAAAGGAAAAATAAAGTCCATATGTTTGGAATCAAGCAAGAAATGCCAGAAGATGAAATGGAATATGCTTAACTATCAACTGCCTCCTGTCCAAGGCACCCCCAGTTCTTCACTGCTAAACCTGCATGACTTTGGGCCGAAGAGCAAGTTCTCAAGCGCTGCTGGATAATAGAAGAAGGGGTTTGAACAAAAATAATTGCTAAATTTACCTACCCTCAAGTGTGTTGTAAGCAACAACTACAGACGATTGTATATGGGGCTAGCAACTATTTCATGAAAATCACCATTGTAAGAGCACAGCATGCTCAGACATTGTTTGTTGGTTACTGACTGATACACGAAGATGTCAACTACAATAGTATTTAACTATATTCCTTTTGGAACAACATACACTAAAGGAGTCTGATGATTCCTGTATATAATACAATGTTTGATTTCAGTATAGAGCTGGGGCTATCCATTACACAGTCACCCATAGTGACCTGCCTGTCTACGGCACTCTGGACCGTCTGGTGAAGGCTGGAGCTGACCCTAATTTAAAAGATGAGGTAAGATACACTGACTGAGCTGACCCTAACCTGAAGAGTGAGAGACGATAAACTGTCAAGTTTGGACTCTCTAAGATGTAAGATGGGACATGATAAGCTGTCTATCTATGTTATCTATAGTTTATTCTAGTTGTGCCTTTCATCGTTCATGGTATACGAAGAGTTCTGGCAAGTTCCCTCAGATGCGCCTCGGTTATGATGTTTCCTACTTTCTCTGCTATTTCTGAGGTACATCGCTTGCGTGGGCAACATTAACCCTGCAACCATTGTATCGGAACAGTAGTGTTCGTTGTGACATACTGTTGGGCGGTAATCGTGTTACATGGCTGAATCATTCAGGCGAAACGATTAACAAGTTATGTCCTCTCTGTGCATAAAGTACAGCATGTATAAATAAACAGCTTCTGTCAACCAAGTTTACTCTATCTACATGTGGTGTTCCTGATTTTACCTGAGACGACTATGACCAATAAACAGCTTCTGTCAACCAAGTTTAGTGTATCTACACATGGTATTCCCCACTTTACCAGACTTGACTGTGGCCTGTGACGATAAACAGTGCCAATATAAATCATCTGAGCCGCAGAACTAAGTTACAGATTATGGTTACATATAGATGTGGTTCTCTGTGCGTAGAGGTTAGTGTTCTCTGTGGCGTAGAGGTTAAGTGTTCTCTGTGGCGTAGAGGTTAGGTGTTCTCTGTGGCGTAGAGGTTAAGTGTTCTCTGTGCTAGAGGTTAGTGTTATCTGTGGCGTAGAGGTTAGTGTTCTCTGGCAGAGGTTAATGTTCTCTGTGTAGAGGTTAGTGTCTCTGTGGCGTAGAGGTTAGTGTTCTCTGTGGCGTAGAGGTTAGGTGTCTCTGTGCGTAGAGGTTAAGTGTTCTCTGTGGCGTAGAGGTTAAGGTTCTCTGTGTAGAGGTTAGGTGTTTCTTGGCGTAGAGGTTAAGTGTCTCTGTGGCGTAGAGTTAAGTGTTCTCTGTGGCTAGAGGTTAGGGTTCCTGTGACGCAGAGGTTAGTTCTCTGTGGCGCAGAGGTTATGTTCTGTGGCGCAGAGGTTATGTTCTCTGTGGCAGAGGTTAAGTGTTCTCTGTGGCAGAGGTTAGTGTTCTCTGTGGCAGAGGTTAGTGTTCTCTGTGGGCAGAGGTTGTGTCTCTGTGGCGCAGAGGTTATGTTCTCTGTGGCAGAGGTTAGGTGTTCTCTGTGGCGCAGAGTTAAATGTTCTCTGTGGCAGAGGTTAGTGTTCTGTGCAGAGGGTAGTGTTCTCTGTGGCGCAGAGGTTAGTGTCTCTGTGTGCAGAGGTTATGTCTCTGTGCGCAGAGGTTAGTGTTTCTGTGGCGCAGAGGTTAGTGTTCTCTGTGCGCAGAGTAGTGTTCTCTTCAGAGGTTAGTGTTCCTGTGGGCAGAGGTTATGTCTGTGGCGCAGAGGTTATGTTCTCTGTCCAAGGTTATGTCTCTGTGGAGAGGTTAATGTCTCTTGGAGATAATGTTCTCTGTGGGAGGTTAGGGTTAACCTTTGTTCCAAGTACTCAGTGCCCTGGAGCCATCTGATATTTGTCAGAATTCCTGATCTCAGTGTAGTGAGATAGAGATTCTGATCTCAGTGAGGAGATGAGAGATTCCTGATCTCAGTAGTAGATCAGTTCCAGTTCTGTCGGAACGATGATAAAAGTAGTCCAGAGTTCAGTCGAGCAATAATTTGGATTTATAATTTATTACATTTAGAAATTATTTCATCTACTGAATTTTCATATCGAAAGACGGGTGATAAATCGTTTGATTGCATCTTCCCGTGTACTTTTTTCAATCCAGAAGCACTTGAGCATTCAGCTCTTCGGCTCGGTGCCATGGACATCGTAACCATTCGGATCGAACACCGTGAATCTGGAGAACCTGTGGCTTTTACTGCCTGCCAGCGGAATTGAACCCGCACGCACAGAGGGCTAGTCACCCGCAGTCCAACGCGCTACGAACACGATGGGCAGGCGGGCACACTTTACTTTTTAAAGCCATCAGCTTAACCCGTTTCATTCTGTAATTGTTTTTAACCTTCTGCATACTGAGTTAGCCAGTATAATGGCTTGCTTAGTTTTAAAAAATACCACGAACCAGTATATGGGCTCAGAAGAGCGAACGGGTTAAAGTTCCCTGATCATGCTTCTCCAATGTACCGTGATCTTAACAGCTCTCTTTTGATCAGCGTAAGTAGGAAGCAAAGAAAACTGGCTGATGCTACAAATAAGAATTGGAAAAATAAAGTATTTTGTGCATATAAAGAGACACGAGGGGCTGGAAAAGACCATCATAGAAGGAGGCATCCTGGCAAATCAAAGAGAAGAAGAGGAAGACCACAGAGAAGATGGATTCAGGATGTAACTGATGATTTGAGAATTACCGCTATAGAGGCAGGACATCTGACCTATATGAGAGAGAGAAGTTCCGAAGTACTGTTAAAGTGGCAAAGTTATGCGCAGGACAAGCTACTTGATGATAATGAAATATGAACCTCAATGTCTCTGAATGATTGCCTCATACCCCTTCTCACATCTCCTAGATTTTACCATCAAGTATTTTCTGTAGTAGACCATTTGAACTCATAGTGTAACCCAAAAATAATTACATTTTACCCTCCTATCAGTAATTATATGGCATTACCTTACTAAAGTGTTATTTAGAAATGATTACGTTGAGAGTTTCAACTCTTTATTATCAATTTCAAACTTTTCCCATCACTAAAACACAAGAGAGAAAGATCACATATTGTAAAATGAATTGAAAATCACACACTGCATCCGACAAATTGAAAGACAGTAAATAAAATTACCTCTGAACACGGAGAGGGCACTCATGTATGTCTGGGGACACTGATAATAAGGGAAATTTCACGCATTCACGCAAATATGCGGCATTCACGCAAACATGTCATAAGCGCCATACAAGGTCCTGATTACGCCTGAATTTATTGGAGTGAATGCAGTAGAAGAAAAGAAGCAAATAAAATAGTTCGGTCACTTAATGAGAATGAAACCATATCTTCTACATCATAGATTGCCAAACTTTTTCGGCCCATTGCCCATTTTGCACAACATAAACTTTGCAATGCCCCCCTCCACATCATAACAGTTTGCCAACGCCCTCCCCTGCCCCCTCCCCTATATATATATACATGCTATATTTCCTCTTTGATAATTATATATGGCCCTTTTCATCTTTACAGACGGTCAATAGGCAAGTGTTTTACTGTGACAACTTCTGAGTTTTCGCTTTTCTCTTGTTGTTCAGCTCGTACATAAGTCTCTTCTCAAAGACTCTGGAACTTCCGTAATTTGGCTTTCCACAACTCTGTCATCTGCTAGTCCCTCCCATGTGCTGGGATCTATAGAAAAGTTTTCATTGAGGTTTTGCAGACATCTTTATATCTGAGCAGTGGTCTGCCTGGGTGCCTCTTCCCCTCCGAAAGTTCACAGAACAACATTTGTTTTGGTATGCGATAAGTTTCCATTCTTCTCACATGTCCCAACCATCTTAGTCGTCTACTGCTGAGCATGCCCATGATGGAAGGCAGATTTGCACGTTGCAGTACTTCAGAGTTGGTTATCTTGTCGTACCACCTGATGTTCATAATCTTGGGAGACATCGAAGGTGAAAGATGTTAAGTCTCCTCTCGTGACTTGAGTAGGCTGTCCATGTTTCTGAGCCATATAGTAAAGAACTAATTACACAGGCCGATATTTTGAGTCTTCTTGATATAGAAAATGTATATAAATGTATGTTATGCATGGTCAATTTTCAAATGATTATATGCATGAAATAGAAAATTGATGAAAAAATGGATCGTGTAAGATGGGCATAAGATGAATTTAAATACAGAATTCAAATTATAATTGATTATTCAATCGCAAAATCACGAAAATAATTTATTTTAAAATATTTATTATTAATTTCTTCATTAAGGAGCCCGACCCTAATCGTCTGAACACCCCAAATTCTTCTGACCCACTATAGCCCCCTAGAACGTCAGCGCCCACTGGGGCGGTACCCTGTACTACATCATGCGTCTATAACTATCGTCAACCCTGTCTTAGGTCACGAGGTGGACAGATAACCTAATGGATAGATAACATCACAGAGACCTGCGACAATATGGAACTCGAACCACTTACCCTAGTCCTTACGACACCAATCGCCTAGTCTAGCAATACGAGCGTTTTTACGAACACAACCAATGAGCCATTATAAAAAATGACTCAGGGAGTGTCTTTCAAACGCTCGTTATAACCAGACACAGAACAATCAGGTAGGGTTCGTTCGAACAGTGTCCTGTATCCTGTTTATTAGTTGATCATATTCGTTACTTCCGTTGCTTCCTCTAGGGTTCTTGAAAAAAACTCCTTGTAATCTTATAATAAATTTGAAGCTACTTTGAATGATGTATGCATGTTTGTTATAGGTGTATACATGTTTGTATGTATGATATTGTCTCGTCTCAAATATATGAAAATGAATGAAAATCGTGGCATATCCTAAAGGACGTAGCCATCAACCACAGTAAACAAGTCGTTGATTTTCTAGGCACCACTTATACGTTCAGTAGTTTGCCATTGCTTTCTGAACGGGTGGCGCCATCGTCCTTTGTTAAAATCAACGGAAACAATTTGCAAGCAAACTGTCCGCAGCGTGATTCGAACTCAGAACGTCGGGGTTAATAGACCGAGTCACTAACCCTAGGCCACAGACGCCACACTGTTCGAATGTTTCAATAAGTAAACAGTGAACATGCATTTGGGACTTCCGAAAAAATTAAATTACCAAACACAGCAGGATTCGAACGACAAACCTTTAATATGCATTACTTTGGTCAAAATTTGGATGCACCTAACCTACTCGCCTTGAGGATCTGCGGGGGCGCAACGTCCTCACATTTTCGTCAAAATCCACACAGATCAGAAAGAGTGGTTAACTTTCTAAGAACGAGCGTAAACAAGCACGCGAACGTATGTAGACATGATAAGTTAACATAAATAAGAACTTGGTGTTATGATATACTAAACGACTGTGTCAAGAGGGATGATTTTTTTTATTACACAGGAAGACGACACAGCTCTAAATCTGGTGATAAAAAGTCCGAGATTGAGAGAAGATGGTCAGATGACCAAATGTGTAGAACTGCTTGTTGATGCTGGTGCCAGGTCCGACATTCAGAACTGGGTGAGTGACTTTATGTATGGATTGTTGTCTATACAGACAAATAATAGACAGATAGATAACGAAGAGGCAGACGCATGTCAGGCGTGAAAACAGATAACAGACAAAAAGATAACTGAAAGATAACAGAAGGACAAAACGAGAGTCATTCATTTATTCGTTAAATGCTTATCTTCCGAATACCCTTTATGTGACACGTTGATTTGACTGTCCTGCAGACACTGTTCAGCTGGTATGCATGCTCACAATATCGACACAGGGGAAGAATTGATAAGGTGTGAACAAAGGATTATTTATCATTTTAGGACCGTTAGGAATTTATTGTCTGATTCTATATGTAATATACCGTGTAAGAAGTGAATTTCTTCATTTCTTTTGTATCCTGTGATTGACAAAGGCTTTTTGGTCGAAACGTTGCTGTGTATTTTTATTGCTTTTGTATTTTGTAAAACTACAGTACTTTATTTTTACCTGTATCGACATAAATATTTAGTAGATGTATAGTTCTTGATTAGTCTCATTTGTTGACAGGATGGTAAAGATGCCTTCACTCTTGCTGAAGAGAAAGGTTACAAGGACATTGTAAAAATTCTCAAAAAGAAGGCGAGTATTGCTCTCTGCTGTATTCCTTTATACTATTTCAAGTATTATTACGAGTAGTATTATTCTCGTATTATATTAAACTGTTTATAACTTTTTTTTTTTATTACTGTGAAAATGTATATTTGCTCGTGATGTGAATTTGAAAATATAAACCTTATCTAAATAATTATTCAAATAATTGTTCTACATATATGTATTTATAAAATAAACAATAAAGGGGGACTGTGGCTAAGTGGTTAAGCACTTTTCCTTGTGAGTCGAAGGTCTTCTTCTTCTTCTTCTTCTCGAATCCTGTATGCCTCACAGCGTCAGGTCAGGAAGAGATTTCTAAAACGGGCCCTAGTATGCGCTTCGTAGATAGTCTCTTTCGTCGCCTCTGTTATCTCTGAGGTCCATCTTTGCGTGGCCGGCCTTTTGCTTTGTACCCATTGTATCGGAGCAGCATTGCTCTTTGGGGTGCACTGTCTGATGGTAATCTGCTTACGTGACCGAACCATTTAATTTGTTGTTTCTGATGAAGTCTAGTACTGATGTTGTACCCACTTTTTCCTGATGTCTTCATTTCTCAACCGGTCTCTTCTTGTTACACCCAGCATTCTGCGTAGACACTTCATCTCTGTTGTGACTAGTTTTCTTCTATCGTTTGTTGTCAGCGTCCAGGTTTGGCACTGGTAACATAATGTGGGAGAAAGATTGTGTTGAACATTGCTCTTTTTGTGTTCATGGTGACGTGTTTGCATCTTAAAATTGGCGCCATTTGCCCTATCATTTGATTTGCTTTGTTGCATCTGTGTTGAATTTCATTAGTTATTCTTCCATTTGCTGAAAAAATGCTCCCAGGTATGTGAAATCTTTTACTTGATTTAGTAGATGATTATCGATGGAGATGTTGGTAGTGTTTTCCTCTCTGGCGAATGTCATTACTCTGTTTTGTCGATGTTAATTCTCATGTTGTATTCGTTACATGCTAACTGGAGTCTGTTGATGTGTTGTTGTAGCTGTTCTTTTGTTGTTGATATGATTGCCTGATCGTCTGCAAAAAGAAATTCATTTAAGAGTTCTCCGAGGTTGTTTCCTTCGCTGGTGTTAGCTATTTTACAAATGTGGTCAATGTACGTGATGAATAGCAGCGGGGATAGTACGCAACCTTGTCTTACTCCTGACCCTACGTGAAACTTTTCTGATAATCCTGTATTTGTTCTAATCGTACATTGGCTGTCAGTATAAATGTTCTTGCAAAGGTTGATTAGGTGTTCATTAACCCCATAGGTTGTTAGTATTTTCCACAACTTGTGCCTATCTACGCGGTCGAACGCTTTTTCTTGATCTACAAATGCAACGTGTAAATGTTTGTCGGATTCGATAGTCCTTTCTACTAACTGTCTGAGGACGAATATTGCGTCTGTACAGCTTTTGTTCTTCCTGAATCCCATTTGGGAGTCATTGAGCTGTGGCTCGATGATGTGGCGGAGCCTTTTCTCAAGTATTTTGCAGAATATTTTCCCAGTGTGGCTCAGTAGCGCTATGCCTCTATACTTTGTACAGTCCCTCTTGCTACCTTTCTTCTTCCAGATGGGAACAATTGTAGCATTCCTCCAATCTTCTGGTGTTTCTTGTGTGATCCAGACTTGGTTGAATAGATTATGGAGCCAGCTGATTCCTACCTCTTTAGTTGCTTTGATTAGGTCGGCCGGGATATTGTCTGGGCCTGGTGTTTTATTAGGTGGGGCCATATTTACAGCATTTCTAATCTCTGATAGTGTTATGCTTGGTTCTACTTCTGAAGTTACATTTACTGTGTGTTCTTGAGTGTTCGGTTGGTCCTCTTGTTGTAGGTTGAGAAGTTCACTAAAGTATTGTCGCCATCTGTTCATTATCATTTTTGGATCATTAAGAGCTTGGCCGTTTTCATCGTTAATAATTTCAGTTGGGTCATATTGTTCTTGTCTTTCCTGCATAGCTTTAATTTTCTTGTAAAAATGTCTTGTTGAATTTGTGTAGTCTGAATTTAATGTTTCGCCATAATCTTGCCATGCTTGTATTTTAGACTTCTTTATTATCTCCTTGGCTTGTTTTCTAGCTGTTCTATACTCAGTGAGGTCGTTTTGATGTTTGTTTTTGCCCATAAGTTGTATCTGTGTTTTTTCTCCTTTATAGCTAATCGAAGGTCGTGGGTTTGATTCCTGACCGCACCGTTCTATTCACGAGTGCAGCTTTTTCCAGAGACCCCTAGGATTGTTGCTGGAGCTACGGAGTTCGTGCTTTGTGCAATACTCTCGGCAAGTGGCGCCATTTCTACGTAGAGGGCTGAGCCATAGGGGTAAAACCCGGCTCAGTGAAGTCAATCCTTCGGCTTTAAAACCCTTTAAAATAAACAATATCATTTCTCGGTAGCAGAACATTGTTTGCTACATTAACCCCTTCACTCTTCAGAGGCGATATACTGGTTAATTCAGTATACATTGTAATATGTGTACTTCTGAGAGTAACATAAATTACGGAATGAAAGGGTTAAAAGGCATAGTTGTTTAGATGGAATAATGGAGGCAAGTATCCTTTGGAGGACAATGAAGGGAATGATCAAGACAATGACGGCAACAAGACATGACAGAAACCGTGAACGCAAAGATAACGGAGATGGGAGAACTGACTAGTGATCAAAATCTTTTTCCATACCGCTCTTTCTTGTGCAACTCGTTCAATTTTGTCTATGAAATTGAGTATTATCGATAGAGAGGGAGACTGCAGTAAAACTATGTAAAATGGCGGAACACGTAATAACAAAGTACTGTAGTTTTACAAAATACAACATGTGTATTGAATAGGATATTTCTCGCCGATCTCAATAAAGTTCGTTCCGTTGTTTCCTAAAGGGGTTCTCTGTTGAACCATTTGCCTCCCACATCAATGCATGTTTTATGATTCTTTGATCATTTCTCCCCAGGCTATGTCCAACATATCTCAATCTTCTTTTTCTTATAGCAGTTGTTACTAGTGATTGACCAGACTTTTCTTTGATATCATCATCTCTCCCGAATTCGTTCCATCTTATGTTCATTATTTTTTGCAGACATCTATTTTAAAATGTATTCAACTTGCTTTCTATATATTTAGTCATTTTCCAACTCTCAGTGAAATATGTTAGGATTGATACAACATTTGAAATGAAAATGTGTAATTTAGTTTTAATACTACGTAGCTTGAAGTATCACATTTTAGTTAAGCTTTTAAAAGCTGATGTTGCTTTGATAATTCGTAGAATAATTTATTTATTTAGTATATTTTTAGTGTATACAGAATTTCTACCTAAATAGATGAACTGCTCTGTTGTTTTTATCATTTTGGATTTCAATGTGATATCTGCACTACTTGTCACATGTTTCTTTAATGTATTTGTCTTATCGTAGCTTATGTTAAATTTTATTTTATGTAATGTGATGCAATGTGATGTATTTAATAATTATATATATAGTTGTGTATGTGTGCGAGGAGCATGCGAGCTCGTGTGTGTGTATATATATATATATATATATATATATATATATATTGTGCGTGTGTGTGCGTGAGCGGTGTGTATATATATATATATATATATATATATATGTGTGTGTAGATATTGTGTGTATATGTGTATATACATTTCAAGCCCATATCGGGTTCACTAGTCATCTACGCACACACAGACAAACATAGCGCAACTACATTTCCTTGGATGAAAATTTGTGTGGTCATCATCACCCGTGATGGACGAGCATCATGTGTATACACACACACACATATATATATATATATATATGTGTGTATGTATGTACGCAGTGGCGACTCGTGATCATTTTTGTTGGTGGGGCCAGACATTTTTTCCGGACAAATCATGGTTTTTGGATGCTATATTTTAATTTATAAAATAATAAATACACGTTATACATTATTTTTGGTGGAGCCCGGTCCCACTGACCCTTAATGACGCCACTGTATGTACGTATGTGTGTATGTACGTATGTATATACTAGCTGAAGTTCATCAGTAATGATGATGCAAAAGTGATCCCATGATTACTTATATCACTTCACTGTAGCTGAATCCTTTTGAAACATTTGAATTGAAAATTGAATTTAGTTTGACTATATAACTTGCCCCCCATGAGGCCATTACCTTGTAGTGGTGGGGGCTTGCGTGCCTCAATGATCCAGAAAGCTATGCCGGCAGGAACGTTCTGTTCCTGGAAGGGTTACCCATGCTGGACAGGTCCAAGGTGAGAGGTCAGACTAAATGTGGCCTCATGGTCCTCCAGGTGTGAGGTTGGCGCAGTGCTAACAACTCTGCCCCATAAAAAGAAAAAATGTTACAGAAACTTCATAAGGAAAAATGCCTCGATGTCCAGCGGTCTTGAGACAGAGTACCACTGTCAGCATGAACAGTATGGGTGAAAGCCGCAAGGAAGCCCACGCTGGGAATTCAATGAACTGACACCGCATCTCTGACGTGGGCTCTGCGCTGAAGGTTGCACGGGACAGGAGAGCATGGAAAGTCCTTTCTGAAGCCCCATGTGTCACTAGGCATGACGGGATTAAAATGTAATTTAGTAATATAACTTGCAGTTCCATATTTTATTTAGACTTTTAAAAGCCGATGTTGCTTTGACAATTCGTATCATAATTTCTCTTTTAACATTTCCTGTGCAATCAAAATTGCTACCTAAATAGGGCAAATGCTCTGTATATATAGTTAAGTAAAGTACAATATTTAGTTTATGAAAAAAATCATGTATACACCAGATATTTTCTCATTGATTAGATTGCCGTTATGTGACATTAATTACAGCACGTTGCTTAAAGTGAGCAGATAATTGCAACTAAAATAATGTTGTTATTGTGATCATAATAACACCATAAATAATGCATGACTCGATTGTATTTAGCAAGTTACTATGTGTAATAGATCTAGTTGTGGGACGGGTCAGCGTAATGTGTAAACATATCAACTCGGACTCCAGAGGGATGTGTGTTCAATCCCACACTCGTCGTTCCAGACGAGCGGAAAGGAATTGTCCCTCCTACCTCCTGCTGACTATAGTCTAGAAATGTGAAGTGAAGTGACTTCATACCATAAGGAATGAAAAGACTACGGGAAATGTTGTTGAAAATAGGTCCACTGAGGGTCCTGATGTAACTGTTATAGATTTATATTTCATTTTGTTTTTAGTCTGTCCTATATTTGACTCCATAATACTATTTATGCACATTCTTTCAAGGTAAACTTTGTATCTAATTAAACTTTGTAATGTGTTAGTGTTTTCAAACTGCAATTATATTACAGACACCAAGACCACAGAAAGACGACATCAATTCTCCAAATGCGGTATGTGTCGAAGATAGTTTCATTTCTTTACGGACATGAGTAAACTTATTTAAAAAATAAGTACAAATTATAACTCATGACCGTAAAAGCGTAATCAATAAAATTACAGAAATGTATTCATTTGATTTGTTTATGTATCTAAGCCGGAGCAAATGGCACTTCCTGGTAGCTAATGAAGAATAATAATTATATACGTTTACGCCTGTGTTGCGGTGCTCGCAATGGAAGCAGAGAACAGTAACACTGCGATCTACAAGTCATGTCGAAAGAGGCGATTGAGGTAGGGGCCTAGGAAAGCTACCCTCGTAAATAAAAACCTTCGCAAAAATCGGATGTTCTGGCCTACTTATAGGCGCATAACTGGCACAACGTCATTCTGCCTTAGGCTCAGACAACATACAAATCACAAAAAGTGGTTTAACAAGTGGGCAATATGGAGCTTTCGAAAAATAAGAAGAAATAGGTTTAAAAACTACGTTCAATTCTTTTTCTTTTATCATTCTGGAAAAAGGACGACTGACCCCATCTCGCATGCGTGTCTGATAGTGGAACGACTTTTAAACATGTAGTGAGAGCTCTAATATAAGTCAAATTTACACAGTACTATGGAAAGAAGCAGTCGCGGACAAATCAGCGATGTTATTCCAGCAGGAGTGAATTGGGCGACAAATGACGCTAATGCTCTCAGTGAAAATGGTAGGAACATCAAGTAAACAAGAGTTGCTATAAGCTATCTGTTAAAGATGAAGTGTGCCAGCTTCATTGAGAGCATTGAATTCGTTGTACTGGTGGCACGCTTGATGATTTACCTTGACTTGAGGAACACTGCATACGTCGTACTGGTGTAAAGCTTAATTATCTAGCTTGCCCTGGAGAACATTGAATACTAGCATTTGTACTAGCAACAAGCTTGATGGTATAGTATGACCAATGATCTGAATACACACGAAAAAGAACAGTACTACATCAACAGCTATATTTACAAATCATGTATGTTGTAACACATAACATATAAACCAGTTTGTTTCCTTCTACAGAACGGTCTGTGTCCGATTCACGAAGCAACGCTTATTGAGAGTTCCACTCAAAGACACAGCAAGATTAACAGTTTAATAGCCAGAGGTGTTGAGATCAGTAGACAAATAGCTTCAGTAAGTGCCAAAATTGCATCTTTTTCTTGGCCTATCAGTTTCTACAAAGTAAAGGCATGGTTAGAGAACATTTCTGAAGATGTAGCAAATAATTGGAAGAGAAGTAGAGGAGGATAGAAAAAGATGACTGAACATCATAACATCCTTTCGTTCGCATGAAATAGTGCCAATATATTCAATGTTGTCACTTGTATAAACTTCACTGTCTTCTGTAGCTCAGATAGAAGTCAGTGCAGTGTAGTTTTTTCTTTTCATTGTTGTTTCACGAAGTCAGTAACTGTGTTTCAGTATAACATATCGTCTTGAAGTATGCGCTCTGCAGTTTGGGGTGCCTGTTCACACGTACTGTTGGTTGCTGAATTGCCAATCTTGAATTTTGTATACATATAGCTTTGGGGGCGATTGTATCCTGTTCTGATGAGCAGAAGAACAACTTTCTCTAGTCTGCTAATATTTTGGTAGACATCCTGTTTTAGTATTGGTGGCTTTCTGATTGATTTAATCATTGATTTAATCATTTTTTATCCATTTGATGATAGGTAACGGATACATCCGGTTGATGTTCTACATGCAGCTTCTTCCTTCGCCAGTTGGTCTGCTGTCTCATTTCCTGATATTCCACAATGAGATGGTACCCAATGCAAGATGACCGTGCTCTTGTTGCCAAGTTTAGACAGTAGGACCTGTAGACTTGACAACTTCCTGGACTGTCGTGCTTGATGTATTGATTTTACATCTGTCAAAAGTAGGACAGGTTATGGACTAAGCTTGATATTCAAGTTTGTCAGTTGTCCCCGTGATTGTCAGGATTTCTGCATCATAGTTATGACAGAACGTTTAGAGCATAGATTCCCAAACTTTTTCGGCCCACCGCCCACTTTGCGCGACATAAACTTTGTAATGCCCCCTCTCCATTATAACAGTTTGCTAACGCCCCACATATATATATACATATATATGCTCTATTTTCACTTTGACATAGAAAATTGATATATAGTTCAGTCATACATGGTCAATTTTCAAAAGATTATGTAAATGAAATAGAAAGTTGATGAAAAAATGGATCGTGTACGATGTGCATAAGATGAATTAAAATGCAGAATTCAAATTTTTAATGATTATTCAATCGCAAAATCATTTTTAAAAAACTCCTCCAAATGCTTCTGAACCCACTATTGCCCCCCTGGAAGGCTTCAGCGCCCACAGGGTGCGGTACCGCCCACTTTGGGAAACGCTGGTTTAGAGAGAACGGTAATGGAAGGCATGGTTCCTGTAGTACGAGGCAGGGACGACAAAGACGAAGGTGACAGCAGGACATCAAATAAACCTTAAACATGACGCTGTAAGAGACAGGAGAACTAGCTAGAGACAGAGAGTTTGTCAAGCGGGTTGGGATAAAAGCGACGTTCGACAAGGGACATGCTACTACTTGACTCGAGTTATGACAATATCCCAATAGGTACTGTGATCGTATTTCTAACGCTGTTTTGGGTATTCGATGTACACTTCTACTTTAACAATAGAATTGATCGACAATGCTGAGAATAGAGATTTGTAGAAATCCACAACCACCAATGCAAGCAGTTGAGCTACCTGATGATGATGATTGCCTTCTGCAATACCACATTGCTGTCTATCATCTTGTCGGAAACTGTATCTATATCATCGCTGTGTCCCGTATCATACATTAGGCTTCCACAAGGGATTTTCATTACTACCGATCTGTTACATTTCTACTAATGGTGTCCAACGTCATGCAACTTCTTTTCTTCTTTGCGTTCGTTCTTTACCACCAATTTTAATCACTCTTGTGATATGTTTGATCTTTGCCAAGAACGTGTATACATTACACATTGGTTTGGTAGACCCTAAACGCATAGACTTCTACATGTTTAGGACATGTGCATCCGATTTCAGCCAGACCTCCTTAGTCGCCTCTTACGACATGCGTGGCAGGTAACAGTGGTTCTATTCTTTACACCCCAAATTTGGGCCCCGGTAACCACTCGGGCGGCTTCTTCTTCTTCTTTGTACGCTCCATATCGACCACTTGTTAACCACTCTTTGTGATTTGTGTGTGATCCGAGCCTAAGAGCGATTGTACGTTGCGCCAGTTATGCGTCTACAAATAGGCCAGCACATCCGATTTCTGCGAAGCTTTATGTACTAGGTAGACTCCTAGTCCCCTATATTAGTCGCCTCTACGCACACAGCCCCGACAGCACACAGGCAACGTCAGGTAACAATCTTTCAACTCTCTTTCCTCATTTATGCTTCATGTTTATCTTGGACTTCAGGGAAATTTGGTAAAATTCAGGGAAGGAGAGATCGCGGAAGACAGAGGGAAAAGATGTTGGATGGCCTGGCATCATGGTTCGACACAAGGTCGACGTCAGAACTGATTACATGCACCAAGCAGAGAGAGTTATGGAGAGACATGATCGCCTACGCGGGTAGGCATGGCACTTTATTGATTAATTATCTTGGACGTCCAAGCTTACTTTTCCCAACCGCTGCCCGTCGGACAGAATCTGTATAGAATGCTATAAAATCGTCGGTTCGACATCCAATTAAAAATGTAAAGTGATGCTTTTTATGCATGTTCAAGTGATGTTCATTTATTGTTTCTTCCCCCTTTAGTCAGGTAATACTGCGTTACATCTGTGTGCTGAGAACGATTATGGGGAAACAGCTACAGTTTTATTGGACAATCATATTGACTACACGATCAAGAATAAAAAGGGTAACTATAAAATGTCATTTATGCCTATTCAGTGACTCATCATCAAATAGCTTGTTCTGAGCAGAACTTTGTAACCCTCAGAGTTCTTCAGAGTATCTCTCTCATGTCTTGTATCTGCAGCCGTCATGCTCAAATCATCAGCTAAGTCCTCTGAATCCTTCTTCTCCGTGGTCTTCCTCTTCTTCGCTTTGCCCCCCACCCTTCCATAACGATTTTCTCAGCCCTTCGTGCCTCTTTATATGTCCAAAATACTTCAATTTTCTTATTCTTATTTGTAACATCAG
Source organism: Arion vulgaris (assembly GCA_020796225.1). Taxonomy (NCBI): domain Eukaryota; kingdom Metazoa; phylum Mollusca; class Gastropoda; order Stylommatophora; family Arionidae; genus Arion; species Arion vulgaris. The sequence continues at coordinate 42,011,138 of CM036765.1, read as the reverse complement.
CCAGTTTTCTTATTTGTAACATCAGCCAGTTTTCTTATTTGCAACATCAGCCAGTTTTCTTATTTGTAACATCAGCCAGTTTTCTTATTTGTAACATCAGCCAGTTTTCTTATTTGTAACATTAGCCAGTTTTCTTATTTGTAACATCAGCCAGTTTTCTTATTTGTAATATCAGCCAGTTTTCTTATTTGTAACATCAGCCAGTTTTCTTATTTGTAACATCAGCCAGTTTTCTTATTTGTAACATCAGCCAGTTTTCTTATTTGTAACATCAGCCAGTTTTCTTATTTGTAACATCAGCGAGTTTTCTTATTTGTAACATCAGCTGTTTTCTTATTTGTAACATCAGCCAGTTTTCTTATTTGTAACATCAGCCAGTTTTCTTATTTGTAACATCAGCCAGTTTTCTTATTTGTAACATCAGCCAGTTTTCTTATTTGTAACATCAGCCAGTTTTCTTATTTGTAACATCAGCCAGTTTTCTTATTTGTAACATCAGCCAGTTTTCTTATTTGTAACATCAGCCAGTTTTCTTATTTGTAACATCAGTCAGTTTTCTTATTTGTAACATCAGCCAGTTTTCTTATTTGTAACATCAGCCAGTTTTCTTATTTGTAACATCAGCCAGTTTTCTTATTTGTAACATCAGCCAGTTTTCTTATTTGTAACATCAGCCAGTTTTCTTATTTGTAACATCAGCCAGTTTTCTTATTTGTAACATCAGCCAGTTTTCTTATTTGTAACATCAGCCAGTTTTCTTATTTGTAACATCAGCCCGTTTTCTTATTTGTAACATCAGCCAGTTTTCTTATTTGTAACATCAGCCAGTTTTCTTATTTGTAACATCAGCCAGTTTTCTTATTTGTAACATCAGCCAGTTTTCTTATTTGTAACATCAGCCAGTTTTCTTATTTGTAACATCAGCCAGTTTTCTTATTTGTAACATCAGCCAGTTTTCTTATTTGTAACATCAGCCAGTTTTCTTATTTGTAACATCAGCCAGTTTTCTTATTTGTAACATCAGCCAGTTTTCTTATTTGTAACATCAGCCAGTTTTCTTATTTGTAACATTAGCCAGTTTTCTTATTTGTAACATCAGCCAGTTTTCTTATTTGTAACATCAGCCAGTTTTCTTATTTGTAACATCAGCCAGTTTTCTTATTTGTAACATCAGCCAGTTTTCTTATTTGTAACATCAGCCAGTTTTCTTATTTGTAACATCAGCCCGTTTTCTTATTTGTAACATCAGCCAGTTTTCTTATTTGTAACATCAGCCAGTTTTCTTATTTGTAACATCAGCCAGTTTTCTTATTTGTAACATCAGCCAGTTTTCTTATTTGTAATATCAGCCAGTTTTTTTATTTGTAACATCAGCCAGTTTTCTTATTTGTAATATCAGCCAGTTTTCTTATTTGTAACATCAGCCAGTTTTCTTATTTGTAACATCAGCCAGTTTTCTTATTTGTAATATCAGCCAGTTTTCTTATTTGTAACATCAGCCAGTTTTCTTATTTGTAATATCAGCCAGTTTTCTTATTTGTAACATCAGCCAGTTTTCTTATTTGTAACATCAGCCAGTTTTCTTATTTGTAACATCAGCCAGTTTTCTTATTTGTAACATCAGCCAGTTTTCTTATTTGTAACATCAGCGAGTTTTCTTATTTGTAACATCAGCCAGTTTTCTTATTTGTAACATCAGCCAGTTTTCTTATTTGTAACATCAGTCAGTTTTCTTATTTGTAACATCAGCCAGTTTTCTTATTTGTAACATCAGCCAGTTTTCTTATTTGTAACATCAGCCAGTTTTCTTATTTGTAACATCAGCGAGTTTTCTTATTTGTAACATCAGCCAGTTTTCTTATTTGTAACATCAGCCAGTTTTCTTATTTGTAACATCAGCCAGTTTCCTTATTTGTAACATCAGCCAGTTTTCTTATTTGTAACATCAGCCCGTTTTCTTATTTGTAACATCAGCCAGTTTTCTTATTTGTAACATCAGCAAGTTTTCTTATTTGTAACATCAGCCAGTTTTCTTATTTGTAACATCAGCCAGTTTTCTTATTTGTAACATCAGCCAGTTTTCTTATTTGTAACATCAGCCAGTTTTCTTATTTGTAACATCAGCCAGTTTTCTTATTTGTAACATCAGCCAGTTTTCTTATTTGTAACATCAGCCAGTTTTCTTATTTGTAACATCAGCCCGTTTTCTTATTTGTAACATCAGCCAGTTTTCTTATTTGTAACATCAGCCAGTTTTCTTATTTGTAACATCAGCCAGTTTTCTTATTTGTAACATCAGCCAGTTTTCTTATTTGTAACATCAGCCAGTTTTCTTATTTGTAACATCAGCCAGTTTTCTTATTTGTAACATCAGCCAGTTTTCTTATTTGTAACATCAGCCAGTTTTCTTATTTGTAACATCAGCCAGTTTTCTTATTTGTAACATCAGCCAGTTTTCTTATTTGTAACATCAGCCAGTTTTCTTATTTGTAACATCAGCCAGTTTTCTTATTTGTAACATCAGCCAGTTTTCTTATTTGTAACATCAGCCAGTTTTCTTATTTGTAACATCAGCCAGTTTTCTTATTTGTAACATCAGCCAGTTTTCTTATTTGTAACATCAGCCAGTTTTCTTATTTGTAACATCAGCCAGTTTTCTTATTTGTAACATCAGCCAGTTTTCTTGTTTGTAACATCAGCCAGTTTTCTTATTTGTAACATCAGCCAGTTTTCTTATTTGTAACATCAGCCAGTTTTCTTATTTGTAACCAGCCCGTTTTCTTATTTGTAACATCAGCCAGTTTTCTTATTTGTAACATCAGCCAGTTTTCTTATTTGTAACATCAGCCAGTTTTCTTGTTTGTAACATCAGCCAGTTTTCTTATTTGTAACATCTGTCCGTTTTCTTTGATTTCTTTGATTTTCAGTTGTTTTCTTAATAGATTTATTTGTTCTCTTCTCTGTCCATGATAAACAGAGGACCCTTCTGTAACAATTATATTCAAACGTACATATGTTTTTCCACTGCCTTATTAAATGCCCATACTTCACGCCCATACGTTGCTACTGGTAATATGCATGCTCTTGGTATTCTGACCTGTTTTCCTATCAGTTCCCGTCCATACTATTTTTAGCTGTTTAATTATCCCATGACGAACAACACAATCTCTCATATTTAACTTTGTCTACTTGATGAACATCAGAAAGTTAAACGCTCCAACAGAAGCCATTCAAAGACACGTTCATGACCTCACTAATAACTTTTGGTATAGACAATGAAAGGTTGCACAAGATCAAACGGCTTGGCTCACATTGATTCGTCACGGTGCAGTGGTTGTAAGTCATCTAGAGCTGCAGCAGCAGAACAAATAAGGTAAGTCAGAAAAGCAATGCAACATCAAAAAATTGCAAACCATGAACTGAAAAAAGATGCTGGCGCTGAATAGGACACACATTGAGAAAACTTAAGGTGAATATAAAAAGAAGAGTCTTTCCTGGAATCCGCAATGAAAACAAAAAAGAGGGAGTCTAAAATTACATGAAGACAAGATTCTGGTAAGAGATTAGCGATCTATGGAAGAGCTGGAAGAAGCTGCAAGAGATAATCAAAGATGTGGCATAAATTGGTTGAGGGCCTATGCCCCAACCAGGGTTTAAAAGGTATATGAGAGAGAATTGAGGCACAGTAGTTAATGAGATGACTTCTCAACCCAAGAGTACTCTTGGTGTTTACCTGACTCGATATGTTATGTTTTCCTTGATCTGCGACCAAAATATATATATATGACGATTGTCTAACCATTTTAATCTTTCAGGAAAAACAGCATACGATATAGCCAAAGACATGGGCCATCAGTCAGTAGTCATCGCAATTCAACAGAAGAAAGAAGGAATCCATGAGAACGGGCGAAAGCAAGAAAAGACAAAGGATCTTGTAGTTGAGTGTGATAATTGAAACCTGAAATTGTGTGCGATCTTGTAGTTGACGTTGTGATTATTGAAACCTGGTAAATTGTGTGCGATCTTGTAGTTGACGTGTGATTGTTGAAACCTGGTAAATTGTGTGCGATCTTGTAGTTGACGTTGTGATTATTGAAACCTGGTAAATTGTGTGCGATCTTGTAGTTGACGTTGTGATAATTGAAACCTGGTAAATTGTGTGCGATCTTGTAGTTGACGTTGTGATTATTGAAACCTGGTAAATTGTGTGCGATCTTGTAGTTGACGTTGTGATTATTGAAACCTGGTAAATTGTAGTAAAACTGAATATTCCTCTTCTTCTTCTTCAAACGCTCCACATCGACCACTTGTTAACCACTCTGTGTGATCTCAGTCTAAGAGCGAGTAGGCCAGCACATCCGATTTTGCGATGTTTTTTATTTACTAGGGTAGCTTCCTTAGGTCTTACATCAGTCATCTTTTACGACATGTCTTGTAGGTCGCAGTGGTACTATTCTTTGCAGGCCCTGGCAACACATGAGCGAAACTGAATATAAATGGAATTAATACACAAACAAGTACAATATACAGTTTTATTCAGATGATGACATAATCAAATCTACACAACCAAAACTTTTTTTTAAATTTTCATTTGCCTGCTATAAATTCTAGCATAGCATAACATCTCTGACTCATTTTTGTATGCAAGTCTGTTGTTGGGTTAACTATTCATCTTCTGTGTTGTTTATTTTACTTGTTGCATTCTCACTCATCTCTGCCACTGTAAATTCTAATTAAATACGATTATTATCACCGGTAAGGTCAATGAGTTTTTTCTGTCGGGGTCATAAAGAAAAAAACCTAAGCTGAACAGTTTCGCTGTGACTGAACTAGCTATACGACCCTTAAATTCATCAGACTCATGTCGTAAAAAGCGGTAACACAGGCAGTAAAGACAGACAATTACACGAATAGTTTTTATATTAAAATCAATTTTAAAATATTGATGCTTCAGATTATGTACGTTCACTGAAGTAGTAGACATATTGGTCAATACATTCAATCTGTGAGAGCTTTGGTAGTATAGTTGTTAGTGCATTTGCTTCATAGACACATGGTCCCAGATTAAAATGTCCTTGTTGGAATGAAATTTGTTTCAGCTGCAATGACTTACATGTCAACTCAACTTCAACTGGATACCTGAGAAACACTATGAAAAGTAAGAACAGCAGAAGTTATGATGACTACATCACTCAATGTGTTGTTATCAAAGAAATATAAAATATGGTTCCAACACTTCTTCTTCTGGTTCATCCGCTATGAATAAAGGCATAGCCAAGAAACGTGGTTGGCGCTTTGACTGATTGATTTTTGCGTGAAGGTCCGCTATCCTTATTATCAATGTCCCCCGCCATGGTATTGCTAACACTGTATTCCTCAATATATGAATTTACATACATTTAGTTTACAAGTTATTTTACAACCATATAGTTACTTTTACCATTCTAAATTACATCTTATACACTATCCAACATCAGATATCGTACTGTTTTCTTCTTCTTCTTTTGTCGTCACACTGCTACCGGGTTGTTGCCCAGTGTCGTGGTTTTCTGTTTTTTTCTTGCGCTGTTCTGGTGGCTTGTGTGATTGTTATCTTTGCTCTTTCACAGGATTCTGCTACGACATCTAACCATCGTTCCGTGGTCTTCTCTTGCTTTCTTTCCCGATGTTCTGTTGTAGAAGACTCTGTATACTGTGGAGTTTGGATGCATTCTTATTAAGTGGCCAAACCACTTCATTCACTGTTTTCTTTAGTGAAATAAATGTGTATGCAATATTTAAAATATATAACTTAGTGCTTCCTTTGTCAAAGTCAGTATTGTGAAAAACTGAAAGCAAAGAAAAAGAATCTTGTAGATTGAGACAATCCCTCATTTTATTTTGTATGTAGCAACAAGATCACAGTAATAGGACAAACAATAAACCAACTAGTGATCATTATGTATCATTTCATTTGTATTGATATTTCTTGTGTATAGAACATAATAGTACAGAATAAATATTTAACAAGAAATTTTACCACATTTCAAGTACATCTTTGTTTGTTTTCTAGGGGATTATAACCTCTTTAAGTCTATGCCCCTTCCCGCCTGCCCAGCATGTTCGTAGCGCATTGGATGACGGGTGACAAGCTCTCTGTGAGCGCGGGTTCAATTCCACGGGCTGGCAGAAAAGCCACAGGTTCTCCAGATTCACAGTGTTCGTGGTACCGAAGGGTTACGATCTCCATGGCACCGAGCCAAAGAGTTCAAATGCTTCCGGATTGGGAAAAAAAAGTCCAGGCCCCAGTTTTTCCACCCAAGATCAGAGTTTCCTTTGGGTTATAACAAAGGGTGTTGGCATTTTATCCTTCTGTGACCTAATGGTCTGGGACTAGCCCTGAAAATGACTGTTTATATTGTTGGAATGTATTTTGTTGATATATGATGTGTTGGCGTGCATGTACATGCATCAGTACATGCGTGTGTGTCTCTTGCAAGCATCACATAAAGTGCAGTTCACAGCTGTCACCCTAGACGACCCCAACTTATACAAATAAACATGTTACAATTTGTAAAGGATAGTTGTGCCTGATAGTCGTGTCACATGCTATCAGTGCCAAACCTGGAAACTGACATCAAATGATAAAAGAAAACTAGTAACGACAGAGATAAAGTCTCTATGAAGAATGCTATGAGTAATAAGTAGAGACCGGTTGAGAAATTAAGACATCAGGAAAAAGTGGGTACAACATCAGTACTTAACTTCATCAAGAAACAACAAATTAAATTTCAAAGAGCAACGTTACTGCGATACAGTGGATACAGATCAAAAGGTAGTTCACGCAAAAGGTGGACCTCAGAGATAACAACGGTGACGAAAGACATTGTTTATGAAGCACACACAAAAGACTGTTCTATGAATCTCTTATCCTGACGCTGTCAGACAAAACCGGATTGGAGAAATGGAGAAAAGAAGAAAAGAGTTGTGCTTGTATTGTTCTATTTACTATTATAATTAATATTGTTGATCATCTGATTTACATATATATATATATATATATGAGAGAGCTGTTACTGCATGGTGGCTAGTGCACTTGCATTGCAGGCGCTTGTCCCAGGATAAAATTTCACAGTGGAAGTGAAATTTTTTCAAACAGAACAGCTCTCAGGTCAAATCAGCCTAAATTGGGTTTCATAGAAATATTGGGAAGTAAAGACAGCTGGGCATAATGTTGACTACATTACCTATAGTTATTGGTTACTGCACTGATGACACAGCACTCTGGGCAGACCCATAGGTGCTCAGTATTCCACAACAGATGTCAAAGGGTATGCATACATATAGATATATATACATACCTATAATGTCTCTTTGATTTAAAAAAAAAGTAGGCCTAACACTATTTTCCAATACACCTTATGGTATGAAAATGGGATTTTAAATATATATGTATGGTTACAGAGAGATTGTATATGTGTTCTCTATTTACACAATATATGTGCTACTCAAGCAACAAAATTATGCTATTAAAATATATTTAAAATAACAGTGATGCAAACCACCAGCTCTGTGCATGACAAAAGAAAAACCAAATATATGGATGGCATAATGAATACCACTCAGATGGTAAGTACAAGTACAGAGCACAACATTGTTGTTCCTGATGGTGCATACAGTGCATTAATATCAATTCAATACACATCTTTCCACAGGTTAACTGATAACTTTAATATAACTGTTATCACATACAGTTTCTTTTAATCCAATGTTCTAGACCAGGTCTTGCAACCCATTCTGACCCAGAACCAAACGCCAAAGACTGCCACTAGCTGCAGGTCAGTCCAAATATTTGTTTAAAATATCTGAGTCTCTGCAGGCTAAATGGTTTACGTTGTTCATTTTGTGTTCTGAAGGTCATGGGTTTGAATCCTAGTCATGCTGTTCTGTTCATGCATGCATTTTTTCCCAGATATCCCAAGGATTGTTGCCGGAGTTTTTGCTTTGTGCAATACTCCCGCAGGGGTATGCCATTTATGGGGAAAAGTACGAGTCATGTGGAAAAGTACCGAGTCATGTGGGGAAAAGTACCGAGTCATGTGGGGAAATCCTGTACAATTAAGTTAATCCTTTGTCTTTAGACCCTTTAGAAAACAAATGATCAGGTAATATATTTTAACATGTAGTGATGACCTGATAAAATCATGTGAATGGGTTAAATTGTCATTATTAGTTGATTGTTACATATACATGTTCTAGATTTTCTTACATGTTTTTGTCTACATAATTACTGTTAGTTGTAATATGTCTTCAAAACCATCATCCATTTATTAATTGCTCTAAATAATTAAAGTGAATATTAACACACAATTAACCTACTGATATTGTAAATCTACACACAATTAATCCTGTTTATAATATCTATAGAACAAGTCTATACGATTAACCATTTTTAGTAACATATATATGACTTATCACACAATTAATCCTCTGTTTATAATATCTATATGACACATATGTCTATACGATTAACCATTTTTAGTAACATATATATGACATATCACACAATTAATCCTCTGTTTGTAACATCTATAGACACATACGATCTATACGATTAACAATTTTTAGTAACATATATATGATATAACACACAATTAATCCTCTGTTAGTCTATACGTCTATACGATTAACAATTTTTAGTAACATATATATGATATAACACACAATTAATCCTCTGTTAGTTAACACATTAACTACATAAGTCACACAATGCTGCAAACATTTCAACCAGTTTGGTCATTGGCCCCAAAGTGCATCAATGTTTTGTTTCATAGTAAACATAATATTTTAATACTAATAAGGAAAATGTATACATACATTTGTGAAATAAAAGTGAGCAAACATTAATTTGGCCACATTGTGTGTTTCAATTTAACAGATAAGTGCGTTTAGTGGCCTACCAAACCAATGTGCAACGTATACATGTTCTTGGTAAAGATCAAACATATCACAGAGTGATTAAAATTGGTCGTAAAGAATGAAAGCAAAGAAGAAGAACAGATAAGTTAATGTGTTAATAATTTGTGAGTTTTCTATATAGCATATAAATCTGCGTAGTTAATCTTTTATAAGGTACATCTATATGACCTATAAATCTACACAATAAATATTCTGTTAATTAAGTCAATATGAAATAGAAACAATACAGAAGTGTATAGTTCAAAGTCGGTATACTTCTGTTAAGATCTAGGAGAAGGAAAATCTGCAGGATTTAAAATTGCTTGGCTGTGAGATCCCATCTAATCATTTGCAAATAAAATACTGTGAACTTGTAGTGAACTATAATGTAGTAGACGTCCATCACAAGCGATGATGACAACAGTCTCAGATGTGTGCTGCTGCACCTATCTGGTGTGTGCGGAGGTGACAGTAGAGTCCAATCCTAGAATACAATCCTCTACCACAGGCGGAGTATACATGATCAAGGTTAGACATGTGGGTGTCATATATTCCGTCTTTTCGCACAGCTCGTTTTATCTGTGAATCAACGGCATGATGATTTTCAGCTATGTGAGTTTCTCTTGTGTTATTACAGCGTCACATTTGGTAATCTTGCACCAGGGATTCCCAGCATATGGTGTCTATATCAAAGCATTTCAGAGACACTTTAAGAGTGTCTTTAAAGCATTTTTCTGTCCACCAGCTGAATTTCTGCTCCTTCAAGTTCGCCACACATCAACTGTTTTTGGAGCGCTTATCACGCATCCTAGCAACGTGCCCAGCCCATCTCACTTGGGCTTTCTGCAACAGAGTGCTGATGCTTGGGGTCTTATGAGAACTTCAACATCTGTAATTTTGTCCTGCCAGTTTGTTTTTAGTAGTATGCGTAAACAGCTTGTGTAGTAGTGGTTTAGTTTTCTTCCGTGTCTTGATTTTGAGTGAGTGAGCTTCCATCTTGTTCATACAAAAATAAAATACTGTACGCCAGCAGAGAGCTACTATTTTGCTGGTACACAAATAAAATACTGTAAAATACAGTAAAAATAAAATACAGTAGTGAGCTACCATCATGCTCATATACAAAAAAATACTACAAAATTTCAGTGAGATATCATTTTGCTTACATGCAAAACAAATACTGTAAAAATATCTCAAATATAAAGGCAAGTGACTTCCAGTTGGTATTTATATAAAGGAAAAGTGATTTCAAATTATTGCAACCAAGTTGCATCTTGTGTAAATAAAACATGTATAAAAATAAAACTCAATAAATTTATATATATTATGTAAGATGTCTTTTGCAGAATGTTGATTTCTTCATAACTCACCAACCCATAAATATCATTACTTGTTACTTCTTTCAATCCCCAAGTGAGTATGAGTTTGTAAGCTTGTTCTCTGTGCCAGGTAATGGAATTTGTACTTTCGACTCCATGTTAATGGATCTACAGGTGAAGTTTACTGATGGGATAGGTTTCCAGAATTGACTATCAAATCCTAGAGTTTTGTATGACTAGATATGACGAAAGATGCAATAACAGAGTTGGGCAGTCCTCTACTACAGACGGGGTGTTGTGGTTACAATCTTACAAATATAAGTCAATATGTGATTTCAAAAGTATTACATATTCTCCGCAAGGTAATCATTCTTATTTTTATTGTTTGTTGACCTGCACGATCAGATATAACCCCCAAAAATACCTTGTTATTAGCTTGAACGGACCATGCCTCTGTATAAAGAGGTTTTAATCCCCTACATAACTAACAAATAAATGTGATTTAGAAGTTGGTTCATGCTTACAATAATGCTTAAATAATTTATTAGAGATGGTAAACTGGATATTATCAGTGTCTATGCACTTAGGGCATCACAATAGGTGATCGATTTCTTCAAGTTAATTGATGATGTTAGTGAAGAGCACAGTAACTCTGGCAACAACTTTGAATTTCTCAACTCAGAAAGCACAATTATCAATTTTCAGCTAGGTGACTTGGAGATTAATTGTGCCAGGACTTAAGCTCATTCCACCTCACTGCCACTGTGCTAGGTTTACTTAGTAGGGATGGTATAAGACTCACAAAGTACAAGAATGGCTGAATCAAAATGTGGAATGATTATATGTACAATAGAAATGAAGATAAGACTGGACTAATATATTTTCAACATCTTATTTCGTTCCTCTTGTACACTTGAGGTGTCCAGATGAAGTTGTGGCTAAGTGGTTAAGCCTTTGCCTTGTGTTCTGAAGATCGTGGGTTCGAATCCTGCGTGCCATTCTGTTCATAAGTGCATTTTTTTTCATAGACCCTTAGCAATGTTGCAGGAGCTGCGAAGTTCGTGCTTTGTGCAATACTCTCAGTGGGTAGCGTGCTATTTCTACGGACAGTGAATGAGCCATATGGGGACCTTTTTTAGGGATAAGAAATTAGATGAAAAGCATACATGAAAGAAAAGTTGACAGTAAGGAGAAAAGAGGAAGACACATTCAGTTGGAAGAAAATAAAAATGTGAACAAATTGTAGTTTGTCAGAATGTAACACCAGAATATGTTGGAGATACACTACAGACAACCATTGATGTGGAGATGACATCTCATCAGATTTAAATCAACAACATTCAAGCAATATTTATACAAATACTTTATATTTTCCACATTTTTTATAAATAAATGAGACATAATATTTTTAGTGTTTAACTTCTTTTGCGTTCAGCCGCTATGAATTCAGGCATAGCCAGGCGCCTGGTATGGTGCTTCTGACTAATTTTTGCGTAAAGGCCTGCTTTCCTCTTTATCAGTTTCTCCTGTGCCACCTGTGTGTTGCTGGGTTCGCAGGCGAGCAAAGAATGGTAACAATGTGACCTACAAGACATGTCGTAAGAGGCGACATGTAGGGGCCTAGGGAGGCTACCATAGTAGGTAAAAATCATCGCAGAAATCGGATGTGCTGGCCTACTTGTAGGCGCATAACTGGAACAACGTACAATCACTCTTAGGCTCAGATCACATGCAAATCACACAGAGTGGTTTAACAAGTGATCATTATGGAGCGTTCAAATAAGAAAAAGTATTCGCTGCCATGCAGGCGAGCCTTCTCCGACTTCAGAGGTTAAAGTGTATAACAAATTCTAAGCAACTATTTACATTAATTGACTGGAACACAAAGCTAAAGAAAACATTGTAGCAGCCAAAGAACACCTGGGAGAGAATACTGACCTACCTGCAAGTGTAAACTAATTGCCTAGAATAAAAACTGGTGGAGAGTGCTACAAGAAACAATGATTAATACACACACTACACAAGTGGAACATATATTGACAAAGAACACATTCTATCTGCAGAATATTTGTTTGGAATCATTGCTCATCTTTTTCCCAGAGGATTGTAATAAAAGACATAGTGAGATGTTCAGTTTGTCAAGCTGTCTAACATGTTTGTCTGATGTAATTTATGTTCAGTTATATGTCTATGATTTCACTTTTTTTTGGTGTATATGTTTCCTGAGTACTTATTAATACCTATATCTGATGTTTGTACTGCTATTGTATTGATGATTAAATTGGGGTTTTTGTTTTCAATATCAACATAGAGATGTGCTCCACATAGATATGTTTGTTCCCTAAATTTTGTGTTTTTATTTTTGCTTGTCCACTGCGAATTCAGACGTAGTCATGTTGACTAATATGGCATCTCTTATTCTTCGAACGCTCCATATCAATCACCTGTTAACCACTCTGTGTGATTTGTATGTGATCTGAGCCTAAGAGCAATTGTACGTTGTGCCAGTTATGTGCCTACAAGTAGGTCAGCACATCAGATTTCTTGTGACGCTTTTCATTTACAAGGGTAGTTTCCCTCGGCCCCTACCTTAGTCCTCTCTTACGACATACTTTGTAGGTCGCAGTGTTAGTATGATTTGCTCCTTTTGAGGGCTCCGGTAACACATGGGCTGATAGATTTGTGCGTGAAGGCTTGCTTTTTTATAACCAGTGTCCCTAGCCATTCAGGTTAGCCTTACTCCGACTTCAGAGATTGTTCCTTAATTAAGATCTATAGTATATGTCATCTCCTTGAGTCTACTAATCAACCTTACTTAACTCTTAGTGGACCTGGGCAGAAGCCATGTTTTTACAAGTCATTTGTTTTTAGAATAAAAATCGCCCTTTAGTGTGGCTCCTGGTAAAAAGACATCCAACAAAAAAGCCATGTAATGTGGCGTTTGGTCCAACGAGTTAATATTGCCAAACTTATCACAGCAATGTCATCAACTGACTGATAAAACAAAACAAAAGACACAACAATATAGCATAATTCTACCCTGGGATGTAAATCATTCAGAGAGAATACCATATGGTCCTATAAACTGTCTCTCTTCTAGTCCAGTTCCAGCCTTGGTCCTTCAAGGACTGTCTGATGATATCCCTCCATTGCATTCTGAATCGTCCTGGAAGTCTAGATACTTAAATCTTGATCTCCCATTATTGTCATGACAATCAGTAACTTTTCATTCTTCACATGCAATAAGCCACATCTATTTCCTAATCGCTCTCATTCTATGTCTGTCTCTCTACTTCGCTCTTACTCTCTCTGACTTTCATATCTTTTCCTCGCCCGAGTGGTTACCGGGGCCCAAATTTGAGGTGTGAAAATAGAACCACTGTTACCTGTCATGCATGTCGTAAGAGGCGACTAAGGAGGTTTGGCTGAAATCGGATGTGTCCTAAACGTGTAGAAGCCAACCTGCTGCCTTGTAGGTTAGCTGGGGACAGCCAAAAGCTACCGGAGAGCGAACCCAGTAAACGCTGGCTGAATCAGGACACATCGCCGAAGGATAAGCACCAGAGCTCCAAATGGCGCTGAAGATGTGATGAAATCCACCCTTTCTAAGGCTGCGTGAATCAGATTTCTACATGAATTAATTTATGGAGAGATCTGGTACATCGATCTTTTAGGTGATTGCAAGAGAGAATCTTTTCCTGCTGTAAAATAATGAAGCAATTATCATTGTACATTTCAGTATATGGAACATATTCCAAAGTGGAGAAAATATGAGATTTATGACAAATTATCAAGTCAGCTGTCAACTTGATTAAAGAAATAAATAACTAGTAAAACTATGGTTTTCAGATTGTATCCATTAAAAGTTGTAAAACAAGTGGCCACTAATAGATTTATCCTCCTTGTAAGAAGCTAAAAAGCACTTGACATACTTGTTAACATAATAAGACTTCAACCCTAGTGTACAACTTTCCTTAGTTGTACTATACAGTTTGGTTGATAAAGATAAGTAGTCTGTACTTTCCTCCAAGAATAAATGATCTTACAATTCATAAAAAAGTAACAAATCTTTTCCTTCTATTTCTCTGTCAAGATCAAAGATTTATGCAGAAGAAAAAACTACAAGTGAAAAGCAATAAAGTACAATTTCAGATCATACATTTCATGTTAAAAAATATGCATTGAATATAAAGTTTAAATTATGTGAGATTTTACAAATTGAAAGACAATCTTAAAACTCCACAGTACCACAGCATACCAAGCGACCGAGCATGCACCATCTCGGAAACCGATCATCAGTTAAACCTGCGATGCCTAACGCCAAAAAGCAGAGAAGTGCAAAAGAAAGAAAGACTATCACAAATATGTTTTTACTGTCCACTATCCGGTTCTAGTATAATCTACAGTTCTCTACAATACACAGAAACTCATTTATATAGTTCATATAACAACAATATCTTCTTGAAATCATGTTATTGCTAACACATTGTGTCCACCACCAAATTATGTCAGGAGAGTAATAGACAAAAATTGTGTGCACTTTATGAGAATTTTAAAATAGTAAAGGCAGTCCTTGGCATCTTTGAAAGCAAGCAAGTGCACAACATTCATATTGTAAAAGACACAACATGAAGATTAGCACATCAAATGTGCAAATAATGAAGAAGACATCAGCAGAACACCAGGCCTAGTAAACATTCATGTCAACAATATCAAGCTCAAATGATTCCATCATTCAAAAACATTGGAAGCATATTTACAGATATGGAAGATTTGACAGAGAACTTAAACATAATGCCAGAATGAAAGTGCAGTGATCTTCCCTCCTTTCATTCGCTTGAAATATTGTCTATATATTCAATGTTGTCTCTTGTTTAAACTTCACTGTCTTTTGTAGCTCACACAGAGTTCCGTACATTTTCTGTCGACTGTTGTTTCGTTAGGCCAGTGAGTTTGTCTCAGTATATCATATTCAGTGCAGTCTTGAAGTATGAGCGGTGCAGTCTTGAAGTATGAGCTCTGCAGTCCGATGTGCCTGTCCTCATGGCTGAATTGCCAATCTTGAATTTTGTATACATGTGGCTGCGGAGTTGATTGTGTCCTGTTCTAAGGATAGCAGTGACAATCAACTGTCACCATTCAGCTTTAGTGTGACAAGAAAGCAACAACTGGTAAACAATATTCACAACAATCCTCTGCTGTTGGTGGCAAACATGGACTGCATTTCATATGCTCTGTTATTGGTTATTGGTTACTAAACTGACGTCATTGCACTCCGGCAGACCCATAGGTGCTCAGTCTCCCCAACAAATATCGAAGAGTATGCATACTGATGGTTCCTGTGGCTCGCTGATTAAACACACCTCTCACTCTGCCTCTCAGGCATCCAGTTCGACTTGAACAACGGGTAACTCCAAACTGCTTAAATCGCTTGATCGATTCAACATCGATTGTAGTGTCCTCATCCAACAGAGAGTCGCGAAGAGACCAAAGAATATCCCCTTATCCATCTTCAACTCCCCAACAATCGATGCTGTTGATGCAAGCCTGTTCGCTCTCTCATTACCGTAAACACCCGCATGCCCAGGACAGTATATCCACGTAAGCCGCTGGAGGTTAGAAACATCTATAGACGACATCCACTCATACTGAAACCTGCCCTTCTGGATCTTGTGAAGCATCGACTGAGAGTCAGATACAACAACTGCCCCAGTAAATGAAGTCCCAGAAATCCAATGGAGGGCAGCAGTATCTGTTATTGATCTAAGAAAACTGGGATACAGTTTATTCCCATTTCATTGCAATATTTCTAGCAATGAAGGTCAATAGATTGGCAAAGATGTAAGGAAACTATGCCATCGTTATACAAGTATAACATACGGCAAAGTGGTTTGTCAGTAACAGATATATGAAGAAGTGAGAAACACGGCATCAAAACCCAAAAAATGATGCTACATATTACCAGCTCAATCAAAATAAGGGCTAAAAAAGGGTCTAAAGTTGAAGGATTGACTTCATTGAACCAGGTTTTTCTCCATATGGCTTGGTCACTCTTCACAGAAATTGTATGCTTATTGCTGAGAGTTTTGCACAAAGCACAGCTTGCACTGTTCATTGTCAAATTAGCTTCCCTACAGCATGGCACTCATTTCTGCTATGAGATGCTCATTTCATAATGCGAGACAAAAACTGTTATAATTGCCATAAGAAAATGTCAAGCTTACTCAGGTTATCAGTTCCCTAGAACTTATTTATTTTATATTAATAATCTTCGAAAGATCAATTCAAACTTAAGGAAATATAAATGAGAAAATGCTTCCAGTCTCAGAGAAAAAGTGGGTTTTGGTAATGACAATACCTAATTATATTTATTTTAATTATAATTAAATAATTAATGCCACAATTCCTCCTCCATGGACAGTGTATCCATATAATCAAATGAATGGGTTATGTGAAGTCAATGCTCCATGATATCAACATAAGAAGAACCTGGCAGAAGCTTGAGTCTAGCTCATCTTGAAGATCAGCTGTGGTGTACATTGACATTGTCCTCCTAATGAATAAATGACAAACAATAACAAGGTAAGATAAGCAGTGCATAAGTGCTTTGAGATAAATCAATTTTCCAAACCAGAAAACAAGTCATGTTCAATAAACAAAAAATTACTTTCCTATCTACTAATTTAATTAAACCTTATTTTAATTAATTTTGGTAACCAACTATCTATTCCCACAATTTTTCATCACTCTCATTCAAATTTGTGTGCGTGTGTTTGGTTCTTGTGTGCATACATGTTTTCGAAACCAGTATGATAGCTTTTTAATCACTGCCATGACAACAGATCTATTAAAACTCCAGTTTTAAGGTCACTGGAGATACCATCCACTCAAGCCGCAGCTAATAATTTTGGATCATATTGAGCAAAGAATGGATTCAGAGTCTGACAACAACTGTTCTGTTGGCATAGTTTCACAAAGCCACCTTAGAAATCAAATAATTATTTACTTCAGCATTGTGTTGTCTAGTGTCAATATGGTTGTTAGTGTTTTATTTCCTGAACGATGGAAATATAATAAACTTACACAACATTAGAACTACTTGTTCCAATATCTACATTCCTTTCAAAAAGTAGTTCTAATGTTGTGTAAGTTTATCAAATATAATATATATATATATATATATATATATATATATATATATATATTTATATATATATATATATTGTCTGTTGCATCGTGGAGAAAAAAAGACTGGGATTTTTCTAGCCAGTGCATGTAGTAGAGTCATTAAACATTAAGTAAGCAGATTTGTTTACTTTTCTCTGTGTTCTAGTAGTATCTCAACGACTACAACAATAATTACCAATGTAGCTACATTAATTAATGAAATGAAAATTGTGGCATATCCCTTACAGGACTGGTTAATTGACATCAACCACAGAAAACTAGATGTCAATTTACTAGGCACCACTTATACGTTCAATAGTTTGCCATTGCTTTCTGAAAGGTGAGGTCTATTTTTACCGTGCTTTAAAATCCAAGGGAATGAATTTGCTTACACACTTGCTCACCTCGGAGTTTAAGCCAGGTACGCTTGGGTTGTGATCAAGCTCACTACCGCTTAAGCTACAGACGCTCCCTCATGAATTAATACTGTTCCTATTATTACTAAAATTCATCTCCATCATCAAATAGCCTGTCCTGAGCAGAGATTTGCCATCCTAATAGTCCTTTGGAATTTCTCTCCCCATAGGCTAATGTTCTGCCTTTGCAGCCATCATGCTCAAATCATAAGTTACATCCTGAGTTCATCTTCTCTGTGGTCTTCTTCTTCTCCTCTTTGTCGGGATGCCTCCTTCCATAATGGTCTTCTCCAAACCTTTGTGTCTTTTTATATATCAAAAATACTTCAATTTTCTCATCTATTTGTAGCATCAGCAACTTTTCTTTGATTCTGAGTTCTTTCTGGATAGATCTATTTGTTCTCTTCTCTATCCATGATATAAGAAGGACTCTCTTGTCACACTTATATTCAAAAGCACACATGTTTTTCCACTGTCTTGTTAAATGGTCATACTTCCAACCCATATATTTCCTTATCTAGGCATCTTCTTGGAAAATAATCTATTTTTTTCCTTCCTGGAAGTGACAATACTGGTCCATGACCATATCCATTATCTCTATTACAGAGATCCTCTGTCTATCTAGTGAGTTTTGAGAGCATAGCCATTGACACTGTTGAATGCTCCGGCACTCATTCACCACCTGCTTCCATGGCTTCACGTTACCCTGTTGTGTGGCTAAATGGGTACTCCACCCTGTAAAAGGTTGTCCCTTAGACTAGCGGAGGGAAGGAGACACTCTAGATTACTTAACAAAATGTACCTAAACTGCTAATCAAATTATGTAACATTTACACTGACTACATGGAATGCAATATGAAAATAACAATAATTGCTTATAGCATAGTTTTATACCTTATTTATAACACAGTTTGTCTGAGTAGAATCAGTGTCTAGGAGTCTAGAACATGAAGTATCATGTGTTATAGACTGATCAGATGAATTTAATTCTGGACTGACGAATGATAGTGATAAGGATGGTGTTGCATATGTTGACCTTTGCAGTTTTGTTGCGTTCATGATATTCATTAGAGAAGATGATAATTGTGCAGCAGATTCTAATACAGATAATTGTGTAGTTTCCACTGCAGAAGATGATAATTGTGCAGCAGTTTCCACTGTGGATGATGACAACTGTGCAGCTTCCACTGCAGAGGAAATGAGTAGACGTGACATTGTGCAGTCTCTCCTGCAGAAGATGAGTGTACATTGTCCACTGCAGAAAATGATAACTGTGCAGTGTCCACTGCAGGAGATGACGACTGTGTAGTGTTCTTTGCAGGAGATGATGACTGTACTGTGCTTATTGCAGGAGATGATGATTGTACTGTGTTTATTGCAGGAGATGATGATTGCACTATGCTATGATTGCAGGAGATGATGATTGTACTGTGTTTATTGCAGGAGATGATGACTGCACTGTTTTTACTACAGGTGATGCTGATTGCACTGTGTTAACTGCAGGGAATGATGTCTGCACTGTGTTCATTGCAGGGAATGACAACTGATCTATTTCATTCACAGTGTTTATTGCAGGAGATAATGACTGTACTGTGCTTTCTCCAGGGAATGATGACTGTATTGTGTTCATTGCAGGGAATGAAGGTTGAACTTTTACCGTTTCGGTCACAGTGTTTATTGCAGGAGATGATGGCTGTACTGTGCTTACTGCAGTGTATAATGTGCTTATTTCTGGTAATGATGATTGTACTGAGTTTACTGCCAGGGAAGATGTCTGAGATTTTGATGCTTCACTCATGGTGTTCCTTACAGGACAGAATGATTGAGATACTGAACTCATGGTGTTCATGGCAGGGGTTATTGACTGAGATATTAAGCTCATGGTGTTCACTGCAGGAGTATTTAATTGAGATATTGGTACAACACTCATGGTGGTCATTGCTGGGAACATTGACTGAGATTTTGAAATATGTACAAGTTGTGATACTTGTCCATTATTTACACTTTTCTGAGAATTCATGACATCAGAACTTGGTGATAAAGAAGCTGGGTTTTCTATGGTAAGATCAAAAGGGTGTGCCTCTGGTACCTGTTCTCTGAGATATATATTTGTGTTCTCATATCTGTTATCTGTATTTTCAAAGTTGCTGTCATCACTACAGACGTTACTACTGAGTTGCTGACATAATCTATTATTAGATGCAAGCCCAGCGACTGGTGGTTGTGTCATATCATAAGAGTATGCTTCAGGCACTATCAATGTCTCATCTTCTCCTTCGTGTATACTGTTATATGAGAAAGCCTTCTGTGAAAAAACAGTTGAAGCAATCATCATTAAACAAAATTGTACAGTTGACTTAATAAAAATCTATTTTTTCTTTTCTCTAATCCTGTTTTACCTCACAGCTTCAGGGTAAAATAATAATTTTCATAAAAAATATGAACATAACGAAATAATTCTTTTTATTTATATCAAACACAATAATTGGACAATAATAATAAACACGGAGGCATTGAACAATAAAAATAAAATATATACATTTAACATATAACCATATATAATGGAGCATAAGAAAATACAGTTTCAAGAAAAATAGGAATGTAGTGCATTTAGTCCAAGAGGTTGCAAGATTTCACATAAAGATATAAAGCAATTTTCTAGAGTACATCGGCTCTAATCATCAGCAGAACATTCTTTAAACCTACAATTTTATATTTTGTTTATTTCACGACCTGTTTTCTTCTTCTGATTTTGCCCACTAGGAATTCAGGTGTAGTCAGGGTGCCTGGTATAGCACTTGGGACTAAATTTTGCGTGAAGACCTGCTTTCCTTGTTATCAGTGTCCCCCACTATACAGGCCTTCTCTGACTTCTGAGGTCCGACCTATTTTGACTTCAAAGGTTCTTTTTACTTTAACATTATTGAACTGTCACAGCAGCAATGAAGATTATGGTGGAGTCACATTCAAAAGCCACTAGTGGATAAGAGAATATTAAAATACTAAATGTTTACAGAATTTATAATTATATGAGAAAATACCTGGCTAAATGGACTTGGGCTCTGATTGTTGCTGGAACTGTCCATTCTGCGCCAGTCTGTCACATTGGATGGCATAGATCCACTAAATGCACCTATATCATAAAATTAAAAAAACTGTATTATAAGAAATTTATTTTTATTTTTATATAGTCATAAATTATGTTTGCACAGAAATAGTTAGAAATATAGTCAGAAATATGCACACTGATAGATAGAAGTATACTGTGCGCTTCAAAAATAGTGTTTTTCACCACCTCTGTTATTTCTGAGGTCCATCATTTGTGTGGACAGCCTTTTGCTTTGTATCCACTCTATCAGAGTAGCATTACTCTTTGAGGCGCATTGTCTTTTGGTAATCTGCTTATGTGGTCGGACCATTTAATTAGTTGTTTCTTGATGAAGTTCAGTACTGATGTTGTACCCATCTTTTTCTGGATGTCTTCATGTAAATTATGTTTGCACAGAAATAGTTTGAAATAGTCAGAAATGTATACACTGACATATAGAAATATATATAAATTATATGTCTGCACACTGATAGATAGAAACATGGTCATAAATTAGATGTCTGCACACTGATAGATAGAAATATGGTCTAAAATTATACTTTGCACAGTAATAGATAGAAATATGGTCATAAATTATATGTCTGCACACTGATAGATAGAAATATGGTCATAAATTATATGTCTGCACACTGATAGATAGAAATATGGTCTAAAATTTTTTTTTTTTTTTCGTCCGCTTTCAACTCAGACGAGTTTCATCTCTGAAACTGATTTTTGCGTGAAAATCCATTTTTCCAATTTCTTACAATGGCAGCAGCGTGCACATTGTAAATTACTTTACACTGGCAGCCGTGTGCTCAATGTACTCGTAATTAGTATTCCTCGCCATACAGGCAGATTTTCTCCGACTTCAGAGGTACTCACGCTATCGTCCTGAGTAAGACCAGGGGACTCGAACAAATGCCGGATAGTAGGTTCGAACCCGAGCTATGAGGCGTCTCACAGCTAGCAGGCCGAGCTACTATCAACTACTCTAGGCAGTCCCCTGGTCTAAAATTATAATTTGCACAGTAATAGATAGAAATATGGTCATAAATTATATGTCTGCACACTGATAGATAGAAATATGGTCTAAAATTATAATTTGCACAGTAATAGATAGAAATATGGTCATAAATTAGATGTCTGCACACTGATAGATAGAAACATGGTCATAAATTAGATGTCTGCACACTGATAGATAGAAATATGGTCTAAAATTATACTTTGCACAGTAATAGATAGAAATATAATCAGAAATGTTAATACAACAACTAACCATGAGCTGGTGAAGAAGTGCGACTTTCCTCTGACTGATCATACAAGGAACCAGAAGGAGACTGACTGTACACTTCTGATAAACTGACGGATGATGAATTCTATGGAAAAGAAGTTGCTTAAGTGTTAATAATAATGGATATTTTAATTAGATCACAAATACATGAAAATATTACAGTTTCATTCAAGACCTTTTTTTATGCATTCATCATCAAATAGCTTGTTCTGAGCAGAACTTGACCCCACTAAGTCCTTCTGACTTTCTCTCTGTCATAGGTCAGATATTCCACCTCTGCAGCCGTCACACTCAAACCATTAGTTACATCCTGAATCCATCTTCTCGATAGCCTTCCATTTTTGTGTATTAGGAAAAGATATTTTAAAATAAGTTTTACTTTTTATTACCAAAATATGTTTAAACCTCAGTGATGCCATGTTTTTCCAGAGTGGTTTCTAAGGTAGCAAAGAATAGAAATACTGTCTCCTCTCGCATGTTGTAAAAATGACAAGGAAGAGGGATGGGCATGGGGCAGGCGAACTCATACCGTAACAAAAGGAAAAAAGCAGAGATGGAAAAATCCCAACCGCTTACGATGACCTGATGGTTAGATTTCTTCAGAATAACCACTTTATAAAGCACTCCTTGTTACCTCTAGTATAAGTATTGGTTACTAAACTGACGTCATTGCACTCCAGGCAAACCCAGAGGTGTTCAGTCTCTCCAAACAGATATCGAAAGCTATTCATACAGACGGTTCCCATGGCTCGCTGGTTAAACACACTCCTCACTATGCCCCTCAGGCTTCCAGTTCTGCTTGTACAATGAATTACTCCAAAATGCTTAAATCATTGGATCGATTCAACATCTATTTTAGTGTTTTCATCCAACAGGCAGTCACAATTAGACCGAAGAACATCCCCCTATCCATCTTCAACTCCCCAACAATCGATACTGTTGATGCAAGCCTGTCCGCTTTCTCATTGTCGCAAAAACCTGCATGACCAGGACAGTAGATCCATGTAAGCCTCTGGAGGTTAGTCGCTCTAGTATACCCACTTAAAAACCACTCTTTGTTCACAATAATATCCCTGTTTCATAAACCACTCGTTGTATGATCTAATATAACCATTTTATAAACCACTCTGCCACTTTTTTGTGAGTTAACTGTATGTTGTACTATGCCTAGAACAAAACTGCAATACCTTACAACCAAGTTTTTCTCTCAGGTTTACTCTCCCAGTTGTTTCATGATGGTAGACTTGGTAGAAACAACATTGAATTTTTATTATCTCATATTTTCCTAAGACAGTGGCACAGTCTACTCTTATTTATACTTTGTCATTATAAATTGTCAATAGATCTTTAATGTGCGAAATATGCAGACAAGATCCATATTTTTTCCCATCTCCAATAGAGCTAGATGTGTTTTTCCATCTACTAAGGTCATTGGTAACTACAAATATTTCAGAAAATTTCTCCCCCAAAGTGGAAATAAACTCAGAAATGTATGTGCAGAAGGACAGCATATAGCCCCAACACTAGAGCTACACTCTACAAAATACAAGTAAAGAACATATTTTCGTAACATGTGGTAGATTGGGGAATACAGTGCTAGGCACATATTTGTCATTAACCAACAGTATACAATAGGTGATGTAGCCAACATCATACCAACCGCCTTTACTTCCCAGTGTTTCTCTAGTACACAACCGAGACTGGGTAGGTCTAAGTGATGTTGTGGTTCGAAAACATTTCACTCCAACTGGGGATTTTAAAAGCAAGTGCACTAACTACTTTGCTATGATGACTTATGCCTGACACCTAAACATTAAATCAAATCAAATGAACAAACCTTTTTTGGTTGCACTTTTTTGGTGAGTTTTGCATCCTTGGCTTTCCTCAAAGCGTGCAGTACTGCCACAGTGTCCAACTCTTTCTGATTTGGAGGCACGCTGTCTAGAACAACCTAGCATATAATGAAGAGACATAAACTATTTACTTCCAACAGTTTTCTTAGCAATCTTCTTTTCATTTTTAGTAGTGTCAAAATAAAACTGCTGATAGATCCAGCTTACTTAACTATCATGTATACTAAAAAACAATATTGCACAATTCTCACACGACTCTCCATTCCCATAAAAGGAGCTTTGAAAACAAACAGATGAAGGTGAAACAATAAGCTGAATCCTACATGATCAAAGGAATATAAATCGAAAGCAATGAACAATTTTTGAATTTTCTGCAGGGAAGCAAAGAATAGTGACACTGTGACCTACAAGGCACGTTGTAACAAGCGACTGATATAGGTGCCTAGGGAAGCTACCCTAGTAAATAAAAATCATCGCAGAAATCGGATGTCCTGGCCTACTTGTAGGTGTATAACTGCACAATGTACAATTGCACTTAGGCTCAGATCACATACAAATCATAAAGAGTGGTTTAACAAGTTATTAAGCATGTGACCAAAGATCCTCAAAGGAGAAACGCACAGTACTCAAGGCAAAAGAGCCCATTTCAAGAGGCATAAGGACTTTCAACTAATCTTTATTGTACTAACCTCAACAACTCTCATAACTGATCCCTACTTTGTACTTCCTCTTTTCTTTAATCCTGTTTTGGCTCACATCATCAGGATAAGAAGAGATTTCTAGAACAGACTTTTGTTTGCACTTAATAAATAATGTTTTTCATCACCTTTGTTATTTCTGAGGTCCACCTTTTGCATGGACAGCCTTTTGCTCTGTATCCATTGTATCGAAATAGCATTGCTTTTTGAGTTGCACTGTCTGGTAGTAATCTGTTTATGTGGCCGAACCATTTAATTTGATGTTTCTTGATGAAGTTCAGTACTGATGTTGTACCCACTTGTTTTCCTGATGTCTTAATTTCTAAACCAGCCTCTTCTTGATACTCCAAGCATTCTGCATATATACTTCATCTCTATCATGACTAGTCTCTTCGCACTAACCTCACTATACCACTTATTCTCTATATATTTACCTCTCCAACTCTGTCACCAAACATTTGTAAAGTTTTTGTACGATAGTCTAATGAAGACATCACAGGGTTACCCTCCAAAGTTAACTCTTCCACACATGGCAACCGACATACATATCTCAACTCCTCGATCTAGAAAATAATAATGGTCAACATTCAGAAATCCACACATAATTATTAGATAACATTTTTTTAAATACATCTCAATAAAAAAAGAGAAATGCTGAACTAAAAATTAAAACTTTTTTGACAAAAATTATTAAATCTTTGCATCTCCCAACTTGCAGAGAAATTATTATCTGTGGCAAACCAATGTTTGAATGAAAATTTTGATATATTTGTAATCAATAACTTCTGGATATCTCTATTATAAGAAGAATATAAATCAACAAAGAAGTGGTGTTGCTAGTTGCCACAGGCTGAGAGACATTCTGAGGAACAGTTCGGAGCACTTGTGAACTAATTGGTTCGATGTGCAGTGATGATGATCCGACGGCTAAACTAAACTAAAAACTAGATATGATTCATCATCCTTGGTTTGTACAATATCTAGGTAAAGGTTACAGACCCCATCTGAGTAGGAGTCTATACCACTCATGGCATAGAACTACACTTCAAGGACTGTTGGATTCTTCTGGGTATGCAAAAATTCTTGGTAACCCTCTTCCCTCCCAAACCTCTAAATAGGATAAAAAGAGTGAAAACGTGTACTTCCTAGGGGTTCATAAAAGAAGACGGTGAAGATTATTACTCATATCAATCCTACGCTGCTTTGCAGGATCACCCATTTATGAAAAAGACTCCAGGAGTAGACAGACTAATTAAGAGATAGAATTAACTTTATCAAAGACATAAAGAGATGGGATAAACTTATCACAGACATAAAAGAGATGGGTAACCTGTATCACAGAGAGACAAGAGATGTGATAAACTGTATCACAGACATACAAAATACATACTGCTGTGATCTTATTGTGGGAGACATCCAGTGTCCGGAGAGAGAACAGTTTAGCAAAACCTGGAAAGAGTAATTTTGTCATTATTATCACTCAAAACCTTTTTTTTAATCATTAACTGCTTAAAATGAAAAACGAACAGAAAGTTCAACAATTTGTTATTCAATTTGCTTAACAGGTAGTACACATTTCAATTTAGATCAAGTACGATTCTCTCTTGCATCGCGCTTAGACCGATGTACTAGATTTCCCCATAAATTCTTTCATGTGGAAATCTGATTCATGCAGCCTTAACATGGGTGTGCTTCGTCACATCTTTAGTGCAATTTGAAGCTCTGGTGCTTATCCTTCAGTGATGTGTCCGGTTTTAGCCAGCGTTTACTGGGTTGTCTCTGTCAGTCTTGGGTTGTCCCCAGCTGACCTACAAGGCAGCAGGTTGCTATTTTCTTTTAGGGTAGCTACCCTTAGACAACCTTTCCTCCCGGGTTGTTGAGCGTCATTTGCCCAGGTTACCAATCTTTTATTGGACTACTTGGTGTGCCTGCCGTCCAGTTTTGTGTATGGTTTGCTCCGCTAGCCATTGATTGTTCCCAATTGAACTACAAGGCAGTAGTAGTTTTCTGTGAGGGGAAACGTGGTTATTTTTCTGGATGGAGACCCCATCTTCGAGGTTCACCACTGTTTTATCCACTTTGCGTTTCTTTTGGGGGTCCC
Organism: Arion vulgaris; assembly: GCA_020796225.1. Taxonomy (NCBI): domain Eukaryota; kingdom Metazoa; phylum Mollusca; class Gastropoda; order Stylommatophora; family Arionidae; genus Arion; species Arion vulgaris. The sequence continues at coordinate 41,984,265 of CM036765.1, read as the reverse complement.
TTCACCCATTTCTGCTTGTGCCCTAGTCCACCGACTGGGCCTGCCCCTTTTCTTTTCTCTTCATCACTTGTGCTCACATTGTTCTACTGGGCGATACCGTATCCATTTCCATCTCTAAGTACTATTCTTAAATTTTCATAATTTTAGCGTGAGTTACGTACTGGCTCAACATTCTATACTGTTAAACTTGATCAATACCCTATGGAGAGCTAAATTAACAGCTGGTTGAACTACTACTTCTTCTTTTTTCTTATCAATCAAGTTAACTACTCATTGTGATCTGTGTGGTTTGTGTTGAGAACGTTAATACGTTAGGACCCGGTTCATTGGCTCCTACCACATTATGCTACTAGATATATTTTTTAAATTTCCACATTATCACATCAATCTTTGGTAATTAAATTTGCATACAAAAAATCTCAAGATATTGCTGTTGAATAAAAGTTATACTCTGACTTTCTCATATCTTATATGATAAAATTTAACTCCCATTATCAGTTAGCTTCAGTATTGGTGATAATATCCGCTCAACTTACCATGCAGACATTCCAGTTGGTTGTGTACTAGTCGCAAACATGTGATGTTGCCCATTTTTGTATGGAGAGAGTCCAAGTAACGAATGTTGTTGTGGCTAAGGTCAAGATGGGTCAGTTGACTCAGCCAGTGAAGATTCTGGATACATTCAATCATATTGAGACTGAGATTCAGTTTTGCTACATTTGGCATCAGTTGCTGAAAACAGAACACAAAAATGATGATAAAATGTAAATAACAATCTTGTCATGCAAAACATAGTGATACTTCTTTCTTTTCTCTTCTTCTCCTTCTTCTTTGCGTTGTTCTTTCGATCAATTTTAATCACTCTGTGATATGTTTGATCTTTGCCAAGAACGTGTATACGTTGCACATTGGTTTGGTAGGCCCCTAAACACATAGACTTCTACACATTTAGGACACATGCATCCGATTTCAGCCAAACCTCCTTAGTCGCCTCTTACAACATGCATGGTAGGTAACAGTTGTTCTATTCTTTACACCCCAAATTTGGGCCCGGTAACCACTCTGGCATTTTTTTCTCTAATCCTGTTTTGCCTCACTTGCCTGTCTTGCGTTAGAATAATAGTTTTATAAAACGGGTTTTTGTGTGCACTTCATAAACAGTGTTCTTCGAAGCCTCTGTTATCTCCACATCCACCTTTTACATGGACAGCCTTTTGCTATGCATCAAATGTATAGAAGTAACATTGCTATTTGAGGCTGTTGGTAATCTGCTTTGTGGCCTAACCAGTTAATTTGGTGTTTCTTGATGAAGTTCAGTACCAATGTTGTACTTTCGGTCAAGATGGTGTGGCACGCTGGATGTGAATTTCAGCTGGCCTCTAACCAAAGTCAATTTTCAGTTTTCTTAGGATGGAATTTCTGTATTCTAGCCTGAATGTGATAGTGCACCTTGTGAATCATCTAGAGGATTCTAAAGCCACTGTGACAGGCCTAGAAGCGCAGTGGTATAATCTAATTTATGCTCATAGAATTATAAAGATATATTGATACACAACAGGAAAAGCAAATAAATTATTTGGAACAGGATTTATGCAAAGACAACATCTGTGGTAATATTTTTAAAGTTGCTGTTGGAGCACAAATGGAAGAATGATGATAATGATGCTAGTGATGTAGAAAACTTACTATGCTCTCATTAATTTCTGAAAACGAATTCCGGCTTAGGTCCAACTCAGTAACCAGGTTCCAGAAGTCAACAATGACTGAGCCATCTTCTGCTTTCCAATGTGGAGCATCCTGCAAAAAGATTTCCTGGGAGGAAAAACAAAAAATTCTTAGATGCCATAATAAACTGTAAATATCGAAATAAAGTTATGTGGGTAGAGGAAATAAAGTTGTCTAGGTAGTAAAATAAAGTTATGTAACTGGTGACATAAAGTTATGTAGGTGGTGGAAATAATAAAGTTGTGTATGTAGTTAAATAAAGTTTGGTAAATAGTGAAATAAAATTGTGTAGGTAGTGATAAAAATTAAAACTAAAAACAGTATACAAAGGAACTGATAGGGAAGCAAAGATCAGAATACTAAGAGCATGCGTATTCCCAGTGGCAACGTTTGGGTGTGAAGAATGGACATTTAACAAGGCAGAGGGAAAATGTATATGTGCTTTTGAATATAAGTGTTAAAGAAGTCCTCCGTATATCATGAACAGAAAAGAGAACAAATAGATCTATCCATAAAGAACTCAAAATCAATGAAAACTGGCTGTTGCCACAAATAAGAATGAAAAAATTGAAGTATTTTTCACATATAAAAAGCGTTCAAGAAGACCATTATGGAAGGAAGCATCCTGGCAAAGAGTAGAAGATGAAGACCACTGAGAAAATAGATTCAGGATGTATTTTCTTATTGTGATTTGAGCATGACGGCTGCAGAGGTAGGACAGCTGGCATATGAGAGAGACAAATTCCAAAGGACTGTTAGGATGGCAAAGTTCTGCTCAGGACAAGCTATTTGATGATATAAAATTATTTACGTAGTAACTAAGTTACGAGCTAAGACAAGTACATCAATTTAAATACCTTGGAGTCCTGGTAACATCAGATAGCAGATGCATGTCAGAAGTAAAGAGCAGAATAGGGCATGCCATAGCTGTGTTCCAATAAATTAGAAGCATTATATGTAACAGGAGGGAGGGAAGAAAGAAGGATATTAACTAAAATGGATCATAAAAAATATATGAAACTACACTTGACTAATAGTAATACAAACCCTCATAGAAGATTTTGACTCGTGGACTTCCAATTTTACCACCGTTTGCTTGACAGTTTCAAAGCCATAAACTAGCCTGAAGTTGCAACCACAAATCTGATATGCAATCAAACAGAAAGGTAGTCAGTAGAAGACAATGAATGAAGGATACAAAAACACAAAAACATTACATTTTTACAATGTACAGCAACAAAGTCTATATATTATCTGGTTATCTTAAACAAAACATGAAACAAAGACATCTATTGGGTCAATGTCTACAGTTTGGAGATATGATCATATTTTAACACTATAAACTTGTTATTGTAACAAGTAGCATAAGTAGTCAGTCCTTGGTAACCTGCATTGCCATATAACTTTCATATAAAAAGCTCAGTACAGTCATGTGTTACTCCGTTCTATATAGTATGATTTGCAAGTTTGCAATATGTATTTTGATGTGATAGAGAAAATTCAACAAATGCATAGATCATGTGTGTCAATTTAACACATTAACTATCAAGTGTCACAGTACACGCCTTTTTGTCTGTTCTGTTTGGTTATGTGCCTGAGACTACGGCATGGATTTATTTCATTGTCAAACTTGCTCAAAATTTACTTCATGTATTCTGATCATTACCGGCACTTAATTTATGTCATATTCTTTTAACTAAGCTTGTGATACAAGTACATTCCTTTATCTACAAAACTAGAAGTTATTCATTAAATTGAAGTTCAATGGATAAATTTAAAGTCTGCCCAAATAGTCACTGGTAAAGTAGCCATTAAATTTTTACCATCTTCATCTTTCCACAAAAATTGTTTCAAACATTGTAAAACTATCACTATTGTCCCATAACATTCGAAAGGTTACCTCTAAACTTTGCAGTGATTTGAAAAGTGTTAGATCAAATGAAAGTTTGCTCATCATGATGTTGCTGGAGTCCACTGGTGCACTGCTACATGTAACCTATATGGCAGAATCAATCAAAAACAGCACAAGATAAGTATAAACTAATTCAGCATCTTTTTGTTTATTAACATGAAGTGTCTCCAAAAAAAACCCAATTATAAATATACAGATTAAGTTTTTATATTACAGTATTCTGTTCAAATATTGTATTATTCGGTGTGGTTTTCAAAATCAACTTCAGTACACTCCAGGCAAACCCATAGGTGCTCAATCAGATGGTTAAACCGGGGCCAAAGGCGCAAAGGGACGTCGCGCCAGGATTAGTGAGCTGGCACTAATCAAGATCCAACCTCACCTCCACGTGGTGACCCTGGAAACAGACATTGGTTCCTATCTGGCTAAGCGGGTAAAGATCGAGGGAGAGCTACTCTGGTGGTATAAGTAGTGATGCAGACGCAGTGACGTTGAGCAGAATCCCAGAGTGACCATAAATGCATGTCTCTCCCGGCCACTGGGAACAGCTGAACAAATAAACATAAAGGGATGAGGGGTGTATCCAGAGAAGAGACGTGGGCCCAATGGAGCGAAACTCTGAGCCCTGCGGTGGGGGCCAAAATTGAGTTGCATGTCCATAGTAAATGTGAGCACGGTAAGAAACCTGATAAACATGGTGAGCAGGCACCAAAGTAAAGCGAACACGCATACGGACGATACACAGGTGAGCCCACCGGTGGGGCAGACATGCACAGTGCTGATGATGGAGCGACGAAAATGTGTGGCAAACGTAGGGCTGAGCAGACCACCCAAATGTGCAGAAACACTGTAAAGCCTAGCAGAGGCTTGAATCCAGTGCCCTTTTCCTCGAGGGAACTACTACTGCCTTTTAGTTTAATTGGAAACAATCCAAGGCTAGCGGAGCAAACCGTACACAAAACTGGATGGCAGGAAAACCAAGTAGTCCAAAAATAGACAGGTAACCTGGTCAGATAACACTCAACAACCTGGGAGAGAAGGTTGTCTAAGGGTAGCTACCCTAAAAGAAAATAGCAACCTGCTGCCTTGCAAGTCGGCTGGGGACAGCCAAACACTGGCTGAAATCGGACATATCGCCGTAGGACAAGCACCAGAGCTCCAAATGGTGCTGAAGATATGACATATCACACCCGTTCTTGGTATAGGCTGTTTATATATCACAATAAGAATTATCAAAATGGCCAAAAAGAATGACCAAGAAGAAGAAGATGGTTAAACCCGTTTTTATCGACCATCTCAAATATCTTTCTCTGACTGTGCAAAGAATGCTAAATGCTCAAAGTGCTTTTGTATAAAAATAAAAGTGTACTTTTGTGTGGTAGAAAATGTGGTATTTTAATAAACAAGGAGGTAAGGTTCAAAATCAGACAATATGTAATGATCTACTGTGTGTAGTCTGAAGTGTAAGTCTCAGCTTCTGTGGTGTTGTTGTTCAATCATCACAACTGATGATGACCACACATTTCATACATTGTAGATGATAGAAGTGGAATTTGTGTGTGCATAGGCGACTGACGAGACCAAATTGCACTCAGAATCTTCTTGGGCATTGATGGGCATGGAAGTTGGCCACAGCAGTTGGGGGTCTAATGCAAGCTTCTTCCTGGTATGCCTTTGTTTTTCTGTTGGGGCAGTTCTGGCTGACTCGCATATCACTGCTTCTCTATGAGAAGTCAAGTGCAACACAGAAATTCTGTCTTGCCATTTGATGTTTAGAAGCTTCCTAAGGAAGATGATATGAACATGATTTAACTTCTTGTCATTGTATTGGTACACAGTCTAGGTTTCCTATGCATACAGCAGCTACGGAAGCACAATATCTTTGTACACTTTCAATTTAGTCTGACTACTTATCCGGTGTTATGACCATGCCTGAAACATAAGAGTACGCTGACTCCTTATACAAACATAAAGTCAAGTGCTTGAAAAATAGACCTGCATGAAATCCTAATTTTTCACTGGGGAATCATAAGAGACAGTCTATGAAAAACAAAAGGTCAGAAAATCAGCAGATAGAAATGAACTGTGCAGCGCTTCCTCTGGTTAATTTCTACATACCAAGGTAGAAGATGAATGACAGTAGTAAGTACAAATGTATTACCTTCAAATGTTTTGCTCTGGTTATATAGTCCAGGATGTGTCCTAGATCTTGCTTAACATCTCCACTATCTGTGAAAGAGAATACCTTGTCAATAAGACTCTCTACTGATATTTATACTGTAATGCAGCGGTTCTCAAACTATGCATTACTACAGATCTCATTTCAAATACATTTTGCTCCCACAGACCTCAAAACGTTTCTATATATGAAAATGGACAGGAATGCATTATATGTGTGTTACAATAGTAAACAATGTTCTCAGACTGCAAAGCAAAATCTTCTGTTTAGACATTTAGACTCTGGTCTGGGTCCTTTGATTTGCAGCGGAACTAGTTTACCACTGTTTTCATACATGTTTTTAAAATGTATTTTCTGTTTGAAATGTCAAAGATCATAATATTTCTTCCAGTGTTTGAGGATCCCCTGTGAGTACCTTTGGACCCCTGGGGTCTGTGACCCCAGTTTAGGAAATGCTGCTGTAATGTAATGAGAGAATCATGATTCATTTTTGTTCCAATTCGAACATAAGGCTGTAAGTGTTAGTAGCCATATATTTCTATTTTGGGCTGTCATTATAAATAAAATGCATGAGACTAGTGGTTTTCCACTTTCTCTGCACAAGGCATTCATATGTCTCCTTCGACATCTGTTAGGGAGATTAAGTACCTATGGGTTGATAAATACTATGATGTAGGTTCAGTGACTAATAACTGATGGATTGTGCTCTTTTTTTAGGCATTGGCTTAAGTGATGTATTTTTGTTGTTTTGTTGATTTTATATTCAGTAAGATTGTTTATTTCCTGTCTATCAGCTTGATAATATGCTTCCCTTGATATGCCACAAAAAATATTAACACTCAGTGAAACCATTTCTGTTGGCTTCACCGGTTATTAACCGACATAGTAGTACTTTGGGCAGACCCATACATTTTTAGTCTTCTCCAGCAGATGTTGAAGGGTATGCATGTTGATGGTTCCCGTGGCACACATCCAATTTGTTTCTCAATCTGTCCAGTCCGTGTATACCTTTTGATTCAAAATTCATTCAAGATCAGTACAGATTTGTCATTAATTGCCTCTCTATTTCTTTCGTTCTTCTCTTATGACCAATGTTAATCACTCTTGTGATTGTTATGATCTGACCCAGAACGATTTGTATGTCTGTGCCTAAAGCACCTTCACAATAGACACATGCATCCGATTTCAGCCAAATTTATTCTATAGAACGTGCAGTAAGGGCCTACACCCAGATTTGTCATGTAACTTGGCGCAATGCGTAATGTTCTCTTCTTCTTCATTGCTCCATATCGACCACATGTTAACCACTCTGGTGATTTGTATATGATCTGAGCTAGAGCGATTGCGCTGTGCCAATTATCCCCTACAAGTAGACCAGCACATCGATTTCTGCACGCTATTTTTACTAGGTAGCGCACTGGCCTACATCAGTCACCTCTCACATGCTTGTAGGTGCATGGTACTATTCTTTGCTTCCTAACGGCCCTGGCACCACAGGCGCATGCAAATGTGATGTGAATTCTGTGAAAATGATACGCTTACAGATTTTCTGCTGCTGTTGCAAGAACTGTTCTAAAGATGCTGATTCCACTATACTCTTCTTCTTCTTCTTCGTTCTTTACGACCAATTTTAATCACTCTTTGAGATATGTTTGATCTCTGTCAAGAACGTGTATACGTTGCACATTGGTTTGTTAGGCCCTAAACGCATAGACTTCTACACGTTTAGGACACATGCATCCGATTTCAGCCAAACCTCCTTAGTCGCCTCTTACGACATGCGTGGCAGGTAACAGTGGTTCTATTCTTACACCTCAAATTTGTGCCGGTAACCACTGGCTGATTCCACTATAAATAAAGAACTTATAAATCAACAGTATTCTTATTGCAATGCCGATATAGATAAATCATTAAAAAACATACTCAAGCATGTGTAGCTAACAAGTCTTTGCTATTCAGTTATGAAAGAGAATGCTAGATTACACACCACAAGTAGGTTCTGGAAGCTTCAGTCTTTCTGTAAGTGAGTACAGCTGCAGTGTGCTAACTTCATATTTCTCTCGAGACTGCAACAACATTTCTCCTGGAATTAATCAGATTTTAAAAAGGGCATAATTACTAATGCTATAAAGGCCACATTTTACTAAAACTATCATCACTGTATACAGGGTGACTGGAGATAAAGTCCCTTTCAGCAGATTTATTTTGCAAGTGAAAATGATAAAGATGAAAAATTATAAATGATATGAGTTTTAGAAACTTTGCTCTGAAATACATGGTCATGGTTCTGGATTGCAGCTTTGCAGGGACATTCATTTTTTTTTTTATATTATAGGCCTAGAGACTTGACCAAGCTTTCTACAGTGACTTCTGTTAACATTTAATGTGTTTCATCATGTCCCATCTTCTTCTTCTTTGCGGTTCGTTCTTTACGATCAATTTTAATCACTCTTGTGATATGTTTGATCTTTACCAAGAACGTGTATACGTTGCACATTGGTTTGGTGGCACCTAAACACATAGACTTGTATACGTTTAGGACATGTGCATCCGATTTCAGCCAAACCTCCATAGTCGCCTCTTACGACATGAGTGGCAGGCAAAGGTGGTTCTATTCTTTACACCCCAAATTTGGGTCCCGGTAACCACTCGGGCGATGTCCCATCTCAAACCAGGTGTGGTTCATCATCATCATCTCACATTTTAATAATATAACAATATATATTGGTGCAGCCCGAAAAGAACGACATACTAAATATGCAAGGAGATTGATTAATCAACATCGAACAGGCGTGCTGGGCCGCTGGACGCTGCTGGATTTGCTGAGGTGGAGATTGAAGCACCTATGGACATATCCGGAGTGCAATGATGATAGGCCTCGTATAACTGATAACTGAATATAACTTGACTGAAGAATCTCATCAAATTAAGCTAACACAAAACAACATCTACTTGAACAATGGTTTACTTAATGTGAAAATAAATCACCTATATATCCTTCTGTTTGTGTGAGTGTGCATGTATGTACCTATATATATATATATATATATATATATATATATATATGTATATATATGTTCCCCTTACGTAAACTAATGATCTTCTTACCTCTTGTGTAAAGATCTTCTGCCATAGCCTGAGTGATTCCATGAATTTCCTTTGATATAATAAATTAGCATTTCAAATAAACGGTAACATAATTTCAAAGAACATAATGCATATCAATGCACAACTCTATAGTCAATGCACCAATATTATAAAATATAGATAATATAAATATAGATAATACCAATATTATAAATATACAATTATATTCAGGGAAGATAATCAATAAAAACATTCTGATAAGGGACATAAAAACCCATTCAGATTATTTAAAATAAGAAATTAAAAACTGTGAAACTTTTTTTTTAATTGATGGGAAGGGAAGACCATGGGCAGAGATGACAGAATAGATTTGATTTATTTTCAGTCTTTTTCTCCGATAGAAGTTGAAAGTAAAGAAGATTGCAAATAATCCTATCTTTAGTCATGTTTTATCAAATGTCAAGTTCTTGCAATTTTTGACATACCTTTTTTATAATATATACCATTTGTTTGTGAGCTGGTACTCTAACCATATCAATTCAAATTTCTCCCAGTTGTGTTTAAAATTATTGACAAAAAATTGTGTACAAAAAGTAGTTGCACAATGTGATGAAGTCCAAAATTTACACTTACGTATTTGTCAAAATCAAGGAAGTATGCAAGACATGGTGGAATATGTTGTGTTAGGAACATGATGACATTCTGCAAATAAATCTCCAGTTCCCGCTGCCGCTTCTTGATGAAAGACTCGGTCTGGTTTCCAAAGATCTTCTTTGGTGGTAGTAAGGTCTTGTCAAGCTTGTGGCTAACAGTCAACTTAATAACAGAGACATAATTTTTTTAACTTGCAATAATCTGACTATAAAAGACATTGAACTATTCATTTGAAAAGGTTAAAAGTACCCTGTAACTAACATCACCGCATTCATGATAAACTATTACACCCACAGTTCCTTTCAGTACATTTTTGCTGAAATTTCTAATAACAAAGTAAATTCTCTGTAGCTCCTGCAGAGTATATTAATTTTTCTGCGACAAAATAATAATAATAATAATAATAGCTGTCCATCGTGAATGATGATGACAACTGTCTTTGATGTGTGAAGTTGTAACTCTATGGTGTGTGCGGAGGTGACTGTAGAGTCCAATCCTGGAATACAGTGCCACATCCCAGATGAGGCATACATGATATGGGTTGCACTTGTGGGTGTTGTGTTTTCTGTCTTTTAGGACAGCTTGTTTTCGTGACGGTTCTCAGCTACGCTAGTTCCTCTAGTGATGTTGCAGTACTATATTTCTCAGTTTTGCGTAATGGATTTCCAGCATGAGGTGTTTCTAAGTTTTTTTAGAGAAAATTTGAGAGTGTCATTGCAGTGTTTCTTCTGTCCACCTATTGGCTGCCTGCCCTCATCTTGTTCATCATGCATGAGTTGTTTTGAGATGTGTTTATGCACAACATGACTGGCCCATGTCACTGTGTCCTTCTGCGGCAGAGTCTAGACACCAGGAATGTTGGCTCTCATTAAGTCAGGTATTGATTTACAGACGGATCGATTGAAAAATTAACAGTACCAAGCTACAATCAGAGTACATTCAGGTTTACACTCAACTACACCAATGTAAATTAAATTACCTAACACTATGGGAATGTAAAATATATACATAAATAAATTAACATTTAAGTATTTTAATTCCATTAAGGTCTAGATGATAAGTTAAGTTCAATTTTTTTAATACAAATATTACAACATTTTTGTATATAAATTACATTCTATTACTTTTTTTAAATAGTACATCATCTTCCTGTACCATTCTTTCAATATTTGATAATATACAATTTATTTATCTACAGAACAATTTATATTTCATAATAACTCGTTGAAAACTCCAAAAACTAGAGTTTAATTTGTACATACATTCACAGAATGAAAATGTGAACAAAAATTGATTTGGCCACAGCATGTTTTTCAATTATGTAGTCGCCCGAGTGGTTACCGGGCCCAAATTTGGGATGTAAAGAATAGAACCACTGTTGCCTGCCATGCATGTCGAAGAGACAACTAAGGAGGTTTGGCTGAAATCGGATGCACATGTCCTAAACATGTAGAAGTCTATGCATTTAGGGGCCTGCCGAACCAATGTGCAACATATACACGTTTTTGCCAAAGATCAAACATATCACAAAGAGTGATTAAAATTGGTCGTAAGAAGAAACGCAAAGAAGAATTATGTAGTGAATGTGCCAAGCTGACTGCTGAACATGTGGAAACTGACTGATTACAGTAGAAGACCTCTCATATTGGCCGCAATAGCTAGTCTGTTCCCTTCTGCAGACATGACCAAACTATTACACATTGAGACTATTCCACTGAGGATCATATTTTTGTAACAATAAGCTATTGTGATTTAAATTTGTTACCTTTTCATGGAGATCATAAAATTCACTATAGCGATGCTTAACAGTCCAGATGTATGGTCCTACTGTTACAGTTATAATGTAAACCTGAAATTTAAAAATAACTACAGAAATAATCAATGTCTTAGATTCAAAGCAATTGTTTCATCAAAGAAGCTGATAAATTAATTACTGGGGTATGAACATCGAGGGAAAAATTTCATCTTCAAAAGTTATATCCTTAAGATGTTTCAGACCCAAGATGCTTCATACTCACTCAAAGGAGAAAATTATTTCCACATTTTATCCTTTTATTTTTTGGATGAAATTAGTTATGCATTTTATATGCAACAAGTGTATGAAGAATATATATATATATATGCTTTTTGCAGAATATTACTCTTATCACAGTCTACTTGAAAGACTCTTGATCCCTAGCCAGTTCTCCAGCTCCTTCCATTGAGATGTTAAAGATTCTACAATGTCCTGTTGCCATCCCTGACTTGGTCATCTACGCCTTATCTTCCAGAAACTATGCCCTTCATTACTGCTCTTTCCAAACTACTGTGATCAAAATATTTCAGTTTCTGAGATGCGATATTGTTTATGAGCCATTGTTCCTTGATGTTCAGGACATTAATGGTGTTTTTATTGCCTCTTTTCTTTGTCCAAGGCATTCTACAAATTTTTCTGTAACACTTTGTTCCAAAACATTAAATTTAAAAATGCATGTCATCAGAAGTTCTACTTTTGTTTCCTTGCTGGTGTTATACCACAGGTTTTTCATACCAATTATCCTCTGAATTATTAAGACCAGTCTCCTTTTCAAGTATGCCTTCATCAGTCTGTATGACACATGGTGATGATGAATCTCCTAATTTCTTTCATATCATATATATTGTTATTAACTGTATAGCATATTCAAAATTTTTTTATTTTTAACTCCATTAATGATAGAGCTGCCTGTGTGTTGCCGAGGCTCTCAAGGGGAGCAAAGAATAGTAATACTGCAATCTACAAGGCGAATGAGGCAACAGAGGTTGGGGCCTAGGGAAGTAACCTTAGTAAATAAAAAGCATCACAGAAATCGGATGTGCTGGCCTACTTGTGGGTGCATAACTGGTACAACATACAATTTCTCTTAGGCTCAGATGACATACAAATCACAAAGAGTGGTTAACAAGTGGTCGATATGGAGCGTTCAAGGAGATTATTTATAGTTATTTTGAGTTGACATCTTGTTTTGTTAGTGAGCATAATCTTAGTTTTTTTTACTTAAAAATAGTATAGTTTTCCTGTTTTTAAACAAGACAATATTAGCTGAAAGAATTATTTTAAACTATTTGAAAGGAGTATTGTGTCTTCTACACATCAAATATAAAATGAACTGCTGAATTTTAAGATCTATATTATAATAAATATTTATAAATAATGAGTAAATTGAGGTATTTGGGACATATAAAAAGACTCAAAGGGTTGAAGGTCCATTATGAGGTATTTCAACAAAGAGGAGAAGAGGAATACATCAGGCAAGTGAATAGAGATTTGATGATTTGAGCATGATGGTTTGAGCATAAAGGAGGGAGAGTATGCGATTGTTGAAGAGTTTGACAATAGCTTTCTCCTTTTGTGGTGAGTCCTGTGTATGTGAGCAGTGCCTATTTTGTTGTCTCATATGGATATGTGCAACTGCAATAATTTGGCACATGTTAGGGATTTATTCTATTTAAATGTTTAGTGAGTTGTGTGTGCCCTGTTTATAGTTTAAAGATTATGCTCTGTAGTCTGCATGGTAGTTTGCAACTGACACATGTGCTCATGACTCATCAAAACTTCCTCCCCATCACTGTTTATCATCTTCATTACATGATGTTTAATTGTTCATAATGTATTTCTATTTCTCCATCTTTTCTCCTCAATTTTTCTGCTGCCACAACACTGCTCTTCCTGTGGACTTCTTCTCAAAAACCTTCGGTTATATATATATATATATGTATATTATGGAGAGAGAGAGGTGTAACACTAATTACTTTTCCATCCACATGAACAAAACCCGACAGTGGGCTTCATAATCATTTGATTTGATTCTACAATATGTATGATATAGAATACAATATTATACAATTATTAGTGTGTAATGTATTTTTGTTATTGAAACGCTTTTAAATAAATTATTACTTAGTATATAATAAAGTCTTCATAGACCATTGTGACATACAGTGATTCACTATTTGAGTGATAAACAAATTATGTGACACTGGCATATCGACACCTTTACGCTGGCAATGATTGTTGTGATAACTCAAACTGAACTATAATATGTCACAATTTGTATTGTTTGCATATAATATAATATATATAATCCATTAAAATTGGATATCTATTAGGATATATATTACTTTGGCGAAAAGAAAACTAAATTGCCGTTAACAAATATTTTGATTATAAATAATATTCGGAAAGGAAACCCGTTTTTCTCCTTCTAGAATCAACCCCATGGAGCAGGGCAGGGTTTCGTAACTTAATCAACTTTAATGGCAAAAACTAAACAATCACTGCTAAACCCCGTATAATGTTCCGTTTGCTCTGCAGATCTTATATGTACATATCTTGAGCCCTTAAAATCGTGCAAATCCTTGCCAAAATTGGCCATGGCACTTAGCTCTTATGTAAAATTAATATAAATATTTACATATCACGTAAAAACACAAACATCGTTGTCAAACTGAGTTCCTCATTTGATGATTGAAATTAACTCCCTTAGTTGACCTTGCATTTACAAATACGTCTGCTTGCACTTTGTACGTAAACTGCGTTAGTGTAAAAAAGTTAAACTAGATGTTTTGACATTTTTTCCAATCCATGGTGCCGCGTTTGTGTTTATGCAATATCTTAAATATTTTATGTTGATATAACGATCGTTTTGTAAGCTAGGCAATTGTAGACATATAGATGATTTAATGCCTACGGCTACTCATATGATAATGTTGATATAATTAATATAACTTAACCCATGGTCGGTTTAGCAGTTATAAACTTACAAGTTAAGTTAGTAAGTTACTGCAATTTTCACAGTTTTGCATTTGGATAAACAAAACAGTAAAAACACTACCTATGCTTATACTATACCATAACTATATATCATTATATCGATAATAATACTATAAATAATTATAATAGTTCCATTAAACACAAAGATCATCTGACTGTTATTTCTGTTGTTTATTCTTGTCACTTACTTTTCTCGATATAGATATGTGCACATCATTATATTCTTTTCGTAATCATAAAATTATGTATTTGCACAGAAATGAGAAAGGTGACCTGTAATAAAATAAAGTTACTGATTCCAGCACATTTTCTTTACCTCTTTCTTTAAGCTAATAGTTCGGATGTCTTCTAATGGTCAACAACTGTGTGCAATTCAACCACTTGTTACCTGTCTACTTCTTTGATCTGTTCTATTAGAGCTTGTGTTATTTTTTTATTTTGTGTGACTACAGGGTCTAGGATTAAATACGATGGTGCTTCATTTTTAAACGTCCCCAACTTCCCTTTTACTCATCGGAGTCACCAATTAAGGGGAATTTTTTTCAATTTAATTAACTTAGTAGAGGTAAAAATAGAATAGGTCAGACAAAGACATCATCCCGGAAAATGAAATATATTATATTCTTCTTCAGCGATCTCTGGGCATGCGCTTAATTTACTGTGGACCACAAATTGGGCAGTCAGCTTCAGGTCCGTAAGGTTTCCCCAAAGCTTAGTTTTCAGGTCGACTGGGTGTGGCCACATGTTTCTTCTCAGCTCACCCAGGAGAGGACAGTCTTGCAGGATATGCTCCGGTGTCTGTTCCGCCTGCTAACACTGGCAGAGAACTGTTTGACTTATTCCTAGTCTAAAATATATAATATCCAAAAAGTCCTTGTCTAAAAGGATCTTCTTCTCTTGCTCGTTCTTTTACAGCCGTTTTTATCAGTCTAATGTGATATATAAACAGCCTAACACCAAAAACGGATGTACGTTCACAACCTTGGGGATGAGACAGATGGTGACATAGAGAGAAAATTCTGGATAATACAACTTCATAGCATGAACAAAATTTAATATTTGAAATTATAGTCATTACTCAGGACAAACGTTTGTGGATATCTGTGATTGCCTATGCCAGCCAGCATGTCACATATAACTGATAACCTAATTGAAGTAATAGATAAGAAAGACAGCATCATTAAATATATTTTCAAGCAACCTTCAAATTTTGTAACAGTTTTAGTAAGTATTTGCAGTGCAATAGTCAGTAGGCATGTCAGTGGTCTATATTCTCAGTACCAATTCTCGAGAAGAGATCGGTTCAGAAATGAAGACATCAGGGAAAAAGTGGGTTCAACATCAGTACTGAACTTCATCAAGAAACAACAAATTAAATGGTTCGGACACATAAGTAGATTGCCAACAGACAGTGCTCCTAAAAGAGTAATGCTACTCTGATGCAGTGGATACGAAGCAAAAATCTGTCCACGCAAAAAGTGGACCTCAGAGATAACATAGACGATGAAAGGCGCTGTTTATGAAGCGCACATAATTTCTTGTTCTATAAATTTCTGATGCTGTGAGGCAAAACAGGATTAGAGAACAGAAGAAAGAAAGAATTCTGTTTATAGTATAATCTGTATGTACTTCATGTAAAACATGTAATATCTGTTTGCTTTATTTCACATGACATAACAGAATCTGGACAAGTTACAATCAGCACTACACAGTTGTTTATCTGACCTATTTCATGCTTGTGGTTACACACACAACATTAATAGCTTCCCCAAACTCTAAAAATAGAGCTGGTCATGCCATTCCAGTAAAGTTCAAACTTTTAAAATTAATTCTGTATGATGCCATTCATTTTCTGTTGCTAAACAAGTTTCAACTGTTTTATCAGTTATAATAAGCACATAATCATTGTAATAACAAACAGTTACATAAGAAATACAACTACTAAGGTTGTAAACATATGGGGAAAAGCTAATTCACTTCTTTCTCTTCTTTTGTCCCGCACACTGTTACCGGGTTGTTAGCCCAGTGTCATGGTTTTATGTGTTTGTATTCACTATGAAGTGAAAAACAAACTATATGGTTGTACTCTTTTTATAT
This sequence comes from Arion vulgaris, assembly GCA_020796225.1. Classification (NCBI taxonomy): domain Eukaryota; kingdom Metazoa; phylum Mollusca; class Gastropoda; order Stylommatophora; family Arionidae; genus Arion; species Arion vulgaris. The sequence continues at coordinate 41,967,819 of CM036765.1, read as the reverse complement.
TTACCATAATGGCAAGAATAAATGAACATTGGGACAAAACTCAAATGTAACATTTTAACACATCCCATGACATTGTATGTGGTCTAGTAGTAATTAATTTGCAGAAGAAATTATGTCCTTATCTACTATAAAGATAGAATTGTATAAATATATGCTGTAAATTTGGCATATAAATTAACAGAGAAGGGTATGTCCAGGAAATCTTAAACTAGCCATCTAAAGCATAATGAGTGCATTAAATTTAACGGAAGCAGTCAATATGTTTGTAATGACAAAGTTCGACCAATGCTTCTGTGAGTGCAAGGAACTTATAAAAGCAGCCAAATGTGAACCCGAACAAGAAAGGTATTTCTAATTAGTGTATGTAATTATCACATTATTTAGTAATCAAGATAGCATTAATATTTAAAATTGTGTTATCATAAATAATATGTGGGAAAGAATAGAACTACAAAGCAAGTGGTGTTGAAAACCTTTGTCAAACCAATTGTTCAGAAAACTTCTTGTGTTCACACACTAAGAATTTAGGTGTAGTCAGAGCACCTGGTTTGACTGTTTTTGAGTGAAGACCTGCTTTCCTTATTATCAGTGGCCCCACACCATACAGGTGTGTCTTCTCTGACTTCAAGGGTCTTAGAAAACTACTTAAATCGTACAGTATATGTTTTGACTAAGTTTTCCTGCTTTGAAATTAGCTACAGCCAAGTCTCAATGATTCTATTCTGAAGAGTCTTTTTCTTCTTCGAACGCACCATATCGAAAACTTATTAACCACTCTTTGTGATTTGTATGTGATCTGAGCCTAAGAGTGATTGTGCGTTGTGCACGTTATGCACCTACAAGTAGGCCAGCACATCCGATTTCTATAATGCATTTTATCTACTAGGAAGCTTCCTAGGTCCTACATCAGTTGCCTCTTATGATATGCCTTGTAGGTCGCAGTGCTTTGCTTCCCTTGTGTGCTCCCCGGCATCACATGGGCGGAAATTCTGAAGGGTCTAAAGGCGCAGGTTTAATGTCATTGCTCCAGGTTTCCCCATATGGCTCTGTCCCTGTCAGCAGAAATTGCACGGTATCGTCCAAAAGTTTTGCACAAAACATGAATTCTGTAGCTCCAGGTACAGTCCTAGGGATCTCATGAAAACAATTGCACATGTGACTCGGTTCAGATTGACAGGCAAATGTCTCAACTACTTCGCCATGATTCTATATTGTAATTTAAAAGAAAAATAATGGTGATTAGAGGGATTGCTGCTCTTAATTACATCACAAGTTGTATGAGCACTTATGTTTTACAGGAACCATAAACTTATAGAAGCTGCAACAGCACTTGGTATCCAGGCCCTGGCAGAGACAGACACTTGGTATTGTGTGATAGCGTTTATTACTGATGTGTATGGCACTGTAGACCTATGTCCACCTAGCATTATCCAACTTTGGTGAGTGTTGCATTTTCAAATATTTCTTGCATCATCATTGAATTTTTATTTGTTTTATATTTAGACCCATCTTCCCATGCTGTCTGGCAGAGTAGATTCCCAGATATAGTATTAAACACTGATTTGTATAAGAGACTAAAACAATAAAATAGGAATAGATAGGATACATATTCATTAAATAATTCAGCAGTATAACTCTTGAGAGCCATAGTAGCATAGCTATTAGAGAACTCACTTCTTATCCACATGGTCCAGATTCAATTTCACAGTGAGCGTGGAGAATATTTGTCCAACCCAAACGTCTCTCAGGTCGACTAAATTTTATTAGGTACCAGGAAAAGCACTGGGAAGTAAAGACATGATGTTGACCACATCATGTGCGAAAGATAAATTAAAAATACAGGCCTAACACTGTATTCCCAAATATACCACAAGGTGTGAAAAATGGTTCCTTTCTCTCCCTACCATAACTTCTTCCAATGTTTTCAGACATTGTACACTTCTAAAGTTGCTAGTGGCCGACTGGAGTCTGTGAAAATGTCCCACATAGCTTGTTTTCTATGACATGGGTGTTGGTCATGTGCGTTTCCTCTGTTCATCGTTTATTAGATACTCTTACAGGATGTCTTACAGGACTTGCTGGTGCCACATATGCATATGTTAGTACCATCTATTTTGTACTTGTTACACTGGTGGTACCTGTCTATTGTGCCCAGTTTCCAGCTAGAAAATGATATGGTGAATTGGTAGTAAGTATCATCTTTGTTTTTTATCTAGATATCTCGCCCATTTGTTCTTGTAAGTCATTTCTATCTTTGCTTTCGCCTTCTCATATGTTGTGGTAGTGTCTCTATGTGGCAATATGCCACCTGTCTTCTTCTAACCAGGGCTGCGTTTTCACTCTTGGGTAGCCAATGCCAGTTTGTAGAATCTGCATGTGTTCTGCAATTGTGGAAGACTAGTGTAAAGTGTATTATGAACAGATGGGTGTGGTGGGAGGAGTTCTTGTCTAGATTTATGTAGTTCAGGGCATTCAAGCAAGATATGCTGTGCTGTCTACATGAATGACTGCACTTTCTACAGTGTGGTGTGTGTGTGGGGTTTATTCTGTGTAGGTGGTAATTCAGTTCAACATGTCCTGTTCTTTACTGGAAGATAGTGCTTTGATCTTTTCATTGTAGTAGATTTATAGCCTGCCTAATCCACAGTGGGGTGATATCCACTGTATTACCACTCTCAACATTTTTTAAAGTATTTTCTGTAGTGCTGCTTGCAGTTGCAGTGCAGTAGTAAAAAAAATGCTACATTGTCAATTCATACTTCTCAGACATTCTGCCGTTGCTTTTAGGGGCTTTGCTCAGTAGTTGCTGGAGAACCTTCCTATCACTATTGTTAGCTTTCTATGTTCCATATTACTGAGTACTATGAGGACTCCCCATACTCCATTTTCAGTTGCATTTGTTGCAGTCCCATCTGTATATACATGGGTCCACCTGTTGTCTGGGAGGTATTCCTCTATGTACTCAGTGGCCTGGAAGTTTCTTTCTGCACTTGTATGGGGGTTTCTGTCTGCTGTCCTTGCAATGTTCTTATTTAGTTGTAGGAACTGGCATGAGTCAGCTCTCACAACCACCTTATGACCAATGAGACCTGATACCATGCTACAGTATAACTTCAGATGTGGTACTTCAAAGTAGGATTTTTCTGTTTGTAAGATCTTACAGTTACCCATCTATACAAATTTGTGTTCTCATGCATAATGTGCATACACATTAGTCAAAATTTGGATGTGCCTGTCCAACAAGGGTTTAATGGTGGACACTCAGAGAGGGGGGAATGACATATATTTTCGTTGCAAACCACAATCACAAAGAGTGGCTAATTTGATTGATAAGAACAAACGCAAACAGCTGTGGATATTTTTTATTATTCTATACTTGCCATGTGTTGGTATATCTGAGTGGTTTGGGTGTAATTTCAGTCCATGATGATTGTTTTCTCATCATCATTTTGGTTGTCTCTGCCCCTTCCTAACCCATTCATTCTGTGGTGTATTAGGTGGTGGTCTAGTCCCATTAACATTTCTGCTTGTTTCATTTTTCTGCAGTCTCTTACATCCTCCATTGGTTGTAGTCTTTTCCATTTCTTGTATTGGGACAGATTTTAATAATTCTCATAGCTTGCAGTATTGTGTCCCAATGGTAAAAAGGAGATGATATCCAGATCTTTAACTAGCGGTCATTGAACATGATAATTATTTTATCCAGAGGTACCGTTTTCTCACATCTAGAACTTTGTTTGCAGTGCTGATGTACACTTAGACATTATGATTCTGCTGTCTTTATTTCAACAGATTTACATAATAAGTACATTTGTTTTTCTAGTTTTTGTTTCCTTTAAAATTGCTATCTTTGATATTATTTCAGTACCCTTTTGCATGCTCAAGTTAAAGAATATTTGCCTTGCCACAAAGTTGTGGAGATGTGGCTAAAGAACAGTCACAATCAGAACCACAAACAGTACAGTCAGGTACTCAATGTATTTGTATAATTAAGCACATGTAGGCTAATAACAAAAGAGAAATCTCAAAGTAAAGCAGCAAATTTTACCCTTTCTCTCACAGTATGTGTCCAATGAAATTTTAATTAGCAATAATCATCTTGTTAAATTATTTTTTTCCAACAATACTTTACTCTAATTGAATTATTTATAATGTAAAATACTATATCTGACCTTATTTTCTGCATAATTTTACATGTCAACGATGTTTCTTCTTTGTTATCCCTGAAATGGGTGTTTCTTATGCTGTTTTGCAACTTTTGGTCCCAACATGCTTGTTTTCAGCATTTTTTAGACTGGGTTTGTTTTTCCTTTTTGATTCATTCCTGTTTGCCTAGCCAGACTGAGTTTGTGCAACCTGAGGTTCACCGCATGGAAATAAAGTAGGATCCTATCAGCTCTTATTTGCTGACCTGACTAATATCGTCTCATTCACTACATCTTAGTTCAGTAAGAGTGTTTATGTTACAATTGTGTACTCATAGATGAGTTTACATTAGCTAGATTTACAAGATCAATTAACCACAAAAATTCATCACTGATTTTCCATTCTTTCTGTTCCAGGTTGTCCGCACATATGCATACCACATACTTTGTCCGACTGGTTCATATGAACTCCTCAAGGAAATAGCTGAGAATTGTGATTCTCTTACACAGACCGAAAGAGCAGCCTTGTTTCAGCTTTCCCAGGTCTATTTTACTATACAAAATAAATATATGTTAAACAGTTTGTCATCATCATTATTGACCTCTTTGTCTCAGGAGACAACATGTTTTGTGTCACGTAGTTTGTTCTGTGCTGAATCACATCATCTGTTGTGGTTGTAATTGCTGTAATGACCAATTATGGAGTGGCAATCCTGGTCACATTTGCTGCAGGTAAAACTGGAGATGACATAGGATGGTCTCTCTGCTCTCTTTTGCCTCCATATTCGATGGTGTTTTTCATCTTTTCAAGCCATCCCTCACTGGTTCAAAAATGGCTGAACTATACAAATTAAATATATGTTAAATAATTTGTATCTCAGAAAAAAGCAAGTCATAACTTTCATACTCTGCACAAGTCATATTAGAAATGTTTCAAAACATGGATAAAATCCAAAAGCCAAGATGATTACACAGCATACAGAACAGCGAGAAGACATAGTAAACAAGTAATCAAAAATCAAAGACAGAATCGTGGGAAAAATACGGAGAACAACTGTCATTACTATGCAAAGAACAGCCATGAAATTTTTCAAAAGTGTCAATTCCATGAGGATAAGAGACGAAAGTTTCAACCCCACTGACATTATTAATGATAAAAACGGTACACCGATATTTAATACAAACGGAAGGAAGAACAGATGGAAAGAATACTTCCAAGAACTACTTAACCAACCACCAACACCAACTGCGAATAGATTTAAAAACAACACAAGCATAGAAGAGCCAAATATACTCATCCAAGAAATAGAAGAAGTTGTGAAGAAGAGTCCACGTCACAAGGCAGCAGGTATAGACGGTATAACCAATGAAGCAATCAAGGCATGCGGAGAAACAGGAATACAATGGATACATAGAATCTTCAAGTCAGCCTGAACAGAAAGAGAAGTCCCCAAAGATTGGCAGAAAGCCATCATAATACCAATATGGAAAAAAAAGGGCAACAAAAGAGAATGCAATACATACAGAGGCATATCGTTATTAAGGACAGACTGCACCCTATATTTAGCATTTTTCTTAAAAAAATGAAATTTGAGTTTTTATATTTTAGGTAATACATCCAATTTCGAACAAGAATCTATCTTTAGTTTGAAAAAAATGTAGTTTGTATTTTAATTACATTTTTAACTAGGCATGTATATGTTTTTTTAGCTAATTATATAGGAAATATCATAACTTTGCTTCAACAGATGGTAGCAAAGTGTTTATAGTAATATGGTAGTGCAAATAGATTAACTAATAGCATCATTAAACTTATGGAGCGTGATTATGATGAGCTTGTATGAAAAATTCTGGGAAACTAGAGCCAATTGGTTGGATAAATAGTATTTGAGCCATATTTAAACATCACAAAGATAACCATGAGAACTGCGATAGGCTGAGTAGCTTGTGCCCTAAAGATAAAGTTTTAGTTGATTAAAACACACTGCCTAATTTTATTGTTAGCAACATAATGCAAGTATTTGTCAAGCTATCTTGCGACTTCGTTGACAAAATATATTCATGGTGGTTCTCACAATGCTAATGAATCTTTCCATAATCTTATATGGACTTGGTGTCCTAAGATCTCATTTACTTTGAGGAGGAGCTTAAAAATAACTGTCAATGATGCCAATATTGTAGTTAATAATATGAAATTGTGCCGATATGAAACTTTTGTTTTAGTTTAACTTTTCCTTTGGAAAACATTATTTTCAGTATTTTGCTGTCATCTATAAAACCACATATCTTCCTTGCTAATAAAGAATTTAGGCACAAAAAGATAGAAAGATGTAAAACAATTAGCATTAGCATCTAAAGCATGGGCTGAGGCAAGTTTGTATGCTCCTGGGGATCTTAAAGTAAATTAATTTGGTCAATAATTGAAAATATGTTAGTTTTTGGCTTTTTCTCAAAATTGTCATTTTCCATAAATGTATGTCACTAAATACACGTTTTTCAAAAACTACTCAAAGGATTGCTGTATAAATTTGCATACTTCTTTCTTATGCATATTTGATCATCCCTTACCACTTTAATAAGAATTCATTGAACAGTTTTTGTGTCTCGTGCAAAAGAATATCTCCTACCCCATATTTTTGAGTCAAAAATCTGGATTTGCATTTAAAAATTCATTTTATTATACTTTATAAATATTTTGCTACCAGTTCAAGATATGCTGATTTACAATAACATCTGAAAGTTCTATAGTGCTAACCTGAATAGAACATAAATCATCCTGTATTTTGCAAGGTCACTTTTTGGGCATTTTCCTTAAAACCCTCTATATTAAATTTTTTAATAGAATATACAGGCTTGGATTTTTGAAAATTTTTCCGCGTTTTTACATCAAGTTGCCGCGTTTTACATCAAGTTGATCATTTAGAATCATAAACGCAACCTCAATGATCAATATTTCTGTTTAGGGGTGCCGTCTGTCCTTAAGTCATGTTGGGAAATTATATGCTAAAATTTTGGAATCTAGAATCAAACCTATAATAGAACCACAGCTGAACATCGCTCAGTTTGGGTTCAGAAAGGGAAGAGTTGCACTGATGCCCTGTTCACACTAAGGCAACTCAGCGAAAACACCATAGAATATGACAAACAGCTCAACTTAGCATTCATAGACCAAGAAAAGGCCTTTGATAGAATAAACAGAAACAAACTATGGGCCATACTAAGTGAATATGGAATTCAGGGCCAACTATTAGACAATATTAGAGCGCTATACCAAAAATGCTCAAGCGTAGTCACGAACAAGCGACAGCCTGACAGACAATTTGAATTATCATCAGGAGTAAGGCAGGGATGTGTGCTTCGCCTATACTTTTCAATATTTACATAGACAGGATAACGCAAGAAACCAAGACAGATAACAACCTCGATAACAACTACAATTTAATAAACGAACTACTCTTTGCAGATGATCAGAGTATAATTTACAACAACGAACACAAACTTCAACAACACATAAATGCCCTGCAAGCGACATGCGAAAAATATGACATGAAAATTAACACCTCCAAAACAGAAGTCATGACAATAAGCAGGTCAACAGGTCAACTAAATATACACGTGAATAATGTCAAAATACAACAGACTCCAGAATTCAAATATCTCGGAGTATATTCACAGCAGATGGAAAGAGAAATCGAGACTAGATGCCAGAAGGCAAATGCAGTGACATACCAACTGTCACCACTATTAAAACATCCAAGCATTAACATGGCAGTCAAACGACAGCTGATAAACTGCATATTTATTCCAACTCTCTGCTATCAGTACCAAACATGGCCTCTGACTAAGACACAAGAAAGAAAGATTACTACATGTGAAATGAGATGTCTACGAAAGCTGTCAACGTTACAAGGCGAGATAGAGTGAGAAACGAGAATATCAGAAGCATTGTTGGTACTTTACCATGCATACAGTACATCGAGAAGCAAAGATTCAAGTGGTTCGGCCATTTAATGAGAATGGAACCACATTTACTACCATCACGTGCCTATAATAATCGACACTCAGGGCGCAGAGCACGAGGCAGGCCAAGAACACGATGGATAGATAACATCTCAGAGTCCCTGCGAAAGCATGGACTGACGTCAAGCGCAACACACCTGGCACAAGATAGGAAACTAACTCTCCCCACGACAAATGTGGTTAAGATAAGATAAGACCATCTTTTCAACTAGCTAAAAGATAGGAGCTTTTCAATGAGTGTAACTGTGATATTGACAGCACAACATCTACACATCTTTTACAGACATATGTGGAGTAGAGTAGACTGATATGGTCAGCATCATTAAAGAACAAGCTCGTTGGGAATGTCAAAGATTGATCACTTTTATTTTAGCACATTCAAGTTAATGACTGTTAGCAAACAAAGATAAAGTCATTTTTCTATGAACACTTTCCTTTGTACCCACTAAATTTTGGAGACTTCTTTTTCTTCTGTGATCAACATCAGCTATGCTTACATTCTGACATGGTTCTGAACAACATATTTTAGACAGTCTTGCAAGACTTGTTCTAGGTACTCTGCAGTCACAAGTTGCATAGTTACTGAGGTCTGTTGTGTACAGATGGACTCTGAGACTACAATGCCCTATTCTGAGCCTGAATATTTTTGTTTAGTTAAAGCAATGATCTGTATATATGTGTATGTATAAAAGCTCTGCAATACTACATAAAAACATACTTATAAAAGCAAGTTATGGATGTTGACCTGCTGAAAAAAGATCATTGCATAAAGGAGACTCATTATCAACACATTAGGAGGTGACAATCACTATTTTTCTGACATGTAATGACAAAGGGAGGTTTAGAACACATGACAAAGAGCAAAATCATTTGGAACAAGAGAGAGGACAACAAATGAACATTCATCTTTATTTTTGTCCCAGGTGGAAGAACTTGTTAGCTTCAATTAATAAACATTCCAAGGATTACCTGAGGAAAGTATATAAACTACTAATTAATGCTGTCCTTGTATTCAACAGGCAAGCTGAAGGAGCCAAGCTTCTTGAAGGAGTGCAAATGTGGTTTGGACTACTGGTTCCCTGACTACAGATCAATTCTTGAGGTTCTAAACTTCAAGTACCCCTGAAGTCTGAGAAGACATGCCTGTATGGCAAGGGACTCTGATAAAAAAGGATAGGCCTACTCGCAAAAATAAGTCAGAAGCCTTATCAGGGTCCATGACTAAGCCTGAATTCATAGTGGGTGAACCGAAGGAGTGCAGCTGTTGACCATATGTTCTAAACCTCATTTTCTCATAACATGCCCAAAAAATGATGATTACCTCTTTTAGTGAAAATCGTGGCATATCCCAAAGGGCGTAGCCATCAACCACAGTAAACAAGTCGTTGATTTTCTAGGCACCACTTATACGTTCAGTAGTTTGCCATTGCTTTCTGACGGTGGCGCCATCGTCCTTTGTTAAAATCAACGGAAACAATTTGCAAGCAAACTGTCCGAAGCGTGATTCGAACTCAGAACGTCGGGGTTAATAGACCGTCGGAGTCACTAACCCCTAGGCCACAGACGCCTCTTTTAGTAGATCAACATTAAATAGCAGTCACAGATCTATAACCTATGGAGATTCGTTGTTTATGACCCACTTCCATGTCAGTACTGTTCTATATAGCACTAAAGGACTCTCCGACTTCAATAGACTTGTTGCATATAATGTACATTTTCTATTATGTTGTATCTAATATTGTTGGTCTATACTGTTCTTTATTTGTCTTCTTCGAACACTCCATATCAACCACTTGTTCTCCACTTTGTGTGATTTGTATGTGATCTGAGCCTAAGAGTGATTGTACTTTGTGCCAGTTATACACCTACAAGTAGGCCAGCACATGCGATTTCTACGCTGCTTTTTATTTTATTTACATGGGTAGCATCCCTAGGACCTACATCAGACGACATTTACTGTAGGTTGCAGTGGTACTATTCTTTGCTTCCCTTGTGGGCCCCAGCACCACATGGGCGTCTTTATTTGTGATCTACTACCTGTTGTTATCAGAGTTCTAAATTAATAATAATGCATAGAAGTATATGCTTCATTCTTTGTTTGCTCTACAACCACTTTTTGTGGCCTGTATGGGGTCCTAGAGCATGCGTTTGTTGTGTTAGTTAAGCAACTACAGACCTGTAGGCAAGCACATCTGATCTCTGCATGCTTTTTATTCGAGTTTGCCTCCTTACAACAAACATTTAACCTAAGGGTGTCCATCTCCTAGACAAGCCAGTCCTGTTAGCTTTGAACCTCATGGTTCAGGTTGGCTTGTGTATAATCAGCAGGCTACCTATTTTCACCCTTCCTACGAGAGACTAGTTGACTCTGCTAATGCAGAGCTATGCGTAGAACACACCTTGTAGACCACACAAGTATTTAATTTGTCTTGACAGTAACAATCAGTGTAAACTTATACATTCTAAAATTTTGATCAATTGCTCTTCAGACAAGACGATATGAGGAGTCCAAATGTATAGGAAATAAAACGGACTGTACAGAACTTCCAGATAACTTAACCAATACTGGATTAGTGTCTGTGAGTGAGAGGACACATCTCGGACTTTCTTCCGAAAGGACTCATCAAAATCTAAGTAAAAAAACTGCAGAGGAACAAGATGTTGATAATGGTAATAACAATAATGAGACCAATTCAAGAAGCAGAAAAGCAGAAAGGAGGCCATGTGGTAAGTTAAAAATACATTTCATACATTATATTGAAGAACTAATTTATGCCAATAGGATGCAATGAGAACCATATTACTCTTATGTTCGCCCGAGTGGTTACCGGGGCCCAAATTTGGGGTGTAAAGAATAGAACCACTGTTACCTGCCACGCATGTCGTAAGAGGCGACTAAGGAGGTTTGGCTGAAATCGGATGCACATGTCCTAAACGTGTAGAAAACTATGCGTTTAGGGGCCTACCAAACCATGTGCAACGTGTACACGTTCTTGGCAAAGATCAAACATATCACAAAGAGTGATTAAAATTGGTCGTAAAGAACGAACGCAAGAAGACTCTTATGTTGTTTGTTTGCAATCCACTATCAACCACTTGTTAATTAATCTTTGTGATCCTGCGTGTGGCTTTTGCCCTGGTCCACTAAGAGTTAAAATCAATGGAAGACAACTTCAGTCACTGAAAAACATCATTTAGTACTATTTGTCAGTAGAGACATTTGTCAAAATCCATAATTACCAACACCAGCTGGTGCTTAATGATGTGTAATAAAACTTACTTATTTTTGTTTGTGTGTTTTCAGATTTTAAAACAGTCCAATTGCTTAAGTGGTTATATGAGATTGTTGTGACAAAGCTAAATTGTTTCAAACATCCACGATTCAGTCTCCTGTTAATGGCAATTTTAGCAGTTTGGGCTCTCATTCAGACACAAACAGGTAGTTTTTTTTGTGTTCTTAAATGTTTAACTCTTTGTTTAGTATGTCATGTTCTTACCTGATATTATAGTGAATGATATAGCAGAGTACTTACCATCACAAGATGGTTTCATTTTTCTAAAATCTTTTATTTACCTATAGATTTATGTTTATTAAAAAGGAAACAAAAGAACACCTTTCAATACTTCGATCATGTCCATCTGCACATGATAGGTGATGAGGCCACCATCGCGCTGGGCGCCTTTACTGACCAGTGCTTTTCCTAGCTCCATTTGCCTTCTGTATTCTTATTCTGGCATATCTATCCATTCCTCTCTCTTTAGCTTCAGTGTTTCCAGGGTCTACGTCTGTCACCTTACTTTATATTGTACCTGTAGCCCCAAGTGTGATTCTATCTCTTCAAGTGAGTTTCACCCAGGAGATTGGGTTGTGGTTTGCTTGGTTATATCTCATCTTTGTCCTATGAATATTTGCCCCTAGTTAGGTTTTCTTTCTGTCAGCTATGAATTCAGGTGTAGTCATGGTGTTTCTGATTTTGCATGAAGGCTTGCTTTCCTCATCAACGGTGTCCCTCAACATTCAGGCAGCCGTACTCAATTTCAAAAGCTTGTAATTTAGATCCCCATGTTTTTTGTTTGTTTTTTCAGTCCGCTATCAACTCAGACGAAGTTTCATCTCTGAAACTGATTTTTGCGTTAAAATCTGTTTTTCCAATTTCTTACAATGGCAGCAGCGTGCACACTGTAAATTACTTTACACTGGCAGCTGTGTGCTCAATGTACTTGTAATTAGTATTCCCTCGCATACAGGCAGATTTTCTCCGACTTCAGAGGTACTCACGTTATCGTCCTGAGTAAGACCAGGGACTCGAACAAAATGCCGGACAGTAGGTTCGAACCCGAGCTATGAGGCGTCTCACAGCTAGCAGGCCGAGCTACTATCACCTACTCTAGGCAGTCCCCGATCCCCATGTAAAGATTGGGGTTTCTATAGTCTGAGAACTGTATGCATACCGAAATATCTTGGCCCAAGCTGGTCTCAAACACAGAATTTTCATGGCTTGTGGTTACTAACTACCCTTAGTTTATTTACTGATAAAGTGTGTTTAGCTATTCTGCATCTGGTTACATGAATGGAAGAGGGATATATCAACGAAATTCAGATATATGTCAGAGAGTCCATTTCTGGTAGTAGCTACTAGTAGTTAGTGAGAACAAGGGTGATAGCAGACATCCGTCATGTTCCTGTTCCAAATATGTCCGTTTTTCATTACGAAGACCTCTACCATTCATGTAGCTTTACTAGGTTAATTTCAGTTTTCAGAGGGTTTCCCTATCGATGTCAAAGGCATCTCATAATCCACAAATCCAATATAGACGAGTATCCAATATTTGATACTTTGCTCTATTATTTAATGTTGCTATCTGCTCCTCTATTTCCAAGATGATTCTGCTTAGTATTATTCCTCTATAGTTTGCAGAATCCTGGAGGATCCTTTTTAATTTCCATCACCCAGTTTCTGCTCAGTAATTTGTGCAATACAGGTGTTTAAATTGTCTTCAACAGCCTTCGCTGAGATACAATCTAGACACTTTCCGACCCTTTTAAAAGTTTGATGGCTTTCTAATCTCTTTGGATGGTTTCTCAATTAAATCCAAGTCCACATGTCCTAATTAAAATACTAATCTAAAAGACAATCTTTCAAAGAATATTCATTTGTCCACATGTCCTAATTAAAATACTAATCTAAAAGACAATCTTTCAAAGAATATTCATTTGTTTTTTATTATAATCTTTTCTATTCAGGTGATCCTGTTTCAAGTTTGGGTCGTGCTGTTATTTTGTGGAGAGTACTTCTCCAGAGGCTTGGAATTGTGTCGTAAATTGACCACAAACTGGACTGCTGTGATTGTTATGATAAAATGTGATCACAAATTGGACTTTTGTACTTCGCTTTTCGAGTATCTCTTATAAGCCAGTCGGGATGATTTCTTTTTATTTAGTTATTTAACACATGCAACCGTCCGAGTGGTTACTGGGACTCAAATTTGGGGTGTAAAGAATAGAACCACTTACCTGCCACACATGTCGTAAGAGGGATTAAGGGGGTTTGGCTGAAATCGGATGCATGTCCTAAACGTGTAGTCGTCTTATGCGTTTAGGGGCCTACCAAACCAATGTGCAACATATACACGTTCTTGGCAAAGATCAAACATATCACAAAGAGTGATTAAAATTGGTCGTAAGAACGAACGCAAAGAAGAGCACATGCATCACAACTGAAAAGTGTGCGCCTTCATTTGCCCTACATATACATTATTTTAGCTCATCCAGATGCTAAATGTAATGACGGACAGCAGCTTTACATTAGTCTGATTTGATTTCTGTCAAGAGTTCTAATATGTGGCCTATGTTTTTTCATGTCTCTGAACTGGCCAATCTTACCTACCCAAAAATCACTGGAAAATAGACCAAATGGTACACAGAACAAGTACTTTTGGATCATTAAACAGTGTTCAATACCAGAAACCCACAAATCTGTATTTAAGTAACATGAATGCACCACTGTAAAGTCATCTATCCAGGAATCATTGTTAGTAGCTACCAGGAAGCATGTTAACTGTTCCAGCATGATACATCAGTATCTCATGTGTATATGTCAAGAACAGGTCTTCTTCAATAGTACACTTGCATCTATATTGCATTAAACTTTCATATTTTTTGTCCAACATCTGCCCATTTGATGCCATTATTTATTTTGCATGTATTTTCAGTGCAACAAAATTTAGACAATGATCTGATAAACTGGTCATTTGGTGTCTGTCATAAGCTTGTATTTGTTAGTCATTGTTCTGATTTGACGTGGCTGTCAAAGACTCTAAGATCAGATATTTTTTCAGAATTGAAAATTAGTATTCTGCTGATACAAGCGAACCAAACCTCCATATAATGGAGGCTGAAAACTGGGACCGATGGGGGTGGTTCGATCATATCGAAATATCCTTTCCATGAAGAACTCATTAGAGGCAGATCATGGCTGAGTCAGGCGGAAGATACTCTTAGGAAACCGTGATCCTTCCCAGAATCCTGGGAATTGAACCCAGAGAGGAATCGATTTCTGTGTCACCTCAATTTCAGAGTTATTACATTTATTAAGAAAAACTGCGAACAAAATAATCCATTACTGAATTAACATGGAGGTTGAGGCCTTGAATGACATCAATGATACAGATGTGGTTATTTACACTGATGGTTCTGTAATTCGCCAACAACGCTGTCCGTGGGTTTTTCAGCACTCAGAAGGAAAAATAATAGGCCAGTGGGGCCTACGCAACAACCACAAGTAGTTTGACAATGGAGGTTTGGGCGGTGAAATGGTTGGCATTTCACAACTACTCTTGTGTATTCATACTCAGTGACACCATGAGCATGATTCGTAAAGTCAAATCGGGAGCGGTGAGATGCAACTATGTGGAGGTACCTGTACAGAAAATGATCAGTGAAATCATTTGTCTCTGGGCACGCAGGAGTTAGGGGTAATGAGCGAGCTGATATGATTGGCTGGCTCATTACATAATATTAGGAACTGCCATGGATCGAAATGAAATTCACACAATAAGTCTTTCCAACAGAGGAGTTTCGCTGACCAGATTGAGATGGCTGTCAATATTGGTGCAGCCCGACATACTAAATATGCAAAGAGATTGATTAATTATCAAACTGGTGTGTTGGGGCTAGCTATGGATATGTCTGGAGTGCAATGATGATAGTCCTCATATAACTGATAACTAGAGAATAGATGATTTAGTGGATACCATTGCATTGCAACAGATTGGGACAACTAAATAACAATGAGAAAATACGAGAAGCATACCAGCTATAACTACAATCATAGGACATGTGATAAACATTAAGCAGAGGATGGATATTACCGTCACAAGTCCCATGGGAGAACTAAATACAAAACTGTAGCGTTTAACGTGATTGAAGTACCATATCCCAGTAAAGCATGGATCCCAAAATACATAAATGGTTCAGAAACTAGATCAGTGAGGAACAAAGGAGCAGGAATTCATGTATGAATCCCACACCCAAAAAATGAACCCTTTGGAAAATTCTCCAACTAATCGGCTAAAGTACAGGCTTGAAACATTGCAGCCAAGACACTAAAAAATGCACAACCCAGCAGATTGTATCCTCACCGATGCACTGTTCTGCAAGACACACTAAGTGAGCTGGATACCGCCACACCAGAAAACGAGAGCGTGGCGCTGCAGTGGATACCGTCACACTGTGGCATACCAGGAAACAGAGCAGACAAATTAGCAAAGGAGTGAGCTGCACAGGAACAAAAGAATCAATCACTTTCTAGGGAGAGAAAACTCAGGCTATTAGGAAAAAACCAGCAAAGAGACAAGTCACCACTATCTAGATAGCGGCAAGACATCGTTTAGACTCAATGGCACACAATAGACTGGACAGACAGCAGAACACACCCTGCAAGTTTGTCACTTGATGAATCAACTGCAGGAAGCACACACCGACAACAATCCATGCAAAGCTGCATGGAACCCATGAACTAACAAAACACAGCAACATATACCCAGAGAAACAGACTCAGTTGTGTAGACAATGACCAACAGCCAACTGTCCAGAACAGACCAAAAAGAGGCACCATTAGTGTACTAGATTCAAACTAGACATTACAAGTCACTTGCATTGTGAACTGGCAGAACATGTCAGAGATTACAAAATACCAGTCATTAAATGAGTGATCAAAGAAGAAATTGTTGACTGCAACAATCATTAATTGTGTCTTGTAAGTAGATTCTGCACATCCAAGTCTCATATACACATACATACCAACCAAGCTTCAGGTAAGGTGAACAAGGACCACATCATTTCAGTATGAGCAGTTCTATTTATTTACAAGTCCCCCCCTCCTCTGCTTTACTTGATTGGACAACAACATTTAGTGTACTAGTCACAACAAAATCAGAAACTTTTCTCAAAACAATAAAATTCAGTAAGAATTGGTCAATATTGAATAAAGCGTAGGTTTAAACGTTTATATTTTAACCCCTTAAATACTTTCAAAATTTGTACAATTTAATAATTGTATTTTGCAATTAAAATATACCAGCACAGTGAAACGACTACCAAAAATAATTGATCATTACCTTGGAGAAACATCTATAAAAAAAAGTTAATCGGAAATAAATATATCAGGAACTAAAAGACATGTCCAAAAGGCCAATTCATTGCAGTAAAGAAATTGTCCAGGACTAGCTAACAATCTTGGCGACCAGATCTATTATGTATAGTCATCCATGGAATCGCTAGGGGCACATCTAACATTTATAAGATGCAGACAAAATTTTAAGCGAGGGAAAATATAAAAACACTAACACCTAGCATGTTCCACAATATACATGGTGACATAAATCACTCATTTATTGGGGGAGGGTACACAGTCACAACTGATGTACCGAAGGAACAATCCACTAATATCCATTAGCAAAGAACTATATTAATTAACAAAATTTCAATTAAAAATGTTTTAGATTTGCATAAACCTGTGGTTAGTTCTATTTGATGCAATTATTTTCCACAAATAGTAACAAACTTTCACTTCTAATAAACCATGAAAGGACAAATATATTTATATTCAGAACACGTCAGCGGCCAATTGTTTTCCTTAGTAAGACCAAGACGGTAATTAGCCAAATTCACTATCTTAGCAAACCGTATATATGGTGTAACAAAAAAACCTGTTTAACAAATCAAACAAAACTCTACATACTGAAAATTATAAGAGTTGAAATATTGAATGGTTCAATTGCTTGCTCTGTGCTAGATTAGACACTGTCTACTAGTTTTTAAAAAGTTTTTAGCAGTAACTAGTTAAGTATTAAAATAAGAAAAAACAATTAGAACGAGAAGAAAAAACACTAATTAGAATGCTAAATAAAATAGAAATATGTTCGTTTTACTTTGCCACGCTAAATTCCATAGTACTCATGCTGTTAGGGTGTAATGTGTTCACAGAATTCACAACACTGGTTAGATCTTTGACATTTGGAAATCAGTTCCCATCCACATTTCCTTCCTTAAGTAGTCATCAGTCTTCATCATACCTTCCCAAGAGCACAAACAAAACAGAGATGATATAAAAGTCCCCTCAAATGAGCAATTTTTGCAGTCTTGTTGCAGTTTGCTCTTTTTTACAGAGTGGGATCACTAGCCCCAACTGTCTGCGTCTTAATTGCCTTTTACAACATGTTCTTATTTCAACAAGGTAACCAATTACTAATAACCACCATTGCACAAAACAAAAGAACTGAAATATTATCAAAAGGAATAATAGCAGAATTTTAATACAATAATACATTTGAAAAATAACAAAACGATGAAACTGTTAAAGATGAAAACCCTACAAATAGCCATTTCGTATAGAATAAGTAAATGCAAAGCAATTGAAATTCACTTTTAATAAAGAACACTTGTTTAACATGGCAGAATTATCATTTCAAAGTCACACTGATCTATAAAGAAAAATTTCTATCCCCCCCCATTTTGGATATGCACAATAAAATAATTATGCAATTTCATTACAGAAATGATTTTCAGAAATGTTTTGATTTATATTTTGCTGACAATTTTATTTCAAGAAACATAATGTTATATGATTTATTAAAGATGCAGTTGTAATGTCTCTATAGACATACAAGTATGACAGAATCCCCAAAATGTATTCCAGTAAATGAAACTGAACATAATATGAATTCATCAAGCCCACATAAACTGATCATGCTGCGGCCACCAGGTCATTGGATTCCATTGGACAGTCTCTGGCTATGTGACCCAGTTGGTTGCAGTTATAGCACTGCGTTTTGCTTGCTCCATCAGGGCAGTCTCGTGCCAGGTGATCAGAAGATCCACACCTGAAAATACAGAGTTATGACTATGAAACATATATATATATATATATATAAGAAATCAGTTCAACTTGTTCATACAATGAGTTTTACTCTGCAAATGAATAATACATAAACTTTCAATACACTATCAAAAATATGATCTTACAAGTTTCAGTTTCAAACTATTACAAGTTGTTTCAGCTTCAAACTATCAGATTAGCAGCTTTGGTAGTCAAAATGTAAATTAATTTAAAGCCAACAAAAACATTTCAACATACTGTTCAAGAGTAACTTGCTATTATAATTTTTTCATGACAAAATATTTGTGCAATAGCATATTAGCCATGCAAAAAAGAATATCTTTCCTTTTCATTCCAGCATGACATGAACATGGCAACTTATCACTAATACTTATTTTAGTTTTTCAATTCAGTTTTTCATTGCAGCTTATATACTAAAACCATATGTACATATTTGATTTGTTAGACGCCTTAGATAACTACATGTAATTTATCCCAATAGGACAAATGTGTACATATAATGGCTTACTGTGATTACAACAAAACTGCAAATTAAACTAGACAAATTTATAAATTGTAGGATAGCAATACTTTAGAAAAAAAAACAACATTGTCCCAACCTGTAGCAGTCTTTTCCTGATGAGCGATTCATTGTTGGGCACTCTCTTGAAATATGTCCAACACCTCCACACCCATAGCATTTGCGGTCATCTGTGCCACGATCCTCAGGGCAGTCGCGGGCCAAGTGACCATTCTCACCACATCTGTAGCATGGTCGGCTGCTGGCCTCTGGGCAGTCACGCTGAACATGTCCAGGATTTTTACAGTTGTAGCAAGCACCTATGAACATTAAATATAAACTTTGTTAACTGGATAAATATGGAGTAGATGGCATTAAAATGAAAAGCAAAGATTTGGTAGACACATACAGTATGCCAGTTTTACAAAAGCACAGAAAGATTCTATACATTTCATGGATATTTGCTTGACATATTTTTCCTGCCTATTGCTTGAAAAGGCCATTTTCATATATGAAATACATGTTTTCTGTCAAATGATTGTGGCCCGACGTTGGAAACAGTAGAATGGCAACATACATTTTAATTTGTGGAAGTCCTACGTGTCAGACAGGACACAAAAGAGAATATAGATAAATAGAAACACAGTGTGGTACTGTGCTTTTATTAATCTGCCCGCACAAGTGGTTACCGGAGCCCAAATTTGGGGTGTAAAGAATAGAACCAGTTACCTGCCATGCATGTCGTAAGAGGTTTGGCTGAAATCGGATGTATGTGTCCTAAGCGTGTAAGGGCCTACCAAACCAACGTGCAACGAATACACGTTCTTGGCAAAGATCAAACATATCACAAAGAGTGATTAAAATTGGTCGTTAAGAACGAACGCAAAGAAGATTAATCAGCAATACTTGATAAAACGTTTATATATGCAACAGAAAAAAGATTTGCAAAATTTGGGACAAAATAAATATTCAAAACATGACTTTCTTTGAGTAAACCTAAATGGGCCAAAAATATATAGAAATGCTTTATCGGGAACTAAACAAACGCTGGTATATTTCACATATATGCAACATAACTCAAGTGGGCAACAATAATGTTAATGCCACAGCAGATGCCTGGAATAAAAACAGCATAAACATATGCTGTGCCAACAACTAGATATTTAAACGTGCCCCCTGCATGCTGACCTGAATCAATTTCTTTACTACATTCTTTTGCAACGTGTCCCAACTGGTTGCATTTATAGCAACGGTCTTGGTCCATCCTGCATTCTCTGGCAAAGTGGCCTGGTCGGTTGCATTTATAGCATTTGTCTGAAAAAAAATAACCATTAGAAAGACCTACATTTAACTAAATGTAAGATGTCTAATGAGGACTGTAAATGAGGCCACCTCATCCAGGAACTACTGCAAAAGCACATGCAATGCTTTGGCACAAACTTCCTACAAGGAAGATAGAAAATGTCCACATTTACGGAATCTATGTGGAGGAGATAACAGACAAATGATTACAAATGCTGTTTTTTTGGGGGTTCCTCTACCACAGACACTTATTCTAAAATGTCTTTGCCCCAAATTACTGCCTTTCCCATTTCTTTTCATGTTGCTATAATCCCTCTTCAATTATTATCCTGGTTGTTTATGTTGTACAACAGCATCCTAATTGATGAAACTGCTGGATATTTTACCACATTTTTATTTTTCACCTGCTGTTATATTTTTACTTATAAAATAAGAAAAGAAATCAGTCAACCAGATGTGAGAAAAGTTGACTGTACCCTCACCCGCTCCTCTTCCGTTGCGAACATCCATGCGTCCTTGGGGTCTATCCCGACTAAACCCACCGCCACCGCCACCACCACCTGAACCGCCTCCAGAGCGGCAATCTCTTGCAAAATGGCCTGGTCTACCACATTTGTAGCAATCTCCTCCGCTCATGATGGATAGCTATCTGTTAAAAACAAAATATATAGTATCTTATGTGCTCTATAACCAAAAACATGCATTTCAATTTAGGACTAAATATCGCCAACTACCAACATATTTCAGTACACACTTTAGGGAATATTTTTCTTACATGGGTAAAAGTTTTGCATCAACCTAACAGATAAAATTGTATTTCCTTGGTTAAAATTTGTGATTCATATTCACTGGTGGTATTAACAATCAGCACCTAACTGACATTGACATGATTTAATAAATCGTAGTAATGAGTAACAGTACAATAAGACAACCTCAGAGAGGACATAAATCTGAAATATATTTAAGTATCTTATCGAGACAGGTGACACCATTCACCTCATGGTTCCCGCTCAAATTTTCATACCTCGCCTTTTCATTAGTTTGGTGAATTTAGTATTACTTTGATCTTTCATTTTTTTTGTATTCCACCAGATTAGATGCTGGTCCATCTCTATTTCACCTGCACATTTCAGTTTTAGCAAAATATGATTAAAATTACTAAAACAAACTGTCAATAGACCAGCCAGAATTCCAATCTTGACTATAATAATTGTTACTCAAATTACTCTCCTGAATTTTCAACACGATCACAGAGCATGCTACAAATCAAAACATCTGCATTATCTTCAATAATAATGATACATTACTGAAAAATGGCATGGTCATACCATAATAATTTGTTAACCACAACTGTCAACCTGAAGGCCATTTATCTTCAGCAGGAGCAATCGACGAAATATATTGAACAAGAAGTTGTGCCTGGCTTTTGAGGTTAAAATACGATTACTAAAAAATGTATAACTCTTCAAAAGTGATTTAGAATATAAACTTTTATTTGTGTAAATGGGCTAGGAGGACAGTTTGAATATAGTTGACTGAAGGGGGCAGGTTCCTCTAGCTACAAGAGACACAACTTTAAATTTAAAAGTAAAAAAAGTCCCTTAATCTGGGCCATGCTTGATAATCAAGTTGATTGCTATCATTATATTAAGTTTAACCTCAAAATTATATATATCCTATTCAGCCCAGTGAAAAGTAAAAGGATTTCTATCTTCACGAATCACAATGATGCACCTAAAATGTGTCCTTTAAAATGTCAGTCGGAAAATGAACTAAATTCGTTCTCTCAGGACGGAGTGCATAGAACATCTGTAATCTGAAACTAAAGGAAAATTGCTCCATTTGACACCAAGTTCACACTTGTACCCATCTCCGAGCTTGTGTTGATGGTAATGTGATCCACTTCCAAACCAAACAGTTAAATACTTCCCTAAGCAATGTAATTTACAATTACCTCGTGTGATTAAAATAGCGGGATATTAACTAATAACTACTTTACCATTCCGGCTCCTATACTTATACAGAATTTATCTGAAATAATATGCGTATTATGGGGTGCTAATTCAATCTTGCATCTTCTGTTATATTCTGCTTCAATGGTATCTACTATGATGATAATATCTCTGCTGAAACTGATCCAAATGATTTCACTTGAACTGCCAACGGATCAGCGACACAGTCGTTTCCCTCAAACTCAAATGGCTAAAACTAATTCAGTGACAGCGATATCATAAATCTCGAAGCCACTAATAAACTTTCATGTGGTCTTGATAAGTACTTACTTCAATAGTAGCAAACTCAGATTAACTTAAATGAACTAGTATTGAATAGTCTATAGCAGTTAATCTTATGAGCGATGTTCACAAATAGAAAACGAATATATCTACCTGTTCTTTTAGTATCACAAATGTCTCTGTACTTGTACTATGTACTACCACGGTCCACCCCAACCACGCTTGATTTCAGTTGCATACTTTGCACACGGCTCAATACGTATTTTACGACCACCTGTGTCCAGGTACTTTCCAAATCCTTGAGCGAAACTTCAACAAGAAATCAAACTACAAAACGCAAAAAAACTACTTTGTCATTTGATTACATGTTTCGATGTCAAGATAGGACAGTGTCTTCGACTTTGTAATCTAGCATAAGTTATGAAGCAGACGAAGAAGCCATAAAGCATGATTAGCAGTGACTATTTTTCCTTCTACCAGAAGTTGAAACAGAAAAATGTATTATCGCCATGAATCCATTTATATCTAGTGACAGAACAATTACGTGCAAGATAACTAAGCGTTGTCATTATTTTTTTAATTCGCATAATACCCATTATTTCGATTTCTGTTAGAAATGATATCTTCTATGGACGAGGTTATGAATTCTTTCTGTTTGTGTTTATCCACGTCCTAACACTGCCAGCACGGTAACGGGGGTTTGAGAGGCATCTGAAATTCTCTGTGCCATTTCCAAGGTGTAAGCGTTAAATAAAACAAGAAGAAACATGAAATTAGAAGAACAACACCTGTCGTTAGATTCATTGAAAAATAGAGGCTCAAATGGTTTGGCCGCTTAGTGAGAATGAACCCGAACACACCAGTTGCAAAAGCGTACAGCCTGAAAATGGAATCTTCAAGAGGAAGGGACAGATGGGTTTATGGAGTTACAGACATCTTAAAACTCCGCAATACCACATCATATCAAGCGATCGAGCTTGCACTATCTCGGAAACAGATCAAAAGTTAAACATTCGGCGCCTAACGGCAAAAAGCAAAGAACGATTACAAAAAAACGTATGCCCCACTTGCAAGTCTTTATATGAATCTGGACATATCACACACTCGTGTCCAGCATTGAACGAATTTATATGAGACTTTACGTGCCAGAGTTTCTGTATACTGAAGAAGATAATGAACAGAAAGGTGATGTGTCACCTGGAGAAAGATCCACTCTCCCTGATACCATGAGAGTTACTGGATAATGGATGGTATTTAGAACCATGCTGGAACGTATGATTAATGAAAGGTATCAATCAATCAAGTGCCATGCCTGCCGGCGTAGGCGATCATGTCTCTCCACAACTCTCTTTGCTTGGTGCATGTAATCAGTTCTGACGTCGATATTTTGTCGAACCATGATGTCAGGCCATCCAACATCTTCTCCCTCTGTCTTCCACGATCTCTCCTTCCTGAATTTTACATGTAGTCACCAAATGTTCTAAACCTTCTCTTCGCATTATATGCCCGAAGAACCTTGATTGTCGGAATCTTATTCTTTTGATAAGGTTCTTTGTGTGCAGACCTGATTTAAAACCTCCACGTTTGTTTTCTTTGCTGTCCATGGAATTCTCAACATTCTTCTATAAAACCACATCTCTGTGGCTTCCGATGATCGTATTGATTGTTTGTTCAGTGTCCATGATTCGCTGCCATACATAAGAATTGGTTCAATATAGCATTGGAGTACTCGTTTTCGCAGTGTCATTGGTAGTGAGTTCACGCATAGTGTGTTCTTCATTTTCATAAAAGCTGTTTTCGTTTGAGCTATTCTACTCCTAATCCCTGTTGTACATCTTCCATCTGGTGTTAAGAATGTTCCTAGATACTTGAATCGATGAACTTGTTTCAGTGTTGTGTTATTTATTTTGAGATTGCATGTTGGTGTTTCTTGTTTCTTGGAGACAACCATAACCTCTGTTTTCTTTATATTCATGCTTAATCCTTTCTTTTCACTTTCTCTCACTAGTATGTCTATCAAGTCTTGCAGATCGTGTTCATTTGTAGCCATGAGAATTGTGTCATCAGCGTACCTTAGGTTGTTTATATTTTGTCCACCGACTGCTATTCCTGTCTTTTCCTATAGATCTCATGATGTTTTCGCTATATAAGTTGAATAGGTCTGGTGAGAGTACGCACCCTTGTCGTATGAAAGGTATACTAGGTGCATTTTGCGCCTGACTCTGCATCATATATATAGACTTGCTGCAATTTTCAATTAAAACCGGATCATTTGGAGTATCACGAAAGATCTGAACAACCACAACGTGTAGGTTGGTTATTTGAAAAGATCGAGCTCATGATCCCCATCAGAATGACAGCTATCGCTTTTCTCTGTGTCTTTTTAACTTCGATTGATGCATAGGTTTTCAACCAACTAATTCCAGATCTTCCTATTATTAGCTATCTCTTTCCAACACTTCCATTTATCGTTAATATCTGCCTACAAATCTATTCTCCATGTATTTATAGTCGACGTTCGCTTTCCTTGCGGGTTTAAGAAAATGACCCTTCCTGTTATATCCCATTCGAATTTTCTGTCGGTGTATTTTCTGTCTCTTTGCAGCACATCTGAAATTCACTCTCTCTCTCTCTTGCCAGTTCATGGTTTGCTTAAAAGAAAGAAAATAATTAAAAGCTATGATAAAAAAGTATCTATTGGTAACGAACTAGAAGCCGGAGTAACACTCACATTGTGGATCTCAGATTTAAGTGATCATTAATAGCCACTCTGCCGCTATCCGCCACAGAACTCCACAAAATATTGATACCGATTTAACAGTCCATACCATTTTTTATTTAATAGAAAAAGCGAAATCATTTCGATTATGAGTGATCCATCTGCCTTTTCATTTATTATTATGCCACAGTGATTTGGGATTCATTGCAGTACTGTTTCTTTGGTCATGATACATATGAGTAATACATTTTTTTAAAAACTGTGATAAAAGTAGAATTTAAGAAAAAGTAGAAGTAAAATCGCCCAAAGCAGACCCCAGACAACTTGCACCAAATGCCACGCAAAGAACAAACGATTATACACAAACTCTGAGCAAACAGAATGAGAAGTCCTGTGTACAGAAAACTTAAGATTTGTATGGTTGTGGAATGTGTCCAGAGATTGTGGAATGAGACAAACTCTGAACGCAATGCAAGAGCATGATGATGGATACTATTTTGGATTATTCAATTTCAAACATAATTCAATCAATCAAGTGCCATGCCTGCCGGCGTAGGCGATCATGTCTCTCCACAACTCTCTTTGCTTGGTGCATGTAATCAGTTCTGACGTCGATATTTTGTCGAACCATGATGTCAGGCCATCCATCTTCTCCCTCTGTCTTCCACGATCTCTCCTTCCCTGAATTTTACCTGTAGTCACCAAATGTTCTAAACCTTCTCTTCGCATTATATGCCCGAAGAACCTTGATTGTCGGATTCTTATTCTTTTGATAAGGTTTCTTTGTGTGCAGACCTGATTTAAAACCTCCACGTTTGTTTTCTTTGCTGTCCATAATTAGGATGTGTAAACGACTTTTTAAAGTGCCAACTGGCAATAGTAGATGTTATTATTCTGCACGTCGGATTTGCACACGAACATTTCACAAGTACTACAGCAGACTTTTCTTCTGAAGATTTCTATTTCTGCATGTGTGAAAAAAAACCCCACTGAAATTGAATGGTAATCTAATGGAAGCGTGTTAGAAAACAAAGTCTAGGAATGTTGCATTGAATCTCATCCATTCTTCATTAACAAACACACAATAATAACAATAACACATTTCATTAAGAGTAACTCAGTGTATACTAATTCAGTGTATACAACTTCAGTGAAGGAATATAATTATATTTTTTTAAAATCAGAACATGATTTCCTTTTAAGTTATACTGTAGACTGTAGTATTATTAATATAAAATATGCAAAGAGATTGATTAATCAACATCGAACTGGCGTATTGGGTCGCTGGACGCTGCTGAATTTGCGGAGATCGGAGCACCTATGGACATGTCCGGAGTGCAATGATGATAGTCCTCATATAACTGATAACTGATTATTAATATAATATTAATAATTATACTCTGTAGAGTGATCAGTGGTGAGTGAATCCAATGAATGATCAAGAGTTGTTAAGATGTGAAGCAAAATTATAAAATCAGCATACCTACCATGACGAGTACTACAAAGAATTTGTATAAACATTGTACAGTACAGACAGTGACTCATGAGTACACATCTGAGTCAGTCGTCGAGTGGACTTCGAACTTGAATTAAATGAATTCCATTGACTTGAAAAGACTTAGTTTGAACTCTACTTGATATATAGAATAATATATATTAATAATATGAATTTAGTAGTCAGTACTAGTCTGTGTCACTTCATGGTTAGGTTGAATAGTATTGGGATGAAACTGGGAGTAATTAAAACTAAGCTTTATTTTCAACTAAATTGCCCACACTCAGTCACACTTTGATACAAATGAGTTTGATACAAAATTATTCTTCAACAATCAGTTTCATATGTATTTTAGTCTATACACTCAGGGAGCATAGATGAATCCTGTCAGCTGGAGGTTCTCATAGGTGCCCCACAATTTTACTTCCATACTTTTTTAATAGGTCCAGGTTAGAGCCCTCTAGTCTCTGATAGCTTGGAGTGTTGAAATCTGGAGCCTCTCCGCCTGGTGATGATACACAGTGATAGCACCATCTCATGGAAGAAAAACTGAACATATTCTCTTCTTCTTCAGCGATCTCTGGTCAAGCGCTAAGTTTACTGTGGACCACAAACTGGGCAGTCAGCTTCAGACCTGTCAGGTTTCCCCAAAGCTTAGTTTTTAGGTCGACTGGTGTGGCTTCTCAGCTTACCCAGAAGAGGACAGTCTTGCAGGATATGCTCTGGTGTCTGTTCCGCCTGCTGACACTGGCAGAGAGCTGTTTGACTTATTCCTTGTCTATATAAGTGTTTGTTCAGTGTATTCGTTCTTTACGACCAATTATAATCACTCTTTGTGATATGATTTGATCTTTGCCAAGAACGTGTATACGTTGCACATTGGTTTGGTAGGCCCCTAAACACATAGACTTCTACACGTTTAGGACATGTGCATCCGATTTCAGCCAAGCCTCCTTAGTCGCCTCTTACGACATGCGTGGCAGGTAACAGTGGTTCTATTCTTTACACCCCAAATTTGGGCCCGGTAACCACTCGGGCGATAGTTTTATCAAGGAGGTATTTCTGGATTACTGGTTGTTTTATGTTTAGCCATGGTGGTGGGCCGGGCATCTTGTGATTGGTTCTCTGTCAGTTGGGAGGTGGTAATGTTCTTCGAGATTTTTCCCAACTTCCAGCAATGATTTTTGTGGGATTCTTTGATTGGATTTCCACCTGTCAATAGTTTGTCTGTTAGGATGGTTTTTTTTCTATTCTTTTATATCGCTCGACTGCTTCTATTAGTGCCCTTCATCTCCTAATATCTAGTGGTTCGATGTTGGCATCGATTTCACAAGCAGCAGTTGGGGTTGTTCTCATTCCCCCACATACAAACCTGAGACCCTGATTCTGCACTCTGTCCAGGGAGACGTACAATCACTCTTAGGCTCAGATCACATACAAATCACAGAGTGGTTGACAAGTGGTCGATATGGAGCGTTTGAAGAAGAAGAATCAGATTCTTGCAACAAGGGGAACATTCCTTGCCTTAGTCTTCATTTGTTCTTTTCCATAGTTGTAGCTTTTGTTAAATAAAGCTAACATTTTCTCAATCAACTTTAATTGTTCTAATGTAGCTTCCCTGCAGGGAGAGATTCAGAGCATTGAGCTTTTTAAAAAGTCACAAATATGCTAGTTTTACGAAAAATGTTAATTCACAATATGTGTGGTATACATTTGTTCCTCTTTGAGAAAAATATAAATTTCTTGTCGCAGTTCAAACGCATTTAAATAATATATTACCACTAAAAAGCCATCGCAAAGTGCTGTAGTACAACAAAAACGAATGATCTGATCCCATATCCTCACAGGTTGTTTTTTTTTAAAAATCAAAATCAAACATATCATACATATCACAAAGAGTGATTACTTTTGCTTGTTCTTACTAATTTTAATCACTTTGGATATGTTTGATATTTGCCAAGAACGTGTATACGTTGCACATTGGTTTGGTAGGCCCCCAAACGCATAGACTTCTACACGTTTAGGACACATGCATCCGATTTCAGCAAACCTCTTTAGTCGTCTCCTACGACATGCATGGCAGGTAACAGTGGTTCTATTCTTTACACCCCAAATTTGGGCTCGTAACCACTGGGCGAAAGAGTGATTAAAATTGGTCGTAAAGAATGAACGCAAAGAAGAAGAGGGGCCTACCAAACCAATGTGCAACGTATACATGTTCTTGGCA
This sequence comes from Arion vulgaris, assembly GCA_020796225.1. Classification (NCBI taxonomy): domain Eukaryota; kingdom Metazoa; phylum Mollusca; class Gastropoda; order Stylommatophora; family Arionidae; genus Arion; species Arion vulgaris. The sequence goes on along the minus strand of CM036765.1, from coordinate 41,938,778 downwards.
AAGATCAAACATATCACAAAGAGTGGTTAAAATTGGTCGTAAGAACGAACGCGAAGAAGAAGATAATAAAGTTTACTACATTCACTACATATCCTAAGACGGGTTAATGTAGGACTCGGATATTTTGACGCAAGTGCTTCCTATGAATAACGAGTTGGTCCACAGTGCTTCAGTGGCTATGTTTAGAGTAAAAGTCACCTCTGAAGTCGGTGAAGACCTGCCTGCATGGCGAGGGACACCAGTCAAATGGTAAAGCAGGCTTTCATGCAAAAATCATTGAAAAGCGCCATACCAGGCGTCATGACTAACGCCTGAATTCACATCGGGCGAACAAAGAAGAATAAAAGCCTGCAATCTTCTATAACAGTCAGACATAGAACGAGCACCATCAATACGGACACCAATGTACTTTGTCCACTCCAAACTGCTTCTATAGTCTGTCCATTAATTCGTGAGCACGTTTGAAATTGATTTTCTCAAAAACTACCTGTTGGATCTCAGTGATTTTTGCAAACAGCCTTAGAATATCCATGACGCTAGAGAAATATTTTTTCCAAGAAAATTTGATGTAGTTTGAAATATTTCTTCTTCAGGTTATATTAAAATCAACCTCACCGGATTGTACACAATAGTAACAGATCTACGGTACACAGACGCGTTGTTCTAAAAATACATTATAGTAACATAGAAATATCGTGAGTATACAACAATTTCACGAAATCCGTGCACCTAACCCAGTCGACTTTGAAAGCGGAAAGCATATGACGTTATAATTGGGATACCATTGTATAGTTATAGGCGTATCTCGCTATTTGTATGAAGCTATTGTATCATATTTGTTGGCTTATCAAAACTGACATTGATATCACATTCATAATGAGTCTGAAGTGCACATTTATAACAATGCAGAAGGTTACAGTTTTACTATACCAACACTTCGTAGGGAATCTAAGAGAGGTCATCTATATTGCGATATTCATAACCCTGAGAAACGAACGCAACTGGCGCTTGGTCTGAATAGAGAATCCTTTTCCGATGGATTAAACAGGACACAAAGTGCACTAATGTCAAGCAAGGACGGAAAAGAACAATTGACGACTTTGACATAGATGTCATAAGACGGAGCTCTTGAAAATGTTTGCATAAATCAACTTGTTACTCTCAGGAAACTGAAATTAAAACTGCAATCAGATTGCAGCATAGACATTTCTAAAAGTACTCTATGAAAAATTGTAAGAGCGCCGGCTTCACCTTCAGAAAACTATAGGCGGCAGGAATATTATTTGTGAAAAGCCACATTTAATTGCTGCCCAAGTAAATACCTGAGGCAGATCCGTGAGCGCGGAGGCAAGGCTATGATATTGTATATTTGGACGAATCCTGGGTCAATACTCACCACACCAATGCTAAAGAATGGCAATCAGTAGACGGTGAACAGAAAAGAAAATACCAAGCAGCAAAGGCCAGCGTATTATACTAACACATGCAGGAAGCAGTGAAGAAGGTCTTGTCCATGACGCTGGACTTATTTTCCAATCAAAAAGTACCGACGGTAGGGACTACCACACAGAAATGAATGGACATATTTTCAGGCACTGGATGGAGAAAGATCTACTTCCAATTCTAAACAGACCATCATGCTTGGTAATGGATAATGCATCCTATCACAACGCAGTATCACGACGACAAAGTACCAACTGCATCAAATACAAAAGATCAAATTAGAACTTGGCTTGCTAAGGAAAATGTCAGCTTCGATGATACATATTTGAAACCCGAGTTGTTGCACCTGGTGAGGATGACAAATAAGACAAAGGTGTTTCATATTGACAAAATCATTGCGAATACGGCCACACGTCTTTTCGACTACCTCCATATCATGCTCACCTCAATCCGATAGAGCTTGTCTGGGCTAAAGTAAAAGGGCAAGTTGCCGAACAGAACAGGACGTTTAAAATGTGTGATGTTGAAGTTCTGACACGTGAGTCCTTCTCAATGATAGACATGCAGTTCTGGAAGAAGTGTGTTGAACATGTGCTCCGAGAGGAAGACGAGTACTGGCACCGAGATGGATTACAATTTGTCCAGCCAGTAACAATTATCAACCTCATGGAATCGTCAGATTCGGGATGATACAAATCATATTTTGATTACAGACTGAGAAATAGCAACGTATACATTTCCCTATCCAAATGCGTCTACCATCATACAATTTGTGGTGAAGTTAAGACACCCTGGGGTCTAATGGTGACCGAAGGGGAGGACTAACTGTTGCATATTGTATCCAAGTTCACGATTGCACATAAAGGGCAACACACTTAATTACTTGACCTATCAAGTTAATATGGAGATACACCTATGAATAGAATTGACATGGACAAATTCTAGGATACTGTAAAATCTAAAATTTGAGCCCCGTATTTGCAATTGTCATAAAGATCAAAGGAATTCGCCGATGTGCAAAATCCGTAGCATCTATTGACTACTGGTTAGCTTTATTTTAGCGTCATGGATATTCTAAGGCTGCATGCAAAAATCACTGATATCCAACAGGTAGTTTTCAGAAAATCAATTTCAAACGTGCTCACGAATTAATGGACAGACTATAGATATAAAAGTACCAGGGATCTGAATAGAGTGGTATGGAGAAATTGCTTGCAGGCCCTATGTAACGTATAACAGTACAAGATGAATTTAATATTAATATTGTACTAATTGTTTACTATTAAAATAGTATAATTAATTACATATTTATTATCATTATCTTCACACAGATTTTATGCAGCCTGTCAGGTACTTCATGGATGCAGTAAAGTTGCAGATACACTAGATACAGCTCAGTATCAAATAACATTGTAACAGTAATTGCTGATTTAAAGGTATCTTGGACACAGTGTGTTTTTAAAAAGCAGCTATGTTGAAGAAAAGCTTGGAAATGTCTTTGTGATAGCAGCAGCTTTTCAGTACCTGTAAACTATCAACGCAACGTAAGATCGTGCTTTGACCACAGGTCACAAAGAAGAACCAACAAGTAGTGTTACGAACGATTGCACAAGAAGAAGTAGTACATGTGAACACTTTTGAATCAGTCGTTTATGTATGAATGTAGTGACTCTGCAACAGAAAATACTTTTTAAACAGTAGTTGATATAGGTAACAGCACAGTAAAAATGGAAACAATAACTGATGACAGTAACAGCACAGTAACAATGAACACTTTGGATACAGTGTGTGAAATGAACACTTTGGATACAGTGTGTGAAATGAACACTTTGGATACAGTGTGTGAAATGAACACTTTGGCTACAGTTTCTGAAATGAACACTTTGGAAACAGTGCCTGATGAAAGTAAGGGCACAGTAACAATGAACACTTTGGAAACAGTGCTTGATGAAAGTAAGCTCATAGTAACAGTGAACACTTTGGATACAGTATATGAAGTAAAGAATCAGGACACAATATGTGATGAAAGCAAATGCTCAGAAATAACTAAGACAGATGAAATAGCAGCTGGTGAGAGTAACTGTTCAGCAGTAATGGATTCTGTTGTAAAAGCTGATAAAAGTATGTCCCCAGTAGAAGAAGCAATTATCAGTGGGAGCAATCGCGATAGCAGCACTTCAAAAAGAGTAGCTGCTGAAAGTCATGAGCCTGAATGCAAAAAAGCAAAGTTGGAATCAAATAACCCAGTCAAAGATTCTCTTAGTGTTTTGTCACAGTCAGATTTTTCTTTGAAGGAAGAAGATGGAAAATCTACCAAGTCTTGTGATGATGCAGTGATTAGAAGAAACCAGGCTGACAGTTCAGAGAAACAGTCACCATTAACAGAGACTCAAGCAGGCATCACTGAGTACCTGGGCAGTCATAAAGGCTTTAGTGCTGTCATCAAACAAAGGTAGGCTTCCATGAACAGTGGTATTTAGCTCAAGATAAAACTTTTTTGTTTGTTTTGTGTTACAATATCTGCCACTTTTTAACCTTTGTCTTGGGTTTGCTTTTTCAACCACTCTTTGCGATTTGCGCCAGATAGCTTGACTACATTGGGACTCCCACCCCCATTGAGGCCACCTACACCCTGTAGACCAGGTAGATTGAAAATTTCGAGCAAACATGATAAATTGGGTTTGTCTCACACTGACTACTGGGCATCGCATTCGTACTCTCACTAATTGTCAGTGCAGCATTGCATTGGTCAGCAGGTGTTACTAGATATGCCTGGATTCGACCTTTATACTGGCTAGGGGAATAATGTGTAGATGTAATCACTCAGAGATGTTGCTCGTCTTGTGTGCAAGTCAATTTCATAACATGCACAGCCGCCCGAGTGGTTTCCGGGCCCAAATTTGGGGTGTAAAGAATAGAACCACTGTTACCTGCCACTCATGTCGTAAGAGGCGACTAAGGAGGTTTGGCTGAAATCGGATGCACATGTCATAAACGTGTAGAAGTCTATGCGTTTAGGGCCACCGGGGACTGCCTAGAGTAGTTGATAGTAGCTCTGCCTGCTAGCTGTGAGACGCCTCATAGCTCGGGTTCGAACCTACTGTCCGGCATTTGTTCGAGTCCCCTGGTCTTACTCAGGACGATAACTTTCTAAAAAGAACCTCTGAAGTCGGAGAAAATCTGCCTGTATGGCTAGGGAATACTAATTACGAGTACATTGACACACGGTGCCAGTGTAAGTAATTTACAATGTCACGCTGCTGCCATTGTAAGAAATTGAAACACGTTTTACGCAAAATCAGTTTCAGAGATGAAGTTTGAGTTGAAAGCGGATCAAAAAAAAAAATAGGAGGGCCTACCAAACCAATGTGCAACGTATACACGTTCTTGGCAAAGATCAAACGTATCACAAAGAGTGATTAAAATTGGTCGTAAGAACGAACGCAAAGAAGAAGATAACATGCACAGCTGCACATACATTACTGCTTCCTTTCATATCTACTCACCTAGACAAACATCAGTTTTCTAGTCTGTTTCCAGGGTCACCACAAGGAAGTTGAATAGTCTTGATCAGTTTAGTTTACTGACTAGTGCTGAATTGACACCCTAAATTCATTGTGTCTAAGGTATGAACATGTTTTTTGACTAAAACTAGTTTCATCACCCGCATGTGGACATACAGCCGAACCCATCCTGCAAGATTGTCACCTGATGAATCAACTGCGGAAAGAACACTGGCCAACAGATGAACTAACAAACACAACAAAATTCATCCAGAGAACCGGACTCATTGTGTAGACATTAAACATCAGCGAAGAGAAGAAGAAGAACAACATGTTTTTAAGTCTTTCACTTAATAGTGGTAATCAGCTCAAGAAAAGTGTTATTAAATTCCTCACTTTATTTTACAGAAATAATTAGTTTATAACTAGCCTTTGAGTCTTAATGGTGAGAGCCGTAGCAGTTTTATCCCCTCTGTGGCTATCATGTCCTATTGTCTCCACCACCACCGCAGTCCACATCCCTTTGCTATCATATCCTTAGTCTTCTTCCTCTTTGACCGCTCCATATCGACCACTTGTTAACCATTCTGTGGGATTTGTATCTGATCTGAGCCTAAGAGTGATTGTACCTTATGCGTCTACAAGTAGGCCAACACATCAGATTTCTGTGATGCTTTATGTTTACAAGGGTAACTTCCCCAAATCCTACATCAGTCGCCTCTTACGACATGCCTTTAGGTCGCAGTGGTACTATTCTTTGCTTCCCATGTAGGCCCTGGCACCACATGGGTGATATCCCTAGTAAAGTATCTTAGTCAGTAGATCAATGTGGTGCCCGAGTGGTTACCGGGCCCAAATTTGGGGTGTAAAGAATAGAACCACTGTTACCTGCCACGCATGTCGTAAGAGGCGACTAAGGAGGTTTGGCTGAAATCGGATGCATGTGTCCTGTCCTAAACGTGTAGAAGTCTATGTGTTTAGGGGCCTACCAAACCAATGTGCAACGATACACGTTCTTGGCAAAGATCAAACATATCACAAAGAGTGATTACAATTGGTCGTAAGAACGAACGCAAAGAAGAAAGAAGGAGAAGTAGATCAATGTACTCATAACATTAACAGTGGAACACTACAATAGTTTTGTAATCTTGTGGTATTCTTGTCTTCAGGTACTCAGATTTTATTGTGAACGAGATTGATATGCTTGGCAATGTGGTGCAATTGACACAGATGGAACTGTCAGAGTGTCTCGATAAGTCTAATACTGAATGTGAACAGGTAGTTACAAGAAATATTGTTCTAGTACTAACATTTTTGTTTCTGTCGTGTATTTGTTTTATCATATATTGTGTGCTTGTCTCATATTTATTATACTTGCTCACTGTGCGTCACACAAACACACATGAAACTTCCTTTCCTACAAATATGCACACAGAGGCAGATACATATATATAACACATATTGTGCTGCATGGGTTGGTAGCAGTCAGCGACTTATAACTGACTGCTACACAACCTTAAAATTTTTGATTTGTTCTTACAAATATTTCTCTGGTAAATTTGTACTTAAATGCAGCAATGTATTTTCTCTTGTTTGTGTGTATCTGTTTCTTCTACTTGCGTTCGTCTGTTATGAATTCCACTTAGTCAGGCGCCATGTGTGACACTTCTGACTTATTTTTACATGAAGGTCTGCTTTCTTTTTAATCAGTGTTACCCGCCATAGAGATGTGCCTTCTCCAACTTCAGAGGTATATCTGTTTCTAATGTGTATATCTATCTTCCATATATCTTGATTTTTCTGTTCATTCAAAATGTTTATTATGATATATTCAAACAAGTTAATAGTATTTGTAATAAATATGTTCAGCAGGAAGGAGAGATAACATCAGATATCATTAGTAAAGAAGACATTGCCAAACTAGAGAATCTTATCAAGAGTGGGGACAAAAATACAATCGTTAATATTATTGTGAGTATTTACTTTCTTTCTTAGTATAGGTTCTTGCTAGTTTATGAATTTAGACAATACCCTTTCTGCATTGAATGATGTTAGAGAAGATAGACTTATATGCTGGCATCAGCTCACAGCCTGCAGAATCTATCCTTCAGCACTTGTGTCAGCTCTATAGAAATGTCAGGAAGGTAACATGATCTTCTGAAACAATGCTGCTTCCAACTTTGAGAGGCTCTATAAACTTGTTACCTTTCTCCTTATGCCTCTGTCAGTTATGCCATGGTGATGAGGACTTTCGCACCCAACCCACTAGATGCTCAACTATTTTATGCCCCCGTCGTTATCCAAAGGAGGTTCTCACTGTTGCAGTGTTTTACCCACTGCAAGTAAGACTGCTATATCTCCTTCTGACCATACCAAACTGATGCTTACATGCCACCAATGTACATGCTCTTTAAATTATTCTATGGAAGTTCCACACTGTGCCTGTAAACCTGTCTTTACGTCTGGTCTTTGATTCTCTTCTCCCCTTGGTTTTCAGGAAGGACGACCCGCAGGACCTACTGGTTCACAGCAGACTGCATCTCTGTGGGTCACTTTAACACTATTCCCTGCTCCTGAATGTTTTGCTGCACATGTTCTTTTGTTTTTAGACTCACCTTTCTGAATTCGTTTATCGGCTGCAGTGGCATTTCCTGCACTTCTTGGAACCTCATCTATGCTACCCTCCTGCAAGCATTGGAAGGCTTATATTGGCAAGACTGAACTTCACCTTGGCAAGACTGAGCTTGATCTGGCATCTCCAATTGTGCCTCCACATCGGTTGTTGCTCATTGTCACGGTCCTAACAATCAATGCAGGAATGATGTCTCCATCACTTGCCTGGTGCCATGCTCCTCCAATCAACACAGCCATTTATTTAAAAACCCTCTACTTGTTTTTTGTCTGTTTATTACCTTGATTGAGGCTCATTGGTCAAAATACCACTTTTTTTTTATCTCGTTTACATTATTTTTCCTTGCTTTTGTAAAACTAATTTACCTATTTTAAATTCATCACAAATTTGCTCAATTCTACAGCATCCAACTAACCCGAATGATTTCAAGCTGTACTTCAGTCACTTTGAATCTAGTTATCTCTCATACTATAGAAAGTATAAATATCTATTCATAAAATTCCAAGTGGAAATTATTTGATGTGAGCTATAACTAAAATATGTTTGAATGAATCACTTCAGGCTCCCCAAGATAAGGACGCTCGCACTAAAATTCATCTTGCTATAAAGAAGAAATATCCACAAGCAGAGACCAAAACAGCGGATGTGGATGGTCAGAAGATGATTCAAGTTATGTGGAAAACAGGTAATTGTACCAATATTTGCAAGTAATAAACGGTAGAATTCTTGTACATCTGGAAAGTGAGAGGTTTCTATAACAGTTCATTGATTGAACTTCCAGACTGCAGTCTATCATGTGTCTCTTATCTCAGCAGTCCTTATAGTTTTTTTTTTGTACCTAGCTGGTGAGAAGAGAAGTTTTATCTGATAATAACACCCGAGTGGTTACCGGGCCCAAATTTGGGGTGTAAAGAATAGAACCACTTACCCAGTGCCGGATTAGGTCAGCGCGGGGCCTGTAGCAAATTTTAGCGCGGGCCCTAGGTTTTGTATGATAATAAGTAATAAAACACAACTTTTACAAACAAACTTGTTTCGATTTAAAGTGAGCAAATTTAGAGATAATACTAGACAAATCAATTTCTCTAAGTAAATTACATTCAATGTTCATTAAGGTGAGGTTATTTAGACGATCTTGTCCCATCATGTTCCTTAACTCACTTTTTATACGCTTTAATGTTGAAAAAAAACGTTCTCCGCTGCAGTTGGTAATCATTAAAGACAAGTAAATTCGTAAGACTATTTCTACATTTGGAAAACACGACTCTAATGAATTTTCCATTATAAGTTTATAAAATTGCACTTGAACGAACTGCACAAGTTCGTCGCTAGCTTTCTTCCAAATCCTCTTGATAAGAGCTGACAATATTTGGAGTTCATCTGCCTTCATCTACTAGACAGTGATATGCGACTTCTGTATTTTCTACTTCAGTTCTTTGAATTCAGCACCATCACACACGACACTAAAAAATTCAGACAGCTTGCTTGTTTTTGATATAGCATCGTGGTTATTTTTTCCGTTTCATCTCTTTCACATAGGCGCGGGGCCCCCAGAAGTACTTCTGCTACTAGGCTAATCCGGCGCTGCACTTACCTGCCATGCATGTCGTAAGAGGCGACTAAGGAGGTTTGGCTGAAATCGGATGCATGTGTCCTAAGCGTGTAGAAGTCTATGGGTTTAGGGGCCTACCAAACCAATGTGCAACATATACACGTTCTTGACAAGGATCAAACAAATCACAAAGATTGATTAAAATTGGTCGTAAGAACGAACGCAAAGAAGAAGAAGAAGATCTGATAATAAATGGAGAGATACTGGAACAATTGAAAAGTTTCATGCCTGTGTGTTGCTGGGTCTCGCAAGGGCAGCAAAGAATAGTAACACTGCTGCCTACAAGTCATGTCGTAAGAGGTGACTTACAAGTGGGGTGGTGGCATAGCGAAAGGAAGGGAAATAGAAAATACATGGAAAAGATATTTGGAATCAGAGATTACCGATATATGGAAGACATAGAAGGAACTGCAAAAGATTGTTAAAAATAGGATTTGGCATGAGTTGGTTGAGGGCCTATTTCCCAACCAAGGTTAAAAATATGGGAGATATATTAAAAGTTTAGCCTTGCATATTTATTCTACTCGTACTTCAGCAAATGTAATTTTAATAGAGGATCTTATTTCCAAAATTAGTACAGACAATTTACACTGAAGCCGAACATTATTGAGTGTTTTAACAATTTGCTTTGCCCATTTTTGACGTATCATTTTCAACTTTACTGCCAACATAGACTAACATTTTATAGAGTTCATCTTTAGCCTCCATGTATATAGAATACCCAAACAATGTTAGAGATATCATTAGAGCACCTACAGGGAAATTCTGTCATAACTATGATGCAGAAATTCAGACAGTCAAGGTGCCAACTAAGAAACTGTTGAACACCAGACTTGATCCTGTTGTATTTTGACAGGTGAAAATCAGCACTCCAAGTACTCCAGTCCAGAAAATTGCCAAGTCTACAGACCATACGGTCTAAACTGTGCAGGCAGCGCAAGATCGTCTTACAGTGGATACCGTCGCACTGTGGAATACCAGGAAGTCTTCTTCTTTGCGCTCGTTCTTTACGTCCAATTTTAATCACTCTTTGTGATATGTTTGATCTTTGCCAAGAACGTGTGTATGTTGCACATTGATTTGGTAGGTCCCTAAACGCATAGACTTCTACACGTTTAGGACACATGCATCCGATTTCAGCCAAACCTCCTTAATCGCCTCTTACGACATGCGTGGCAGGTAACAATGGTTCTATTCTTTACACCCCAAATTTGGGCCCGGTAACCACTCGTGCGACCAGGAAGTAAAACAGCAGACTGACTGACCAAGGGAGGTGCTGCAGGAGATCAACTGGATGTGCCAGTTACCTACCACCAAAAGAAAAGGATGATTAAATCAATCCGAAAGCCACCAATACCAACACAAGACGACTACTATAATATGAGCAGATTAGAACAAGTTGTTATTCTACGCCTTAGAACAGGACACAATCAACTCCACAGCCACATGTATACAAAATTCAAAATTGGCAATTTAGCCATGTGGACAGGCACATCAGACTGCAGAGCACATAATTCAAGACTGCACCGAATATGGTATACTGAGACAAAATTACTGAACGAAACAACACTCGACAAAAAACTACACAGACCTATGTGTAAACTACAAGAGACAGTGAAGAGACAACGTTGAATGTATAGACAATATTTCAAGCGAATGAAAGGAAGGAAGGATCATAGCTTCCTTATCATGTGAACTTTTGTTACAGTACAATAATATCTGGTTAGATGCCGATAAACATATTGTCCCAGATAATAACATTCGTCGATTGAAATTTTTCTGAATAATTTGTGAATGTATAAATATTGTACATCCATTTTTTGTTTAAATTAGGAAAGTCACGGGACAGGAATAAAGATGATTGGCCCGAGTCAAAGAAGGACTACAAATATGTGAAATTTGTGTTATACAAAGAGAACAAAGATACGATGGATGCTATTGGACTTATTTCTAAAAACCTCAAGTATGTTACTATTTTTTATTTATATTTTGTTTTTTAAAATACTAAATAATGACTTTTTCTTCTGCAATCACCTTCAGTTATGCTTTTATTCCAACATAGGCCACAAACAGAATGGTACATCTGAGGTCTTAATCAGTTCCCACAATTTATCTTGAAGGATTGCTTTCGTAGGCTGTGTTTACCATTCTTTGATCAGCAAGGATGACCAGTCTCGCAAAACATATTCAGCGGTCTACCTAGCTGTGTCACATACGGCAGGGTCTCTGAAACCCATTTTGTGCAGGTAGACACTGAGCCTACAATGTTCCATTCAGAGACTGAAGTTTGGGGGTGTTGAGCGAGAAGGTAGGGGTAATACCTCATGGAAAGTGACAGCAATATCCTGATGGTGGATAGGCATCTACTTATTCCCCATCTTCTCACCTAGCTAATGTTTGGTTCCTCGCGCCACACCCCAGCTAAGTCTTGGCTTTCTTGCTAAATAACATGTATGGGCGGGATAAATCCTACTTTAACACACACACCCCCACTTATTTTTAAAATAAAAAAACTTCCCACATCTTTTAAGTTAGACCACAGCTCCCTACCAAAAAATTTAATTTGAGTCTGTGGTAGGTCCCAGTAACCTTACATGAATGGGTGAAGCGAGCAGATTAGAGAAACGTCCATGTCATAGTTGCAACTAGAGGTAATCTTCTTTGCGTTCGTTCTTTGCGACCAATTATAATCACTCTTTATATGTTTGATCTTTACCAAGAACATGTATACGTTGCACATTGGTTTGGTAGGCCCCTAAAAGCATAGACTTCTACACATTTAGGACATGTGCATCCGATTTCAGCCAAACCTCCGTTGTCGCCTCTTATGACATGCGTGGCAGGTAACAGTGGTTCTATTATTTATACCCCAAATTTGGGCCCGGTAACCACTCGGGCGACTAGAGGTGATAAGACATACATTGCACTGAGCAGATAAAACTATACACCTTATGGGGACCCATGGTGAAGGTTGAAATATGTGAGCAAGTGGAGATGCTGGAATCCATACCGGAGCAAAGACCTAAAAAAAAGAGTGTTGGATAGACGGAAACAGCTGAAAAAAAGACAGTAATTGAGATAATCTTCTTCTTTGCTATTGTGTTCATATACTCAGTCTAACTATGAGATGGGTTCCATCTATGAAGCTGCACGTCAGTTGGGAGTTCTTCTAGGGTTTCCCATAGCTCTCTGTAAGCTTTGGTTTTTTTTTTGAGACCTTGTTTTGTTTTGCTGGGGTAGGTATCATGGACAAGACTGGGGTATGCTCCGGAATCTGTGTTTAGGTAAGACTGGCACACTTTACATTCTGAGCAGGCTTCATTTTGTGCATGTGATGGTTGAATCTAAATTGTGTGCTGTTTTTGGTTGAGTCTGTGATGGCGACTTGCGGTTGTTTGTTTCATCCATTACTATTGTTCTTTGATATGTGCATTGATATCTGGTAGTGATACTGGGTGACCACACTCTCATTTCCTCATATGCCAAAGTGAGCCAGTATCCATTGGAGAAACATGTAATTACAAAGTACTGTAGTTTTACAAATTACAAAAACAATGACAAAATACAGCAACGTTTGACCAACAAGGCCTTTATCAAGCAAGCGAACAAACAGGAGTGACAAATTAAAATGAAACACAAATGGACGACCAAATACAAACGTATCTAAGGAAAATCTGGAATAAAACGAATAACGAAATAAATGTACACAAACGCACATAAAAACTAGAAATAGAAGGAAAAGAACAATGAAACATCTAGTAAATATATAACTTGAATACATGCAACATATACCCATATAGATTACAAAGCATGGGAAGAGAAAGTACTAGAAGCATAAGAATGGAATATAACATGAATACATGCAACATATACCCATATAGATTACAAAGCATGGGAAGAGAAAGTACTAAGAAACATAAGAATGGAATACGTTGAGCCCGCGTGGTCGCAAGGTACCATACAAAGAAATCAACCGATTCTCCAGAGCAAATCGACTGCGATCATCCGAGGAACATGATCGGATGGCTGTGACCTGGACATCGTGAGCACCTAAATGGCCAGTATCATTGAAATGGGTGGCTACAGGGTCACAGAGCATTGGCGTATGTCGCGTAAGTGTTGGGCGAATCGGTCACTGAGCCTCTTGCCTGTCTTGCCGATATAAGCCTTGTTACACCGCTTACAGATAATGGCATAGATAAGATTACGGGACTCGCATGTGAACCCATCGTCAATAAGAAACGTGCCTAAAGGAAAGATACAGTACGCGTCTGTATCACATAAGCACATGTGTTGCAACACCGACAACCACACTGGACAGTGCCAAAATGAGTGTCTGGATATTGGACTTAAGGCGACTGTGTACCAACATATCCTTAAGACTTCTGTCCCGTCTGTAAGACACCAAAGGATAGTTGGGAAGACAGAACGGGTCTCAGGATCTGATCTAAGGAGAGACAGATGACGGAATAAAACATTTTTCACCAGGGAACTATGGGGGTGGTAAGTTAAGATAAGTTTTACTCTGTCAGAGTTAGTAGTCCTATGCTGACTGGTAAGGGCCTGCTGGCGAGTGATTTTCTGAACTCGATGCATAGCCGAGACAAGCACCCTCTCCGGGTATAGGCGCCTACGAAAGAAATCAAGCATCTCGCGAGCTCTCTCAAGAAAATCATCGTCCTCACTACAAAGCGACGAAGGCGTAAGAGCTGCGAGAATGGCAAAGAGTCACGACAAGCCCGGGGATGGAAAGAAGTATAGAGGAGAAAACTATGTGCATCAGTAGGCTTGTAATATACTGATGTAGTGATAGCGGATAGGCGTAAGGTGATAGTATAATTTGAATAATTATAATGAGAATAATTTGGTTGTTTTCTGAGAACTTGTTTAGATGACGGGTCAGCTCTCTCTCTTCATATATCTCATGGTTTCCTTTGATTCGCCTGCAGGATTGACATACAGTCACAGGAAAACAAGTTTGTTGTTTAGTATATTTCTTTCCTGTAGTGTTATCGTAGCATCGGCAATTGCATGCTTCCGAGCTCTGAAATTTGTTGAAAGTTCGCTGGTGGCCCTAGAGTTTTTTTAATTTTGGTGCCATTTTGCAGTATGATGATGGTACTGGCTGCTCCATTCCACGCTGTTATGTCCGATGATCCATCGGTGCTTATATTGGTCCACTCAGGTCTAGGGTATTAGATGTTGATGTAACCTGCTGCCTTGCAGCACGGCACGGCAGACACGGCAAAGGCTGTGTATATATCACAATAAGAATGATAAACATGGCCAGAAAAGAACGATCGCGAGAAAAGATGTCGATGTACTCTCAGAATTGGGTCTGTTTCTTCAGCCTTTTTTTTAGATCTGAAATTGTTATTACTGTGAAATTGGGCTGTAGGTCTGTGTTGTATGGTAGTATCATTTCTCATGTTGCTGGGTCTTTTTAGAGGATGTCTTTGTTTTTTTATAAAGAGTGATTGCGGCAGGTGATGGAAGCTGTGTCTTTTTATGCAGTTTTTGATTGGTTGACATCCAAACTGATAGTCAGCACCATGAACAGATGTTTATTGAGGTCCTTGATCGATTTTGCCAGCCATTATGGCACATGATGATGATGATAAAGTTGTCTTACATTCTACAGCGTTCTCTTATAAGTAATTTATTACCTCTTAAGTCGGGGAAGCTCGTCTGAATGACAAGGAACACTGATATAAGGAAAGCAAGCCTTCATGCAAAGCTCAGGTGAGCCATACTGGTCCCTCTGACTATGCCTGTTTTCATAGCGGGTGAACAAAAGAAGGAATTTATCTATACTCTCGTGGGTATAACAGAAAAATTCTAACCTGAACAGTTTCTCGGCGGCTGCACTAGACATGTGGCCAATAAATTGCTCAGGGTCATGTTACCCCTTTCCTACACTGCCCTAAAATGTGGTATCACAGGCAGTAACTATAGTTTTTGTTTGTTTGTGTGTTACTTAGGAAACTACAAGATATTAATAAAATAATCTTGTGTCTCATTTAACAGAGTGAAAGAAAGTTTATTTCAATATGCTGGTACAAAAGATAAAAGAGCTAAGACTTCTCAAGAAATAACATCATACAAGTAAGATCTTAAGCATTGCCACCATGATTGTGTTTGTGTACCTTCTAGTGTACCATCAGGAAACCAAGCTAATAATGTATCTGGACTTGCACTTTCTTTAAGAAAATCCACTTTTATTGTAGTGTATTTTAGGATGAAGTTTTTAGGCTGAGGAGTTTGTGCTACATTACACTAAGCTCTGGTTGGGTTATTTATTTTACCCCCAAAGTCAAAACTGGACTTTCGTTGCTGATAGCAAAGTTGATGACACTCTGCACTAGTGGCCACATGCCATGGAAATACTGGGGTTCGAGGCAAACTTGGCCAAAAATTCTTATTGTACATGTTATACGCAGTTGAACTACAGGAAACCCTGATCCTTTACTTAGGGGTGTAAATTACAGGTACCTCGGAAGTGGTAGTAAGGCATGGCTGAAGTGCAAGGGGCACTGGTGATAAGGAAAGAAAACTTCCACATAAATATCAGCCAGAGGCACAATATAAGTCTCCAGGGATACGCCTAAATTCATATCAGGTGAAGGAAAATAAATAACTGACTTTACAGGGGAAAATGGGAATCCTTTTTATCCTGGAAAGAGCATTTATGTTGTGTCACAGTTTACAGTGAGACTTCAATATCTGCACCTTTTGGACTAATAGTCCCAATATCACCGCTGCATATTTGGGACTAGGTTGAACTTCTCTCTTTGATCCTTGCCTGCTTATTTGGATTGCAGTGATACAGCCTGTTATCAGGACAACCACTGACTGTGAAGTATGGTCTTGGTCAGCTCTGGTTTGCTGACATTGACTTGTGTCATCATATTCATTGAATCGTTAGAACCCTGTCGCCCGAGTGGTTACCGGGGCCCAAATTGGGGTGTAAAGAATAGAACCCTGTCGCCCGAGTGGTTACAGGAGCTCAAATTGGAGTGTAAAGAATAGAACCACTGTTACCTGCCATGCATGTCGTAAGAGGTGACTAAGGAGGTTGGATGTGGGGCTAGCTACTCCACACCGTAAAAAACACTAGATGGCTACAGAACGGAGAGCGACCGAGTAAACGCTGGCTGAAACCGGACACATCGCTGAAGGATAAGCACCAGAGCTCCAAATGGTGCTGAAGATGTGACGTAAAATACACCAATGCTAAGGCTGCATGAATCAGATTTTGACATGAATTGAATTTATGAGGAAGTCTGGTACATCGGTCTGGACGGTGATCGTGAGAGAGAGAACCCTATCATTATTGGTACATCCCAAAAAGGACGACATACCAAATATGCAAAGAGATTGATTAATCTACATCAAACTGGCTTATTGGGCTCTGGATTTGTTGAGGTTGAGATTGGAGCACTTATGGGCGTGTCCGGAGTGCTATGATGATAGTCCTCTGATAACTGATCATAGAATCCACTGAGAGTTATTTGCATTTCCTCAACATTAAGAAACCAGCATCTGAAATCTTGTTAATGTTGCACCTGAGCTTGATATATTAATATGTACAAGTATAATATTCGTACTATCCCCAATATTTTAAACTGTATCAGTAACAGTCATTAAATTATTGTACTTGCAGAATGTATTTATCTAATGAAAAATTACAAATTTTCTAATGTAATTCCTGTATGAAGACATTGAGAATGTCACATATTTTGAATATCATGGCTCTATAATTACCAACAATGGTAATTACGAAAGAAGTTAGAAGACTAGCCATGGCTTTCCAGAGGGTGGTCAGCATGAAGAAACTATGGCACAACACAAGAAAAGAAAAACATATGCCCTGTGGCAACATATGGATGTGAATCGTGGACCATAACACAAACCTTAAAAAACAAAATTAAAGCTTTTGAAACAAGGTGCAATAGAAAAGTCCTTAAAACATCATTTTGTGCACATTAAACGCCACAGTGGTTTGTAGAGAAAGGTTGTGGAAGACATGGTTCCTGGAATATGAAAGCAAAGGGGGCAGCAGGACATCAAAGAACCTTGAACATGACACTAGAAGAGGCCGGAGAACTTGCAAGAGACAGAGAGCTTTTCAGGTGGGCTGTGATGAATGTGATGTTAGTATAATGTGTCATACAAGTTTTGGGACTGCTGGACATGAACTTAGATACGCTATTATATTTGTAAAGCTTTAAAAAAACATTCCTAGAGAGGTTCTTTCTTGATGTTTTATAATTCTTTTCCATGTAAGCAACAAAGTAAAAGAAAAATATCAGATTAATTCTTATTGACTACTTTTTTTAAAGTATACCCTGCCTATGTTTTTCCCACACAGAATACACCCAAAGAAACTTTCATTTATGAACAAGGTCTTATGGAATATGGGTCTTGGCAATTTTCAGTGAGTATTTAGTTATTTTTCTTGAACTCTCTAAATGACTAATCTGTTTATGATAGTTGTAGATTTCATATCTTATTGTAAGTTAGGATTTGTTATATAATGACAATTATTCTATTAGGAATCAACCTGTCTGTGGTGGGGCCCAGGAAAATAAATGTATTAGAACACATTCTGACAACCGGTAAAATCAATGGGAGACGAGACAGAGACAATTAAAATTATGAAGTCTGACTTTATGGCACAGTGTAGACAGGCTGGCTGGCTCTGCCACCATATCAGAGGGTCAGCCAATGGATAGAACTGACATTTTGAATGCTCTTAAGAGAATTTTCATATAAACCAATCCACGTCAACTGCTAGATTGGAAGAACTTGGATTGAAGATTGTAGTGACCAGAAAAGAACAGCACAACAGGTGTATGAGTAAGCTGCTCAATCAACATCGAACTGGTACGGTTAGTCGCTGGTCAGCTCTAAGGATGTAAATGCTGCATATTTGTGTTCATGTTGATATTTATTTGAAAATGTTTCTTCCTTTTGTTTTTTTAACTTGCTAACAATGTGAACTTTGTATTCAGGTATGTGAAAGAACCCTTAAAACTAGGACAGTTATCAGGGAACCAGTTCACCATTGTGCTGCGGTATGTTTCCATTCTTGTTGGATCACTGGTGTGTGTAATATGTTTTCTATTGTAGAGATAGTAATCAATTTCAGTTCAACAAAAACAACAGATCAGTTAGTTGCTTTGATCATCAGTAGGTCACTCTGAAATTGAATGTGCTGGGACAAACAAACGATCGTATTTAAATCGCTGTAAACCATGGTGCAATTTGCATATGCTTGTTGGAATGAATCAAATACAGATCGTACTGAGTGGTTAACAAGGGATTATTCTACAACGAACGGTAACCATAACCATTTGATTTGGTCTGTGATGTGGTATTTCATGGTTTAATTTTATTTGTGAACGTTTGTTAATACCTGCGTTGGATAAAGATTTTTTGTTCGAAATGTCAACTTTTATGCTTTTTCCCTTTGTTAAACCAACTTACTTCTGGTATTATTATTTACCTTTTTCAACTGTAATTGTCAGCATTCTACACTTGTTAAGTTTTATAAAGCATGAAAGAGATCTCTTTCTAGTCTTCATAAATTTTGTATGTCCAGTTTTACACTAGTTTTTATTGATAATCTTACCTTTTTCTGCTCCATTAACTCTTAGTGGACCAGGGCAAAAGCCAGGTTTTTAACAAGCCATTTGTTTTTAGCATAAAAACGCACTTTAGTGTGGCTCCTGGTAAAAGGTGTCCCAACGCAAAGCCACATAGTGTGGTGTTTGGTCCACGAGGAGTTAATGAGACTGCCACAACAGTTTGTCTCTTTGTAGGAAGTCTATAGATGTTTACTTTCAGTGGTGATTTCTGCCAAAATTTGTTTCACATGATAAATTAATGCTATATAGACCCAGTACCGACATGGATGTGAGTCTTGGGCAATAAATAGATAGAAAAAACACTTGAGGCCACAGAAATGTGGTTTTACAGAAGAATGCTAAGAATTCAATGGACTGCTAAAATGACTAAAGTTCATGTGTTCAAAGAGATCAAGGTGCAGAGAAAACTTATCAGTATAAGAGAGAGATGGTCATCATTTCTAGGTCATGTGTTGAGAAAATGAGATTTAGAACACGTCATGTTCTAAAACTGGTAAAATCAATAGTAAGCGAGACAGAAGAAGACAGAAAATTTAAAATTCTGGAAAGTCTGACTTCATGGCACGGAAGAGTGTCAACATCTGAAATGACAGTCAGCACCAAGAACAGACATTTGTTGATGTCTCTGGTCACCTACACCAGCTGGTACTGCACATGATGATAAACTTATTATCTGTTACAGATACCCATCGTCGTGAAGATAAATAACTTTCTTAAATTAAAATTATTCTTTCTCCAGAATCTGAAAGATACATGATTTTCCCCTTGTCCCTCAGAAATGTTCAGGAAAGTTTGGAGACTGTCAACAGTGCTATTACGTCTCTGAAAACACAAGGATTTATCAACTATTTTGGAATGCAAAGATTTGGAACTACACTAGTGCCCACACACAGAGTTGGTTGGTCAGTCAGTACATCATATCAAGTTCTTGTTGATTGTTTTGTGTTTGTTAAAGAAAATTTTAATTATCATTGTATATATTGCTCACACATCAGGTTTTCGTATACATTTGATCCTTCCTTCCTTTCGTTCACTTGAAATATTGTCTATATATTCAATGTTGTCTCTTGTATAGCCTTCACTGTCTTTTGTAGCTCACACAGAGGTCCATGTAGTTTTCTGTCCAGTGTTTTTTGTTAGGCAAGAGAATTTGCCTCAGTATTTCATATTCGGCGCAGTCTTGAAGTATGTGTTCTGCAGTCTGGTGTGCATGTACGCATGGCTGAATTGCCAATCTTGAATTCTGTATACATGTGGCTGCAGAGTCGATTGTGTCCTGTTCTAAGGTGCAGAATGACAACTTGTTCTAATCTACTCATATTATAGTAATCGTCTTTTTTTGGTAGTTGTGGCTACATTTGGATATCTTTGTACATATTTAGTGGCTACATGTCTTTACAGAGTAGATACTGCATTTTATTCACAATCTTATGGATATAATTTATTATTTTCTTTGTCTTATTATGGTTTATTTGTCTTTTACCAACAAATCCTGTTCATTTAATGAGCATACATCTTTTGTTCATTAGAGTTACTTTTGCAAATATACAACTCACAGCTGGGATGACTCACCCAGTATCTAAAGGACCTAATGGCACGCCATCTGTCGAGAGTATTGCACAAAGCACGAACTTCTAGGGATCTCTGGGAAAAAATGCACTCGTGAACAGAACGATGCGGTCCTCATTCGAATCCACTACCTTTAGGATGGAAGTCAAGGACTTAACCACAGAGACCCATAACTCTTTATCTAATTAGCACAAGTGGTGAATTGACCAAATTGGCCATGGTAACTGGCACATGCAGCAAATTTGTCTGACTTTAGTACTATTTTTTTTCTGCAGCTCTTTACTTCACGGTGACTGGGAAAAGGCTGTGGATCTTATTTTGATGCCAAGAGATGGTAAGTTCATTCTTTGAAAGAAGGATAACTACAGTAAAACTAATTAACTGGTGCCACAGCCTGCTGCCTTGCAGGTTTGGCTGGGGACAACAAAGGCTAACGGAAGCGAACCCAGTAAACACTGGTTGAAACCAAACACACCACCGAAGGATAAGCACCAGAGCTCCAATTGGTACTGAAGGTTGTGAACGTATACCTGTTCTTGGTATTAAAGTTGTTAATATATCACATTTTAATGATACAAACGGCTTAAGAACGATCACGCGAGAGAATTGGTGCCACTCACTGCAGCAGGTGTTGACCTCTAATTGGAAGTCTGCTAAAGCATTTATGTTTCTAGAATAATAGCTTTTGTGATAATTTATTTCAAATAATATGGTTGAAAATGCCATCTGGAGCTACAGGTTGTCATCTTTACAATATACATGGTATGGTAAATTGGCCCTTGTTCCTGCAATCTCATTTTAAAAATTGTGCCCTACCTGGAAGTGCCACAACGAGTAGACCCAAGTACAGGTTAAACATGTAAACTCGGAGCATTGTCATTCTTTCCAATGAGAGCTGCTTGGATTTTATTTAAGTGTGTTTGATTGTGCCATTTGGCATTTTATGAAGGCTCCCACCCTTTGGCAGTGATAAAGTAGGCACTACACTTTGGTCTACAGAAGGCAGAGAAGTATTTTATCATTTGTTGTAGACACACCTATATAATATTTTTTTAAACATATGTTAGATATATATATCTTAATGTTCCAATGAATTTAACTTTGTCAGGTGTGTTTTCATGCATCTTAAATAACAATAACTGATGTTTCTCTCTACTGTGCACCAGTGTTGTTCTTTTCATAATGACAATTGCATTTCCCCTATTTGAGTGTACATAACCAAACTAAGTTTTGTAGTTTGACTATGCAAATACATTTTTCTTTCCTTGTTATAATAAAATAAGATTTCATGCTGCATCCTACAAACACACACAGATAAAGTTCTGTGAGACTTGCAGCCTCAGAAGTTGTTGCCTGGGCTTAATCTTTTTTTTTTTGTATTTTTGTCATTTTCAGACAACCCTTCTAAAGATGCATTTCAAAAAGTTTGGATGGAAACTAAGGACCCAGAAGCAACCCTTAAAGTTACTCCTCCTTATTGTGGATTAGAGAGAAATCTTCTAGAAGCTCTGAAGAAAAAAATGAAACCTTTCAATGCCCTAGAGAAAGTAAAGAAATTTGTTGTAATCTTTTGTAAAATGAGAGCAGCAGTAGTATAGTTGTTAGTGAACTCACTTTTTAGGCGCATGGTCCAGGTTCAATTACACAGTATGCGCGGAATATATTTTAGACCGTAATGACTCTCAGGTTGACTAAGCCTCAATTGAATATCACTGGAAAGTAAAGGCGGTCAGTGTCATGTTGACCACATTATCCATCGTGTGCCTATGATACTCAATATACTTTGAGGTATGAAAAAACAGAGCTTTTCCACTAAATGCACTATTTCAAACATTAAACCAACTGGAAACATAAGTAAAGTAAATTACCTCAATCAAGCAAAAAGTTGATCTTTCCGTAATCTTTTTTGCCTAATAGTTTCAGGATAAGAAGAGATTTCAAGAACTGGCTCTTGTGAGCACCTTATGCATAGTGCCTCTCACTAGTTCTCAAAAGTATATCTTGTAAAGTGTCCAAGAGGTTTATTATGTTTTTAACTATCTTTACTGCCTGTGTTATCGCCTTTTATGGCAGTGTAGAACAGGGAGGAACATGAGCTGTAGGAATTTAATGGTCGCATGGCTGGTGCAGTCACTGCGAAACTATTCAGGTTAGGATTTTCTTTATGGAAAAAACTCACTGGCCATACCGGAGACTGAACCTGAGTCTTTCGAATTGGAGCCATCGCTCTAATCCATTCAGCCAGACGCTGCTCACTGCTGATGTTGTGATCTACACAGATGCGTCAGTAGTTCTTCACCAAAGAACAATCAGTCAATGGATAGATCTGTGATTCTGAACACTCTTAAGGAGTGTAGCCGTAAAGAGGACTTTCATCTAAACCAGCATTTCCCAGAGGGGGCAATGGTGGGTTCAGAAGCATTTGGGGGCAGTTAATTTATCATGATTTTGCGATTGAATAATCATTAAAAATTTGAATTCTGCATTTTAATTCATTATATGCCCATCTTACACAATCCATTTTTTCATCAATTTTCTATTTCTTGTATATAATCATTTGAAAAATGACCATGTATGACAGAACTATATATCAATTTTCAATGTCAAAGTGAAAATAGAGCATATATATACATGTGGGAGGGGCGTTACAAAGTTTATGTTGTGCAAAGTGGGCGATGGGCCGAAAAGTATGGGAATCTATGATCTAAGCCAATCCATGTCAACAGCTAGATTGCAAGAATTTGAATTAAAGATTGGAGTGGCCAGAAAAAAGCAGCACAACAGTTGTCTGAATGGGCTCATCAATCAACATTAAACTGGTACAGTTAGTCGTTGGACGTTGTTGGAGATATTGCGAACTAGATTGGAGCACCTATGGACCTGTCCGGAGTGCAATGAAGATATTCCAAACTGAAACGGAAACCATAAGTACACCTTCATTTCTTTCCTAGCAACATTATTCTAATTTTTAGAATGTGATCTCTTTCCACTGTCCATAAAAAAAATGAAATGTATATGTTGTGCACCTACAGCAATTTTTTTGATACCTGTTCTTGTATATTTTATTTGTAAAATGCATCTTCAATTTTGTGGGATCAGAATAATATTTTATATACTTTGTTAAAACAGATTTCTCGGAACACTCGCTTGCTGTATATTCACAGTTATCAGGCGTTTGTTTGGAATCAAATGGTGTCTAAACGACTGAAGGTATTTGGATTCCAGCCTATTGTTGGAGACTTGGTACTGAAAGATGGTTCAGACAGCTCAGGTTGGTTTTGGACAGTGGTATACTAAAATGAATTTGCTTTATTAAGGAAGGTACATAAAAGAGAAAGACAGAAAATTGTATTGTTTCCTTGTTCATATAATGCTTATCTTATTTACTTATAGTATTTCTCATACATACAGAGCGTTTACCTCCAGTATTGGTCACACAAGATAATTTGAAACAGTTCTCCCTGTATGATGTGGTTCTTCCATTACCAGGTCATGATGTTATATACCCCAAAAATGAAGGTAAGCTGTCCTTGAATACACACGCGTGCTTGTGGTGCTAGGGCCCGTAAGGGAAGCAAAGAATAGTACCCCTGCGACCTACAAGGCATGTTGTAAGAGGCAACTGATGTAGGGGCCTATGAGAGCTACCCTAGTAAATAAAAAGCATCGCATAAATTGGATGTGCTGGTCCACTTGTAGGCACATAACTGGCACAACGTGCAATCACTCTTAGGCTCAGATCACATACAAATCACACAGAGGGGTTAACAAGTGGTCGGTATGGATCGCTCAGAAGAAGAATACACACATAGCTAATTATTGATTTATCGACTCGGACACAAGAGGGTTGTGGGTTCAATCCCATACTTTACGTTCCACAGTGAGGAAAGAAATTGGCCCACCTACCCCCTGCTGACTAGGAAATATAGATGTGAATTGACAGGCTTCTGCACCAAAATATGTATGTTTTTTTACAATTGTTGTTTATGTACCAGTTTGTTTTACATAATAAGATCGCTAGTCCCTTACACAACCCTCCTTATAAAATGATTGGTCAAGTTCGATTGTTTCTTACTAAATATAAAACCCTAGAATATTTGACATGTTATTAAACGGATGTCACCCGAGTAGCTACCGGTGCCCAAATTTGGGGTGTAAAGAATAGAACCCCCGTTACCTGCCACGCATGTCGTAAGAGGCGACTAAGGAGGTTTGGCTGAAATCGGATGCACATATCCTAAACGTGTAGAAGTCTTTGCGTTTAGGAGCCTACCAAACCAATGTGCAACGTATACACATTCTTGGCAAAGATCAAACATATCACAAAAAGTGATTAAAATTGGTCGAAAGAACGAACGCAAAGAAGAAGAGAAGAATCCATCATTTGTGGTCTCTTTTTCTGAGGATATTCAACTTCTGCCATTTATTCAGTTCCAAGATTAGATATAAAAATAAATGATTTGTACATCAGTGAAGCTTTGTCTATGTAATATAACAACTAATTTTGTTATCTTTTAAAGTATACGACTGGTACCGGGAGCGATTGACAGCAGACGGAGTGGATATAGATAATATGAAGAGACCACAGAAGTGAGTAGAAGCAGCTTTGAGTTCATATTGCCATGTTACTGTTTAGAATATCTATTACGCTTGTCTGACTAATATATGATTATTTTTGTGAGTAGTTCACTTATTTCTTTTCATGAAGTACACACATTTAATGACTGTTACCCACTGTGGCGTACCAGGATATGAGAGAGCAGACAGGCTGGCTAAGGAGGGAACAAAACTGACACAACACAAACACCCAGTGTCACTACCAGAAATCAAGACACATATCAAGTGAAAGTACAAAGAGGTATGGAGGCAACAAACCCACAACACCCACAAGATCCCATCAGCAGACTAAACAGAAAACAGCACACAACAATCTTGCATCTAAGAACAGGTCACTACAGGCTCAACCACCACATGCACAGAATAAAGCCTGCACAGTGTACATGCCAGACAGAAACACAGACTCCAGAGCACATCCTGCAGTCATGTCCATCATATATACACCAACGAAATAAAACATGGCCTCATGAACAAAGCTTACAGACCAAACTATGGGGAACTCTCGAAGAACTCCAACTGACATGTAGCTTCATAGAGGCAACCCAACTCATGGTTTAGACGAGCATACGAAACCGAACGCAAAGAAGAAGTAATGACTTTTAGTAACAAACTTCTGTATATCCTTATTTTTAACTTATATTTCCACTCAGTGCATCTGTATTACTCTTGTTCTTGGTATGAGCCAGCACCGATGGTGATAATAGCAAACCTTCATGCAAAAATCAGTAAAAAATTTGTCAAGACTATGCCTGATTCATAGCGACGAATTAAAAAACCAATACTATTAAGTGTGGTAGGTTTTTGTTTATTGTGCTTTTGGTTATGCAGTAAAAGTGAATAACAAATCTGATCAAGGGATAAATGAAGAACAACAAATAATGTATAACTCTGAAGTCGGCGAAGGTCTGCCTGCATGGCAAGGGACACCAGTCAAATGGTAAAGCAGGCTTTCATGCAAAAGTCAGTCAGAAGCGCCAGACCAGGCGTCATGACTAATGCCCGAATTCACAGTGGGCGAATAAAGAAGAAGAAAAAAAAATGTGACAGGTAGTCAATATTTAGACCAAAACTAGGACCTAATACACATTCAATGAATAGACAGGGGTCAAGATCAGGAAACCAGAGCTGACCAATACCCTTATCCACCTCCAAGTGATGATCCTGGTAATAGCCTGCACCACTGCAGTTTGGCTAAGTGAGTAGCGATCAGAGTGGGAAGGAAAACAACAGTCTCCCAAAAGATGTTGAAAATGGATGTGTTGAGAAGTAATGTACATATATCAGTTTTTCACTCTAAACTGCTACATAATGTAAGAAACTCGCTTTTCAAAAACTTGCTTATAGTGCGTTTCAAATTGATTTTCCGCGGGGAAATTTAATATCTCTGCAACCGCTTGACCGTAATTGATGTAACCTTGCATATGATCGTAATGTCCCGAGGTTGATATTTTTTACTCAATAACAAACGTATGGTTTAAAATTTTCTTTATGTAAAGTATATAAAAGTGACCATCTCCTTGGCCAACCATATAATGAGAAGTATTACCCCTTCATGGGGGACTGCCTAGAGTAGTTGATAGTAGCTCGGCCTGCTAGATGTGAGACGCCTCATAGCTCGGGTTCGAACCTACTGTCCGGCATTTGTTCGAGTCCTGGTCTTACTCAAGACGATAACATGAGTACCTCTGAGTCGAGAAAATCTGCCTGTATGGCGAGAATACTAATTCGAGTACATTGAGCACACGGCTGCCAGTGTAAGTAATTTACAATGTGACGCTTGCGCCATTGTAAGAAATTGGAAAACAGATTTTCACGAAAATCAGTTTCAGAGATGAAACCGTCTGAGTTGAAAGCGGACGAAAGAAAAAAAAAACCCTTCATATTTGTGAGATGTTGCAAGTTCCACGACTTGCACGTTTTTCACGTGGTTTTCCGATTTTAATCGCGTATCGCACTTTAAAAAATGTATAATGATCCTTCCGGTGTGTTCAGTTACAATTTACCGTTTGTGTTTTCAGAGCATAGGTGTATTACAAAATGTTAGGCTCATCAAAGTGAGTAAACACTTTATATGATTTATATAATATGAGTTATCTCACCCTCCAAAATTCGAATTGTACATACTCCTATGCCGAAAATGTGATTTTTTAATTTACGGTAAATTATTTTCTTCCAGCACCAGATAATTACTAGGTTTGAAAAGATCAAAGGAATTCGCCGTTGCAAGAAAAGTACACTACCTGCAACATTGAATTTTAGACAATCGTTGGGACATCGGAAATACAACACCACATGCAAAAATCACGTTCATCCATGCAATGAATATGGAGATATTTGAGGTCAATCGTTGACCGAACGTTTTGAAACGCACTATAATAACAAAGTTGCTCACATAAGATCATATACAAGACTTATGATAATACAGAGATGCGTGAGAAGCTGTACGGAGGGACACAGTCCCTAAAGACATCAGCAGAATTCATGAGAAAGTCTGGTTCATCAGTCTAAGGGGGATCGAGAGATATATACAAGACTTATAAACAGTTAATTAATTAAATCTGAATTGTTTACCAACATGCTGTATAATTTTCTTACTTGTTTATCTATTTGTACCTTTAGAGACTACTCTCTGCCAGGTGCCTACAGACATATCACAGTGTGCCCATCCAATGTAGACTGGACACATCATCGATATGACGATTACTCACTTCCATTAACGTTAAGTGACATGGATATAATCAAAGGAATTCAACTTCCTGCATCTCAAAAGAAAGGTATAATAACTGATTGTGTTTTATTCTTCTAACCTTTAATTTGCATACGTATCAAACTTTGTGATTGTATTTGTTTTGTTTGTTGTTAATGTTCCCATCATTATTTACTTTTAGTTTTTACCATTCTGTCAATATATAATGAGGATACCAATACAGATATCACCATGGTATCTAAATTGATAAAATAACAGCAGTTCACCTATTTAGATAGCAATTTTTATTGCACAGAAAATGTTTTTAAAAAAAATTATGCTAAGAATTGTCAAAGCAACATCAGCTTTTAAAAGTCTAAATAATAAAATGTAACTGCAAGTTATATAGTTTTAAAACTAAATTATGAATTTTCAATTCAAATGTTGCATCAATCTTAACATATGTCAGTGAGAGTTGGAAAATGACTAAAGATATAGAAAGTACGTTGAATGCATTTGAAAATAAATGTCTGCGAAAAATCATGAACATAAAATGGAACAAATTCAGAACTGATGAAATCAGAGAAATGTCTGGTCAACCACTAGTAACAACTGGTATATGAAGGAAAAGATGAAGATATGTTGGACACACCTTGAGAAGAAATGATCAAAGAATATCAAAGCAGGCATTGAAGTGAGATGCAAAGGGTTAAAGAAAGGATGACCTAAGGAGACCCTGAAACGAATTTTCTTGAGCGAGGCAAGAAATATCGGGTCTCAGTTCGATATGGATAGTTGTCCAGGATAGAGCGGTATGGAGAAATTGCTTGCAGGCCCTATGTAAGGTATAATTGTATGAGAGGAATTATTATATGTATGTCACTGCTTGACCTCAAGTTTTTATTACTGATTATTTTCAAAAATCAGTTTTTTTTAAAAACAAAATAAATTCACATAACCTTTTATGATCAATACTTGAATAACTTATTTGTTGACTTTGATTCATTGCAGGAAAGTTCAAAGCAGTTGTGTTGAAAATGACTCTACCCTCATCATGTTATGCTACTATGGCATTAAGAGAGGTTCTTCATGTGGACACATCAGTTGCTCATCAGACATCTTTAAATGTCACTTAAACATCAACTTTACTATGAGACAGACCACTGTTGACAGAGATATTATATGTGCACAAAAGGCTATACTAGTCCACTTGTGTTTTTTAAACACTGCAGTCAGTATTGTGTTCTGTTGTCTATTAATTGAAAACAATCAAATAAACGTTTTCTCGCAATTCAGTTGTTGTATTAATAATGTATGGGTGTGAAACATGGACATTTTAAAGGCTCGTGTGTTGCTGGGGCTCGCAAAGGGAGCAAAGAATAGTAACACTACGACCTACAAGGTATCTCGTAAGAGCGACCTAGTAGATAAAAGCATCGCAGAAGTCGGATGTGCTGGCCTACTTGTAGGGGCGCAATGTGCAATCACTTTTAGGCTCTGATCACATACAAATCACAAATAATGGTTAACTTGTGGTTGATATGGAGCGTTTGAAGGAGAAGAATATTCTTCTTCAGTGATCCAGCAGCGCTTGAGCTCATGCCTTTCGACCCAGCGCTGTGTCTGCATGTGTTTGTAAGGTGTTCTTTTGTTCCATATGTTCCATTTATCTGTCCTTGGAGGATCTTCCTGAGATCTAGTGCTTGGCACTGAAGAGGAGGTGGGAAATGCTTTCATGATGATATGCACACAGCTGGCACTCTGCTCATGTGTTGGGTACAGAGTCTAAAAATGGTGCTCTGATGTCTTCTTGTTCGCTGATGTTCAATGTCTACACAATGAGTCCGGTTCTCTGGATGTATGTTGTGTTTGTTAGCTCATCAATAAGGTTTGCAAACAGTTTTGTGTGGATGTCTGTCTCTGTTGGCCAGTGTTCTTTCCGCAGTTGATTCGACAGGTGACAAATCTTGCAGGATGTGTTTGGCTGTTTTTCCACATGCACATATGGGTGATGGAACTAGTGTTAGTCTGTTGTGTCCAGTTCTGAGTCGAAACAATATCACCTGCCTTGCTCTATCTAGATAGTGGTAATTGTCTCTTTGCTGGTCTACTTTTCTAATGGTACTGATGAGCGTTTTTTCGCCCTGGAAAGTGATAATTTGATTTCTGTGTTGCTCCTTCCTTAGCTAATTTGTCCGCTCTCGTGTGCTGGTATCCACTGCAGTACCACTTTTCTTACGGTATTCAGCTCACTTAGTGTTTCTTTTAGTTCTCGATCTCTTCTAAAAGGTGGTTGATGTCATTGGGGGTTATTGTTTGCCATGTGTCTGTGTAAACCTCTCTTCCCTGTAGGAAAACTAATATAAATGTTGGTGATAAGTTGCTCTTCTATGTTTCATTGGAAATGGAAAAGAAAAGAGTGAAATAGATCAAAATGATTTGTGATAACATGGTACGAGGGGAAGTCAATAAGTAAGCCACAAAGTTATGTGAGATGGTAGGTCAATGTAGTTGGTGTTTTCTAAAAGTGTCATTAGGTGACAGCAATATCCAACTTTATATTCCCATTCGCCAGGTGGCGCTATGTGTCTCATGCGCATGCGCAGCTCATAAACAAAATGGCGACTGTACATATGGAGAGTACAACTAAAGAGCAACGTGCTGTTGTGCGTTTTTGTGGGCAAAAGGACTGCCTGCAAAGGACATTCATAAGGAAATGCTTCCTGTTTATGCTGACAAATGTTTGTCCTATAAAACGGTGCATAGTTAGGTAGAAAAATTTTCTCAAGGACGCTCTAAAATTGTTTATGAAATCCGATCTGGTCGTCCTGTTGAGATTGCAACAGAAGCATCAGTACAGCGGGTGGAGGAGATGATTAAAGGTGGCAGACGAGTAACGATAGACTCTGTAGCATCTGCAATAGGGTGCTCACATGGTTCAGCATAATGCATGATAGATTGAAATTTAAGAAAATGTGCTCAAGGTGGGTACCCAGACAATTGAAAGAGGAACACAAAATGAACCGATTTGGCCTGTCCTTGCATCATCTCTGTCGATACGAAGATGAAGGAGAAGAGATGCTGAACAGGATTGCTACTGGGGATGAATCATGGGTGCATCACTACCAGCCTGAATCAAAGCGTGCTTCAATGCAGTGGAAACATCCTTCGCCTTGTGTCCAAAAATTCAAGGTTACGCCATCAGCAGGAAAGGTTATGTTGACGGTGTTCTGGGATTGTCAGGGAGTGCTTTTAACCAATTTCATGAAGAAAGGTGACAATGTGAATTCCTAATCGTACTGTGAAGTTCTATCGATGCTTCATGATGCAATTCGAAAAAACGTCCAGGGTTGCTGACTAGAGGAGTGTTGCTTCTTCATGACAATGCCAGACCATATACGGCTCGATTAACTCAGGAGAAAATTAACCAAGTAAGGTGGGAAGTTCTGGAACATCCACCTTACAGTCCCGACTTAGCCCCTAGCGATTTCCACCTCTTTGGTCCACTGAAAACCCACCTTGGAGGGAGACATTTCGTGAATGACGCCGAAGTTGAATGTGAAGTGAAAACGTGGTTTAGAAAACAGAGCCCGCAGTTCTATGCAGCTGGTTTGGGAGGATTGATAAAACGATGGGATAAGTGCATCAATGTTGGTGGAAATTATGTTGAGAAATAAAGGAACAATGTATGTATAAAAATAAACTGGTTTCAAGTTGTTATCATGTTTAGTTATTTTTCTACAGCCATTTGTAGCTTACTTATTGACTTCCCCTCGTATAAATGAAAAAATTATATGTTGGTAGTGTGCATACTTTGCATGCAGAGATTTCATTATACCATTTTCCTATGTTAAGACGATCACTAGAGAATATTTAGATTGGAGATGGTGGTAACATGCAACAGTATTTGTCTATCTGTGTCCCATCATAAGGTTAGAATTTACACAGCCTGTGTGTCTCATTGAGGATAGAAAGAAAAATGGGACACAGTAACCCTGTTTTGATTCTGAGCACTGACCTGACTGCTGAGTCCTCTTTATGGACTTAAAATATCACAAACACGATTTCCTGCGCATCTGGAATCCAGACACCTCCCTGATTATATGCTTGACTTGTTCCTCTCTGCTCCTTGTGGAGCACAGGGCCTCAACAGATGTTTGCCACTTTTTCCCATTCTCTGACTTTTCTTTATGGTCTCCCAGGATAGTCGAGCACACTTCAGTTTCTCAAGAAGCCTTCATCTCCAGGTTTGTTCAGGACATCCTCTTGTACATTTTCCCTGCAGGTTCCACTCAAGTGCTTGTCTAGTGACACTTGACTGTGTTTCCTTAGGGTATGCTCAACTCATCGCCGTTTTCTCCTCTTAACCATTGGTCATTATGGATTCCTGTCCTGTTCTTATCCATAGGTCTATGTTTGCAACTCTATCATACCATCTCAGTCTGAGAATTGCCCGAAGACATCCGCTGACAAAGGTCTGAATCTTATTTGTATCTAACTTGGTGACTTGCCACATTTCCGAGCCATACAGCAACACAGATTTCCCAAGTAGAAAAGTCAAGAGGTTGCAGAATTATAATGTAGAAACCATGTGACAACTGCTGGAACCCAGACGAGACTGTGGACTTCATCTTAAGAGACTGACCTATCCAGCAGCAGCTACCAGAATGCAAAGTACGAAGAATTATGTTTGGAGGTCTCTGTGGCTAAGCCCTTGCATTACGAAAGTCATGTGTTTGAATCCAGACAGCACTGTTCTGTTCCCAAATGCATTTTCCCCAGAGCCTCTAGGATTGTTGTCGGAGCAACACAGTTTGAGCTTTGTGCAATACTCACTGCTGATGGCGTGCCCTTTCTGTGGAGAGGAACCATGCCATATGGGGTAAAACCCGGATGAACATTGGCTTCTGCTGGTAGTTTCTGTGCTACCTTCATCCATTTTCTATAACCTTTTAAAGGAAGGTTGTATCCGATCCACATGAGGGCAAAGGTGCAGTGACAGTAGACACATTTTAGATAGTCTCTTTATATTAATTCTGAACATGGATAAAAATCTTAGCAGGCAAAACCTCAAGTTAGATATATAAATCTTCATCTGTATTCACCTGCTATGAGTTCAGGCATAGTCAGTGCACAGTCAGCCTGACTAATTTTTGCGTGAAGGCTGTTTTCCTTTTCATCACTGTCTCCCGCCATACAGGAGTGCCTTCTATGATTTAAGAGGTAATTGGATTATCGTACGTATGGTTTTACATAGAATGCCATGAAGTTTAAAAGATGAATCCACTATAAGATATATCTTAATGTTATCAGTGAAGTTGTTTTGTTGATGTTAACCATATTTTATTTTATTAAACATTTTCTGGTCTAATTCTTCAGTTGCTTCAGTGATTTCAGTAACATCAGGGAAGGGAGGGTGCATCAAGACATGGACAAATTACAGTCTGGCAGATTGCAACATAAAGGCAAGAGACAGAGGATGTTGGAGGTTCATTGCATTGAACCTCAGATAAGATGACACCTGATGATGATGGTGCTTATTGTAAATGGTGATGAAAGAAATTAAGTTTTGAATGATTAGGTGTTAGGGATTATAGTCGACCATCCACATTGAAGATTGACTGTAATGACGGAGATGTACATGGACTCCGGTTGACCACTAACTACTTTAAAAGTATACAAATCGATGTCTGAAAACGTTGGAAGAAGAAGACTGTAATGGATCACTAACACCTCCTCTCTTACCATAGTGGTGCATTTTACCAAACTGTTCTTTGTCAATCTTAATTACATCATTTTTGTCTTTCTCTTGTCTACTTTCCCCATAATCTTTCCCTCCAATATAGTTTTCATCAGTATCATATCTCTTTGTGTGTCCAAAATACTTGATTTGTCTCAGTTTAATCGTCAACAATTCCCTGTTGACTTATAACTTTTTCTTTGTTTGTTTTTGTGTCCGTGAAATACACACAATTCTTATATACATTCACATCTGCCACCTAAACCTGGAGAAGATTGTGGACTTAGTCCTGGTGACAATGACAATTCATCTGAATGAGCCAAAGATTCATCATCATCAGGTGCCGTGCCAGCTGACGTAAGCGATCATGGATCTCCACGAATCTCTGTCTTTGGTGTTTGCTATCAACTCAGATGTTGATGCTCTACTGTGCCATGAAGTCAGGTTATTCAAAATTGTCTTTGTCTCATCTACCCTCGATTTTACCGGTTGTCACAATATTTTCTAAACCTCCCTCCTCATCACGTGTCCAAAAACGACGACTGCCTCTGTCTTATATAGATTGTCTATTCCCAGGTAGAAGATGTTGGCTGTCCACTCTTGCCGTTAAGCGTAGGGATGGGAGCTTTAATTTGCGTTCTAGGGCTAGATGAGTCGCCTTGTTGTGTTGTATCCGTGTTTATGTAGTGTGGTCTTGATTTTGTCTATCCATCTTTTCTTGGTCTTCCC
This sequence comes from Arion vulgaris, assembly GCA_020796225.1. NCBI lineage: Eukaryota > Metazoa > Mollusca > Gastropoda > Stylommatophora > Arionidae > Arion > Arion vulgaris. The sequence goes on along the minus strand of CM036765.1, from coordinate 41,904,597 downwards.
TTAGCTCTAGTACCCGATCTCTTTTATTGTATGCTGTTATTGGTGGTTGGTTGTATTTCATTCTCATTAAATGTCCAAACTACTGCATTTGTTGTCTTTCGATGTATTCAGTGCATGAAGTTATATAGATTAACTTATCTAATTCACTGCACACTTTTTTCCAGGAATTATTTTTTACTCCCCAAAATCATGCCCTCGTAAGTTAGCTGAACTCAAATATATCATATTCAAATATAACAAGTATAACTCATTACCTCTGCTGTCGGAGATGTCATGCACAACTGTATGGTGAGGAACACTGATAATAAGGAAAGTAGACCTTCACGCAAAAATCAGTCAAACGCGCCATACCAGGCGGCTTGACTACGTCTGAATTTATAGTGCGCAAACACAAGAAGAAGAAGTATAACTCACATTATATGTTAAATTAAAGACAAAATGAAGAACTTTACAAATATGATAAGTGTATTAGGAAATGTCATGTAGTGTTAACAATGTAAGTAAAAATGAGCATGCAGCACAAAAATATCAAATTGTTTACAGTAAGTTATTTTAAAAAAATTGGTTGTGGTAATTTAGTCCAGCTGCTCTCTTTAGTATACATTTTGTGTATGAATATATAACAATAAAGAAAAATTGTGCTTGAGCACAGGATTTGTGATCTGTTTACAAAATAGAAACAAGTAAACAATTAGTAAAATTGTGCGCCTGTGTGTTGCCAGGGCTCTCAAGGGGAGTAAAGAATAGTAACACTGCGACCTACACGGCATGTCGTAAGAGGCGACTGAGATAGGGACCTAGACAAGCTACCCCAGTAAATATAAAGCGTTGCAGAAATCGGATGTGCTGGCCTACTTGTAGGTGCATAACTAGCACAACATACAATTGCTCTTAGGCTTGGATTACATACAAATCACAAAGAGTGGTTAACAAGTGGTCGATAAGCAGCGTTCGAAGAAGTAAAATCATGTTTAATATTGCATGAGTATAGTGTCAAATGTCTGACACATGCAGCCTTTATTGTACCAACCTTTACTTTTGAATAGGAGTACCTTCCTGTCAATATAAAATATGATACTATGTCAAATTAGCATAAACACAAAGGATATTTCCATCATCACTTACAGCAACCATTGTACAATTCAAGTCTGCGTGGTTAAAAAGATGAGTGGATTCACATTACATGGAACAAATGGGGATAAGATTAGGAATAAAAAAAGCAATTGTATTTATATATATATATTATCCGAGTAATGAACATGCTATAAAATCAAATTGTACATACAAACCTTTGTGCTCATTGTACCAGTTTAAGTCTTGTCTTTCAAAGAAAAAATGTAACTCTTTGAATCAAGAGATCCACCCGTGTGGTAAGCAAAGAATAATACCAATGCGACCTACAAGGCATATTGTAAGAGTTGACTGATGTAGCACCTAGGGAAGCTACCCTAGTAAATAAAAAGCATAGCAGAAATCAGATGTGCTGGCCTACTTGTAGGCGCATAAATGGCACAACATGCATTCACTCTTAGGCTCAGATCACATACAAATCACACAGGGTGGTTAACAAGTGGTCGATATGGAGTGTTCAAAGAAAAAGAAGAGATCTCCCGCTATTTTGTTTTTTGGATATTGAAGTCAGTTAGGTGGGTCAAACCATATTATTTGAGGACCATCATCATAGCACTCTGAAAATGTCTCTAGGCGCTCCAATCCAGCAGTCCAACGGCCCATATGCACACCAGTTCGATGTTGATTAATCAATATTTATTGCATATTTTGTTTGTCATTCTTTTCAAGTTGTACCATGGTTGACACACACACCTCTCTCAATCTCATCAGCCCCATCAGAGGAGTTAACAACCCTGAAACTCTTCTGTTTAGAAAACTCATATTGCATTAAGGTCATTTCGGTTCACTGCAGTGCTCTCTAATATATAGCAGTACCAGCCAATCTATTACTTTGTTCATTACCTCTGGCTTTGGCATGCCCAAGGATGAAAATTAAGGTGATTCCTCTGATCCAGACCTGTATCAGTACTTCCACCCACCATTGTTTAACCGTTCCTAGAGGTTAAACCTTAAAATTTGTGCACTTATTTTTGGACTAAAATCACTACACTCGGTGAAGAACCATGTGTGTTCCGATCTATTTCTTAAAAAACAGGATCTCAGTGGCAGTGCACAAACTCTGTGGCATTGGCAAAGATTTCTAATATTTTGAAGATGTAGAAAATTTGTAGGAATTTTATTTCAATTGGTATTATTGATTTTTGTCTGGATGGCAGATTCCCAGCCTACTCTTATCGACCTTTAATTGTCAATAATTATTTTACATGCTCAACTTGAAAACCAGAACTACTTTTTTATTCTCCTCCTTCAATAGGACTAGGAACTCAACCTCATCTACATTGATATCAGGGAATCGCTAAGAAATAGCCACCAAACTGCTACACACACATGCTCTCAGTATTGTCCACAAGCTGTCTCTATGTATCCTGTCATACATTTTTGCTAAATCAGAAAACACTATATGTCAATTTCTCTTTGTCATTCTGAATACATTTCTATTATATTTCTGAGGGAGAAGAACTGGATGAATGAAGGGCAGAGTGAGGATTGTGTTTAATCAGCAAGCCATGGGAGCCATCAGTATGTATACCCTTCGATATCTGTTGGGGGAGACTGACTGCCTATGGGTTAGCCCAGAGTTCAATGACGTCAGTGCAATAAACAATAACAATCTGAGGGAGAACATATAATGTATGCAGCATCTGTTTCCTCTGAAGTCGGCATGCTCTTTTCTTTGATTTTGATCTACATCTCTAGATATTAGTTTGAAGATCCTGCTTAAATATTCTCTAGTTGTTAAAATGACTGAAAAATTATGACTGCCACTTTGTGATGTTCATAATAATGAGCTTCCTCTATGCTTTGATCACTTTCAGTACATCAATAGTAGTTATTTTTAAGCAGTTCATAACATTTTCAACATTCTTCTGTAAAACCATATCTCTGTGGTTTCTAGTGATCTTACTGTATGTTTGTAGTTGTACAAACAAGATACCAATGTTATGCAGAACTTTCTTTCTTTTGTCCTTCTATGCTTTTATGCCGTTAGGCGTAGCAGGTTTAACTGATGATCGGTTCCTAGATAGTGCACGCTCGGTCGCTTGATATACTGCGGTATTGTGAAGTTTCAAGGTGTCTGTAACTCCATTAATCCATCTTTTTCTTGGTCTGCCCTTTCCTCTTGATGATTCCAATTTCAGGTTGAACACTCTTGCAACTGGTGTATTCGGGTTCATTCTGACCAAGTGGCCAAACCAGTTGAGTCTGTTTTTCAATGAATCTAATAGCAGGTGTTGTTCCGACTGTTAAGTAAAACATGACTACAAATAAACAATTTATAAGAGCAAGGTAAAAAATACATGATAACATTCAAGTGAAATCAAGAACAATATATTTTGCATATACTTGTAGAATGAATAGAAAAATTAGCACAACATATCTCAATTAAAAAAAAAACAGTTTTCACACCATGTGGTTGGTTATTAGGGAATACAGTGTTATGTCCCTATCTTTTTACTTGACCAACGGTAAAGGATGGGTGATGGGATCAACATTATGGTGACCACTTTTACTCCCAGTGTTTGGTACCAAAATGGGGCTGCGTTGACCTGAGAATGGAATCAATTACAAAAATTTTACTAAATGAACACAAAGCAAGAAAAAAATATCAGATCTGCAGCAGATAACTAGCTATATTATTTATTATGTAAGTCAATATACAACTTGTAAACAACTAAAATGAGACGTCACAAAATGGAAGTGTTTAAGCCTAAACTTGAGTTTAAACAGTTATTTTTTTAAAATAACAAAAATGCACTAAAATCAATTATGCATTAGGAATGTCGAAATACCTACTAACAAAGTACTGTAGTTTTATAAAATACAAAACAACAACATAGAAAAAATAAGCAATTAAATGTTGTATATGTTGGTAACACAATCTATGGAGGTTATATTTCATACAAAACAAGATCTGCAGCAGATAACTAGCTATATTATTTTTATTAGTAAGTCAATATACAACTTGTAAACAACTAAAATGAGACGTACCAAAATGGAAGTGTTTAGACCAACTTGAGTTTAGTTATTTTAAAAATAACAAAAATGCACTAAAATCAATTATGCATTAGGAATGTCGAAATACCTACTAACAAAGTACTGTAGTTTTATAAAATACAAAAACAACAACAATAGAAAAAAATAAGCAATTAAATGTTGTATATGTTGGTAACACAATCTATGGAGGTTATATTTCATACAAAACAATCTCAGCTCAAAAGACGACCATTATTTGCTTTTAGATTTGATAGCAGCTTCTATGACCGGGCTAAGATCTGACAGTTTTACAGCCTTTCTTAGGAATGGATGATCCAACAGTTGATGAGAACTGGCTCTTGACTCCACTTTGACTTCCAGACATTTATAAAGAAAGTCTTTGAGCTCTGGTGACAGCTTGTGCACATCTTTAATATCAGGCCTGCCCTAAAATAATACAGGAAATAATTCATGTAATGTGGCATATTAAAGGAAACAAATTTTTAGTTTTGTATAAAATGTATATATATATATACTTACTGTATTCATAGCATAATTTAACTGATTAGCTACTGAACTGAAGAGCTGGTTGTGGTGGAATTAAATTTAAGTCCCATTTTAAGATTGCAGGTGTAAGTACAAACTCAGCTGCAATTTTCTTAATTATTAATACATTTTTATGAGTAATATACCATTTTGTAAGTAAATAAACTTTCTTTAAGACTGATCTAAAACAATTGTTTGTTAATTTTTAGTCGGAAATTTGTTAAATGTAAAATTATTATTTACAACAGAAAAGCATTCAAAACATATAAATATGTCCCAACTTACTGAAGTTTTGAATTTCCAAAACATTGTATACCTTTCACTTGGTGGTTGTATAGTATATCCAATAATAAGGAAAAATCAAAGAACACAGAAATGGAACAATATTTAGTAAATAATTAGCACTTATAGGATGCAATCAGTTAAAATATCATTTAGCTGAAATGATAATTTTATTTTTTTAAATAAAGATGTTGCATATCCATCATGATATGTGTTTTGTCATGCTTAGTAGCATTGTCAATTTTTTCTCTTTACTACCATCTGCCTATTGTGTACTTTAAATGTTTGTGCTATTTCATTTTGTTACTATTTCCTTAATATTATAATTATTTTTGTAGCGTCAAGGACATCACAGGCTAGAAAGAGAGATTATTCTTGTTAGTAATAAAGTTTAAAGTGTATACCTGTAAAATTTCTTCACTAAATTTCTTAGCTGTCCATACTGTGCTTATTTTCTGTAGGTATGCTTTGAATTGTACTAATTTGTTACTTTTATTTCTGTTTTATCTTGCATCTTCTGTTTAGACGATTTTCAGACATCTGAATTTTTGTTTCTCATTTGCTTCAATATCACCTCTTCTACTTTATTATCATATCGCATATGTGGTCGGGCCCACAACGGAAGCAAAGAATAGTACCACTGTGACCTACAAGGCATGTTGTAAGAAGTGACTAAGATAGGGGCCTGGGGAAGCTACCTAGTAAATAAAAAGCGCTGTAGAAATTTAATGAGCTGGCCTACTTGTAAGGGTATAACTGACACAGCGTACAATCTCAGATCACATACAAATCACACAGAGTAGTTAACAAGTGGTTGATATGGAGCGTTAGTAGGAAAAGATTATTATATTTATTGAATTTTACCTTTTTCTTGATAAGATAGATGACTCTGAGAGGAAATTCAGTGATATAAGGTGGCCTTCCTTCCAGCATTTCAATGACCATAATACCAAGGCTCCAGATGTCCACCTTGTAGCTGTATTGTTGGCTACAGAATAATTAACCAAAATAGTTATGTCAACAAATGCGATACCTATATATTACACATTATAAGAACAACACATTAACAGACTCTAGTTAATATGCAATGAATACAATATGAGAATTAGCATTGACAAAACCGAAGTAATGACATTTTTCTAGAGAAGAAAACACTACCAACATCTACATCGACCAACATCAATTAAAGCAAATCAAAAACTTTACCTACTTTGGGAGCATATTATCAGCAAATAGAAGAATAACTAACAAAATCCAACATAGATGCAATAAATCAAATTATAGGATAAATAGCACCAATTTTTAAATACAAACATGTCACCATGAACACTAATAGAGCATTGTTCAATACACTTTTTCTCCCAACATTATGCTTCAGTTTCAGAATATCTTCATTGCACTCGGACATGTCCATAGGTGCTCCGATCTCCTTCGCAATATCTCCAACAGCATCCAGCAACTGACCGTACCAGTTCTATTTTGATTAATGAGCCGACTCGTATACCTGTTATACCGTTCTTTTCTTGCCACACCAATCTTCAAACCCAGTTCTCTAATCTAGTAGTTGACATGGATTGGTTTAGATGAAGGTCTCCTCTGCGGCTACGCTCTATGAGGGCGTTCACGATGTCAGCTCTGTCCATTGGCTCTCCCTCTGATATAGCGGCAGAGCCAGCCAGTCTGTCTGCTCTCTCATTGCCAACGACACCCATTATGCTATTAGTGCCAAACCTGGACGCTAACATCCAACGATAGAAGAAAACTAGTTATGACAGAGATGAAGTGTCAATATAGGATGCTGGATCAAGAAGAGACCTATTTAAAAATTAAGACATCAGGAAAAAAGTGGGTACAACATCAGTACTGAACTGTGTGTTGCCGGGGCCCACAAGGAGAGCAAAGAATAGTGACCTACAAGGCATGTAGTAAGAGGCGGCTGAGGTAGGGGTCTAGGGAAGCTACTCTAGTAAATAAAAAAGCATAGCAGAAATCAGATGTTCTGGCCTGTATCAGAAGTGGTCGATATGAAGCGTTCAAAGAAGTACTCAGCTTCTGCCAAACTGTTCTTTATCAATCTCCTAATGTTTCCTTCCAACATATTGTCTCACACGCTCACAACCGCCCGTCCCCTCTCCCACATGCTATCAGCATAATGTCATGTTTTCTTCTTCGAACACTCCATATCGACCACTTGTTAACCACTCTGTGTGATTTGCATGTGATTTGAGCCTAAGAGCGATTGTACGTTGTGTAAGTCATGCGCCTACATGTAGGAAAGCACATCCGATTTCTGCTATGCTTTTTATTTATTGGTTAGATTCACAGGTCCTACATCAGTCACCTCTTACGACATGCCTTGTAGTACTATTCTTTGCTTTCCTTGATGGCACCGGTAACATTTTTAACATAAAATTTACTTCTTTTAGCCTTTCAAAATCGATAAGAAATGTACACAAAAGTAATATCCAAATAATAGTAACATCTGCTTACTTGGAAACTAACTCTGGAGCCATCCAACATGGTGTTCCTAATACAGAATTTCTGGTGCTTCTATCTGAACTAAGCTGAGCACAAAAGCCAAAGTCGGTCAGTTTCACAACCCCTTTCAAACTCACAAGTACATTATCACTCTTGATGTCTCGGTGGATGATACATTTTCTATGGAGGAAATCAAGTCCTTTCAGGCACTCACGACTCACAGTAGCAATTTGTCTTTCCTCCAAAACAAATCTTGCTACCACATCTGTTAGAGAACCACCATCTAGATACTGACAAAATGAAGATATGTTAAGAATGAAAGAAATACTAGTCATTATTATCATGAACATCCTATACCATGCCATTAACCCTTTAGGCCCCAGCACTACAGAAAAGTTCCTACTGAATCCTCAGGGCAAGGGAACTAAGTAAGCATCAACGAGAAGTGTTTGTGAAATTTTTTTTTTTTGGATCCAGAAACACTTGAGCTTTTCATCTCTTTGGCTCGGTGCAAAGGACATCGTAACTCTTCGGTTCGGTGCCACAAACACCATAAATCTGAAGAACCTGTGGCTTTTCTGCCAGCCGCGGAATTGAACCCACACTCACAGAGGGCTTGTCACCCGTTGTCCAACGCACTACGAACACTCTGAGCAGGTGGGCATTTGTGAAATAAAATTCATAACAAATACAATTTATAATCAATATTTGTGATTTAAGTCCAATTTACATTTAAATGGAGGCACAATATTCTTCTTAATTACATTCTCTTGTCTTCTAATCTTTCTTGTATAGCTCTTGTTTCCCATTTTTTCTCCTTATATCAATAATACAGAATCACTAACAATAAAATAAGCAAATGATATGAATTATATTGATACTACAGGCTGCAGTATTTTATTATTATTACTCCTTTCCATTTCTAATTGGACATAGGGCTGCAGTTTATTACTTATATTTATACTATTAAAAAATTACTAGATTGCTTCTCTGCCTTTTGGCTAAGATCAAAGTGTAGTATCTGTTCTTACAGTGCTTGTGCCCACTTGATCGAGGCCAAAGGGTGGGAGCCTTCACTAAATGCCAAATACTACCGCTTAACACACTCCTAGCGCTCTCAATCGAAGGTGCTCAGAGTTTAAAAACATTTTCACGTTCACTAGTACTGGGTCCACCTGGTGTGGCACTTCTGGAACTGACCCTAATAAAATAAATTATTATATTTATACTAATTTTTCAACTTTGATACCCAGTAGAACATGGTGCTGAAATTGTTTCTAATATTATGTTAGTTTTTCTCTACAGTTCTGTAAAAAATTCATTTTAATTGATTTGGGCTGTTAGCCGTAACCAAACCCACAATAACCTAAGGGAATATTGTCCAGTTGGACACAAATGTGTAACTATGGGCTACTGATAAGATTTTATGAACATAAAGCCACATTATATAGTACAACATTTGATGAGTTATACTGTAGCAGGACATCAAATCTTATTGATCTTAGGGGTGGGTATCTGAGCTGAGCCATGTTCTACAGCCGGAAGTATATAGAACAGCAAGTACATTGACTTTTGCTAGAAAATGGGAATTGATATACGAGTAAATCAATAAACTAAATTACTTTCTAAACGCTTACCTCCATGACTACCCATAATTCATTTCTGACACAGTAGAGGTCTAAGAAGTTAACAATATTCTCATGTTTGCTCAGCTTCATGATCTGAATTTCCTGAATGATGAGATCTTTTCGTGGTTGCTGATTGAGATCCATCATTTTAATTGCGACTAACTGACCAGAGTTTCTGCATTTAGCTAAATGCACTGTACCTGATGCACTGGAAATTAAATTTAGAAAAATATGGATTAGAAAACCAATTTATGAATGATAATAAAAACACAGTACCAATTAGTAATATGTGCATAACAGCATTATTACATATGTTTTGAGCATTACTAAGTGTCCTAAGTACAATTAACCATTATCACATCTCAAGAAAATGACTTGGCTGTACACACCTGGACACGCTGGAGTGCAGGGTAATGAGTGTGCTGACTTTCTTGCAAACAATGCCCGACTCAAGTATGGACAGAGCCGATATCATCAATGCGGTACACTCTTATTTCTGTGACATGGGCAAGTCTCAGACAATGGAACGAGTTTGAGAATTAGGCATTAAGTTTGGGCATGCCAGACAGTGTCGTCTTTATGGTAGAGAGAGAAGATATACTAATCAACTTCTCATGCACCCGAGTGGTTACCGGGCCCAAATTTGGGGTGTAAAGAATAGAGCCACTGTTACCTGCCATGCATGTCGTAAGAGGCGACTAAGGAGGTTTGGCTGAAATCGGATGCACGTGTCCTAAACGTGTAGAAGTCTATGCGTTTAGGGGCATACCAAACCAATGTGCAACGTATACACGTTCTTGGCAAAGATCAAACATATCACAAAGAGTGATTAAAATTGGTCGTAAAAGAACGAAAGAAGAAGAACTTCTCATGGGTAAAGTGAACAAATGGACTTTGGGATGGCTGCTGCAGTGGAGGACAGAGCACGAATGGGAATGCCCAATGTGCAATGACGTCGATCGCATAACATAACATAACCATATTTCCACCTTCCGTACAACTTGTCATGAAAGATTTTACGCATGTTCTGACCAAGAACTATCTCTAGCCAAGAACTGCTTATACAGTGTCAGCATAAGAATATGAACACCATCATTCAAAAGAGATGCTGGAGATGGATCAGACATGTGATACACATAGAGATTAACTCTGTCACAAAAAGCTGCACTGAGATGGACATCAGAGGGTAAATGAAAACTGGAAGACCCAAAACCACCTGAAGGAGAAAAATAAAGCAGATAACTGGAAATGAATAACAGCTGGAACACAATATTGAGAAAGAACAAGAACAGTGAAGCATGGTGTGCATTTATTGCTGGCCTAAGTACCAAGCACTGGCAAACTACTGAACATATAAGTGGTGCCTAGAAAATCAATGACTCATTTACTGTGGTTGATGGTGACGTCCCGTAAAGGATATACCATGATTTTAATTTCAAGTACAAAGGGCATCACAGGCTAGAGACATATTTACAATTGTGATAAGACTTACTAAGAATGTTTTAGGACAATTAACTTACCCTGCACCAAGGATTTGTTTAACATCATATTTGTCATTAGCATTGCCCGAACTGGCCATTTTGTCTGAAAAATCAAAAATCCTAATTCATGTTAGCATCTATCACATATTTTATTTTAAAATCGAAGCTAAACATATTTACATTCTCAAACCATAAAAAATCTTAAACAGATATCACTAAAATTTCTTTTAGTTCTTCACTGTGAATGCCGGAGTTTGAAACTAGTTTAGTTTAGTCGCCGGATCATCATTACTGCACATCGAACCAATTAGTACGTAAGTGCTCCAATCTTCACAGTATGTCTCTCAGTGTATGGCGACTAACGACACCAGTTCTTTGTTGGTTTACTATTCTGCTTTGGCTACCAGTACAGTGCTCTTGTCTAGCTACAAATCGATAATTGGAGAGACTGCAGTAAAACTGTAAAGTAGCGAAACACGTAAGAACAAAGTACTTTAGTTTTACAAAATACAAAAAACAGTGACGATATATAGCAACGTTTCGACCAAAAGGCCTTTATCAAGCAAACGATACAACAGGAGTACGGATTTAAAAAACACTACATATGGACGACTACATACGGAGTCACTACTACAATCTGTCAACAGGGAAGGAAACCTTGGTGAATAAACAGACCTGCTGACTTGAAATCCAATCAGGAAAAGGTATGGGAGACAAGCCAGAGAAAAACCACAACCAGATCTGGTGAACATGAAGTGTGTCAGCTACACAGTAGAAAGCAGGTAGAGTCCGGACACACACAAAAATATCGATATGTTAGTGCAACAAACAAATTTATCATTATGTTTTTACTTCTTTCAACTATAACTTGAGAAGTAAAGCAGGCCTTTATATGACTTATTTGGATCTGAAGCAGATAGTGGACTACATCCTGGCAACAAGCTTTACCATCCAGTATGCCCAATGACATGAATGCAGAAGAAAAGGAATTCTCTTGTTGATGATTAGCAGTGAAATGCTGTTACTTTTTAATGTCATGTCATCATCATTGGCCTCTTTGTCTCAGGAGACAATAGGTATTGCGTCACGTAGTATGTTCTGCGCTGAATCACGTTTCTTTTGGCTGTAATGCCCTATTCTGGAGTGGCAATCCTTGCCACAGTTGTTGCAGATAAAACTGGAGACTGGAGCTGATAAATAGGATTGTCTCTCTGCCCTCTGTGCTCTCTTTTGCCTCCATGTGTGATGTTTTTCTTCTTTCTTTTGAGCCGCCCTCACTGCCGCTAGCCATGCCTGCCTGTCTTTGGCCAGCCGCTCCCAGTGTTCTTTGTCTATGCAGCATGAAGTTAGATCACGCTTGCAGGTGTGAATGAAGCATAATAGTGGATGACCATGCCGTCTAGCACCAGATGCGAGTTGGCCATACAGAATGTTCTTTGGGATTCTATCATAGCTTATACGGCACGCGTATCCCAGTCATCTCAGACGTCTCTGACTCAGTAAGGTGTATATGCTTGGAATGCCAGCACTGTCCAGGACTTCTATATTGGAGATGTGGTCTTGCCATCGGATGATGTATATTCGCCTGAGACAGCGCATGTGGAAGGTGTTGAGGCGATGTTCTTGTCTAGCATATGTGGTCCATGTCTCACTACCATACAGCAGAGTGCTGAGAACACAAGCCTTATATACTTGTGTCTTGGTGTTTCTTGTGAGTGCACTGTTTTCCCATACACGCTTTGCTACTTTAAACATAACAGTGGAGGCCTTCCCAATGTGACTACTAATTTCATCATCGAGGGAGAGGTTGCTGCTGATGACAGAGCCAAGGTATGTAAAGGTGTTGACTACTTCAAGCGTATGTCTACCAATGTTGATAGATGGGGCTCTGCTAATATCCTGTATATATATATGGAACTGCAGTAAAACTATTTGATTGGCAAAACACGTAATTACAAAGTACTGTAGTTTTACAAATTACAAAAACAATGACAAAATACAGCAACGTTTCGACCAACAAGGCCTTTATCCCCGGGCTTGTCGTGACTCTTTGCCATTCTCGCAGCTCTTACGCCTCGTAGTGAGGACGATGATTTTCTTGAGAGAGCTCGGAGATGATTTCTTTCGTAGGCGCCTATACCCGGAGAGGGTGCTTGTCTCGCTATGCATCGCGTTCAGAAAATCACTCGCCAGCAGGCCCTTACCAGCCAGCATAGGACTACTAACTCTGACAGAGTAAAACTTATCTTAACTTACCACCCCCATAGTTCCCTGGTGAAAATGTTTTATTCCGTCATCTGTCTCTCCTTAGATCAGATCCTGAGACCCGTTCTGTCTTCCCCACTATCCTTTGGTGTCTTACAGACGGGACAGAAGTCTTAAGGATATGTTGGTACACAGTCGCCTTAAGTCCAATATCCAGACTCATTTTGGCACTGTCCAGTGTGGCTGTCAGCGTTGCAACATGTGTGCTTATGTGATACAGACGCGTACTGTATCTTTTCCTTTAGGCACGTTTCTTATTGACGATGGGTTCACATGCGAGTCCCGTAATCTTATCTATGCCATTATCTGTAAGCGGTGTAACAAGGCTTATATCGAGAGACAGACAAGAGGCTCAGTGACCGATTCGCCCAACACTTACGCGACATACGCCAATGCTCTGTGAGCCCTGTAGCCACCCATTTCAATGATACTGGCCATTTAGGTGCTCACGATGTCCAGGTCACAGCCATCCGATCATGTTCCTCGGATGATCGCAGTCGATTTGCTCTGGAGAATCGGTTGATTTCTTTGTATGGTACCTTGCGACCACGCTGGCTCAACGTATTACATTCTTATGCTTCTTAGTACTTTCTCTTCCCATGCTTTGTAATCTATATGGGTATATGTTGCATGTATTCATGTTATATTCCATTCTTATGCTTCTTAGTACTTTCTCTTCCCATGCTTTGTAATCTATATGGGTATTTGTTGCATGTATTCCAGTTATATATTTACTAGATGTTTCATTGTTTATTTTCCTTTCTATTTCTAGTTTTATGTGTGTTTTTGTGTTACATTTATTTCGTTATTCGTTTTTATTCCAGATTTTCCTTAGATACGTTTGTATTTGGTCGTCCATTTGTGTTTCATTTTAATTTGTCACTCCTGTTTGTTCGTTTGCTTGATAAAGGCCTTGTTGGTCGAAACGTTGCTGTATTTTGTCATTGTTTTTGTAATTTGTAAAACTACAGTACTTTGTAATTACGTGTTTTGCTAATATCCTGGAACATTATATTTGTTTTCTTCAGGCTGATGGTCAGGCTGAATTCATTTGATGCTGCAGCAAATCTGTCCATGAGGTGTTGTAGCCCTTCCTCTGTGTGATGTTAATGCTGCATCATCGGCAAACCAAAGTTCCCTGATGGTGACTCTTTGGACTTTGGTCTTTGCTTTGAGTCGCGCCATGTTGAATAATTTTCCATCTGATCTTGTGTGGAGAAATATTCCTTCGGCGGATTCAAAAGCATGAGAGAGAAGAAGGGAGAAAAATATCCCAAAGAGTGTGGGTGCAAGTACACACCTCTGCTTGACGCCGCTGTTGATAGGAAAAGCGCTGGAGGAGGCCCCATCAAACATCACTGTACCCTTCATGTTGTTATGGAATGATGTTATGATTATAAGCAATGTAGGAGGTCAGCCGATTTTTTCCAAAAGCTTGAAGAGGCCAACTCTACTCACTAGGTCAAATGCCTTTGTTAGATCTATGAAGGCAATGTACAGTGGCATTCTTTGTTCACCACATTTCTCCTGCAGTTGTCTCAAGAAAAATAACATGTCGATAGTGGATCTGTTGGATCTAAATCCACATTGTGACTCAGGGTATACTTGGTTAGCTAGTTTTTGTAACCTATTTAGTACTACGTGTGCGAAGACCTTCCCCACGATGCCGAGCAGCGAGATACCATGGTAGTTGTTACAGTCACCACGATCACCTTTATTTTTATACAAGGTGATGATGTCATGTATTATTTTACTATTATTACTATTATATTATTTCAGCAATTCTTTAAAATTTATGTCCAGCGCATTTCTTGATCCCTTTCCGTTGTCAATAGTATTCAATTTTTATCCCTTATGAGAGTGTCCAATCTCCTGTAATGTTTACCACTAATTAGTTAGTTTTGTAATTTTATACACTGTTTCTTAGTCACATTTTGCTATGCTTCTTCTGTTGTTAACTATGTGTTTCAGGAAATTTCATCTCACGTTATATTTAATATAGTGGACTGGATCTATTGCTAGCGAAAAATAAGAATAATATAGAAAAATAAGAAATTCAACTTACGTAATGTTTCATTGATTTCATTGTCTGTCTGAGTTTTTGACTGTTCTCTTCTTATTAATTTAGGAAGTCCATCTGTATAATCAACTATACCAGCTTCATCACCAAGTGTAGGTAGATCATCCTAGAATAAGAATATGGGGGCAGACTAGGGTGACACTATATCTCACTGACAAAATAATTAAAACACAAACAATGACAATTTACAAAGTAGAGCAACAGAATAAGTCTTTTGAGTTTGGAAATCTGGTCAAAAGGAACAACCTTTCAGGACAAACTATTGGGGACCGGTAAAGACCTTATGTGCAACGCCCAGTTTATGACACATAATGGATTAGTTGCTTAGCAGAAGTTGATCACAGAGAAGAAGTCATACCTTGACCTAAATATCTTTATCAAGTATGGGCAAATAAAATATTCACAAGTCCCAATCTATCAATGAAACTAGTCTAGAAATCAATGAAAATGAGATGATTTACATAAACAAAAGTCTCATAATGAACAGTGAGCACAGTCAGTAGTTATAGAAAGAACATAAAATGATCAATAATAGAAATCAATTGACCTATATCAGCAGAAACCTTCAACTCTTTCCACGCTTTAAGCCGCACACTGCGCCACGGTGGAAGTCCATTGCACGCTATTAACCGCACATTGCGCCATGGAGTTGCTTCCCTTATAAGAAGTCTTTTCTAGTTTTACTTCTACTGTTTTACTTCTACTACTTTTCAACCTTGTTATTCTATTGGGTTGTCCAGTTTTCTTCAATTTAGTATATAATAATATATATATGTTTATTTATTGACGAGTAGTCAGGATCTTTTTTTTTTAACTTCCTTTGAATTAACTGTTTAAAAATTGAAGAAATAACTGCGTGAAAGGAATTAAGTGTAACTCCGCTGAATTTATGCAAAGTTTAAAGGTACTAATAATATAATAAAAATAAACATAATTGACACATGTATTCTGCAGCAACTCTATTTTTTTTTTTTTTTTAAATAAAAAAATAAAAATCTATTCTTTTCTTGCATTCGCCAGCTATAAATTGAGGTGTAGTCAGGGTGCTTCTGATTTATTTTTGCATGAAGGCCTGCTTTCCTTATTATGTATCCCAGGACATAAATGCATGCCATCTCCAGCTTTAGAGGTAACAATATCTATTATTATTATTATTATTATATCGGAGTATTCTTTTTAACTCTTTCCACGCCCATTTATTTCCTCAGTTGTACACATTTAATTTAAGGAGGCAAAAATGCAATGGGTTATTTTTTCAAATCATAACTACTCATCAATAAATAAACATATATATCTTATCATATACTAATTTGAAGAAAACTGGACAACCTATTAGAATAACAAGGTTAAATAGCAATACATGGAATATTTTAGAAGAAACTGGGGCAAATATGACAACATAAATATAAAAAAATTATAAATTGTTAGTGACATATGCAACACTTACGTGACATTATAACAACATCTTCAAAATGTATCCCTATGTGCTTCTAGAAATCATTTTGTAATCCAATTTGTGAAGTCCAGGCAAAATTTTATGACAATATACCCAATAGAAATGAAGATATGATGAAAAGTTGACATCAAGCTCCAGTTGGACTTTGATAGCCATTATATTATGTATGATGATCGTCTGCCTGATTCACATCGTTATATTCTGGATCGGAATCATTACTAACACTACTTATAATACTACTATAATCTGAATTGTCCATGCATTTTTCTATAAAAATCAGCGCCTGCTCGCCTGGGACGCTTATTACATGAAAGGCCTGGTCCCACATTGAACTGTTTACAAATACTGCGTCTGTAGCAACAACAAATAAACTTGAAGCAAATCGAAACGTGGGTGAATGTACAATGAAATCGAAAGAGAAAGTGACGCTATTAAAGTGAAGGAACCAGAAGAATACTATTAAAAACTAAAATTAGTAGAAGTAACGAAACAACTCGGAACAGGCAACGAAACAACTCGAACGGCAACGAAACATCTTGATGGCGCAGTGTGCAGCTTAAAGCGTGGAAAGAGTTAAGAGAGAGAGGAGTATTCTTTTCACTAAAAGAGCTGACCAAAAGTTAGCTAGTCTATGCTAAATTTTTACCTTTGTTAATGTTTTTTATTCAAGGTTTTCTGAAGACTACTATAATACTTGACACAAGATAACATGGATATTAAAAGATATATTTGGTTTTTGATTGCAAAATAAATTTGAAATTGTTAACAATAAAGTTAGCATGAATTTATTCTATAAACATAAAGGGTATTTTACTTTTTCCTATAATGTTTTGAACTGTACATGTCCTCAAGAAACATATGTGTATCGTGAAAAATGAAGAAACTATAACTGGATAAAACTTATAAAACCTTACAGCATGAATATTCATAGCTTATATGGACACCAGAGAGGACGCCCTAGGAAAACCCTGAAACGAATTTTACTGAGAGAGGCAAAAAATAAGGACTCAATTCCATGGAAGAGATTGAGCGAGTTGCCCAAAATAGAGTGGTAAAGAGCAATTACTTGCAGACCCTATGTAACGTATAACGGTACAAAAGGAATATATAAATATGGATATCATCTGTAAATAAACTAGTCTAAAAGCAAGCAGGAGACAGACACAAAATGAAGGGGAAATTACTGTAACAACACCACAAGAAGATCAGAATACAATAGAAGATCTAGTAATAAATAACACCATCTAAGATCTTTTTTTGCAGATGACCAGGCATTAATTGCCACCTCAGAAGAACAATTACAAGACCACATAGATAGATCACACGATGCATATAACAATCATAATATGAAAACAAGCATCAAGAGAAAAGAAATTGTGACAATAGATAAAGAAGAAAAGTCAAAAGATCTAAATTGAAAATCAAACCCTGAAGCAAGTCTATAAAAGTACCTAGGGAGTATAATATCAGTTGGCAAATCCAAAGTAGAAATATAAAACAGATGTAGCAAAGCAAACCAACTTATAGGGAAGATGACACCAATAGTCAACAATAAATACATGACCAAAGACCCATACCCATTAAAAGTGAAATTTATTTTCTACCACATTTTGAAATCATCGTCATCAAACAACCAGGGAAGACAATCTGAACAAAATAAAGTGCATGACAAAAGCAGATATGCTGGGTTGAAATATCCCGAAATATCACAGTAAACATAGCATAAAGTACTTATGCTCAAATCACACAAAAATCTCAAAGAGTAGTACCTAAAATTACAATTTTAGTGTGAATGAAAAAGAAATGTCTGTACTTAATTGTCTTCTACATTCAATTTTAGTATATATGTAAATCTTTAGTAAAAATTAACTGCCAATAAATAGGTCTAAATTCGTTAACCTTGGTGGTTTGACATACATTGTCAAAATGAATGAACCTGAAACCCCAAAAATTGAGAAATAAATTGGTTAAGATATAGAAAGGAACTAGTATGCAATGAAGGAGATGACATGTTTGTATCAGTGAAAATAAACCAGAGCTGATCAAGACCTTACTCCACCTCCAAGAGGTGTTCTTAGTAAATAGCTGCCTTCCTGCAGCCTAAGAGTTGAAGCATGTGAGATGCAGAGCGATTTATCAAGTCAAAGAAGGAGAAAACTAAAAAGACAATGTCACGTACACATTAACCATCAAAGACAGAGAGAGAAAACAAACAACATTTACAAAATTCTCATACCGTGGCAAAATGCATAAATTTTGGCATGGCTGGTTGACATTCAACTGTTGCAAAGTAAGTTCTGAGAGTAGTTATGACAGCTTCTGGATCTTCCATCTGTTCTTGTTTTCTGTAGGCAAGTGAAAAGTTGATAACAAACAAAATGTAAGGCTTGTAAATCTTTCTCAATCAATCTTAAATTCAATCGCAAGTTATCATCATAAATTCAAATGCAAGGATGTAAAGGATATAGATAATCCCATATCAGTATTTCCATCAACAAACATCAATTAAAGCAAATTAAAGACTTTACATACCTAGTGAGCGAGCATTTTTTTCCAGCAAATTGAAGAATAACTAAATCCAACATACATGCAATAAAGTAAATAAAATCACAGAACAAGTGGCACCAATTTTGAAATGCAAGCATGTCACCATGAACACTAAAAGAGCATTGTAAAACACAATCTTTCTTCCAACATTATGCTATTATCAGTGCCAAACCTGGATGCTGACATCAAACGATACAAAAAAACTAGTAACAATGCTACTCTGATACAGTGAATACAAAGCAAAAGGTCGCCCAAGGAAAAGGCGAATCTCCACAAATAAGAAATGCATGTAAAAAGCACTATTTATTATTGGTTATTAAACTGACGTCATTGCACTCCGGGCAAACCCATAGGTGCTCAGTCTCCCCAACAGATATCAAAGAGTATGCATACTGATGGATCCTGTGGCTCGCTGATTAAACACACCTCTCACTCTGCCTCTCAGGCATCCAGTTCGACTTGAACAACGGGTAACTCCAAACTGCTTAAATCGCTTGATCGATTCAACATCAATTTTAGTGTCATCCAAAGAGAGTCGCAAGAGACCGAAGAATACCCCCTTATCCATCTTCCAACTCCCCAACAATCAATGCTGTTGATGCAAGCCTGTCCGCCTCTCATTACCGTAAACACCCGCATGCCCAGGACAGTATATCCACGTAAGCCGCTGGAGGTTAGAAACTTCTATAGACGACCATCCACTCATACCGAAACCTGCCCTTCTGGATCTTGTGAAGCATCGACTGAGAGTCAGATACAACAACTGCCCCAGTAAATGAAGTCCCAGAAATCCAATGGAGGGCAGCAGTAACGCCTCAACCTCCATCCTCATACTAGAAGTAGTTGTCCTGTATGCCCCACTTTGCACTGCAACAACCCTACCATGCGCATTAGCCAAGAAACCCCAGCCGGATTTCTCACCACGTTGAACCGACCCATCGGTATATACAACAACATCATCATCCTTGCATTATCTTCTATCAGCTGCTTAACTGCGAGATCCGCCTTCATGTTGCCCCAATCTCTACATTCTCTTCCAAGAGTAATGATAATGTTAAGATAGTTCATCATGCTACCATCTGTTGGGATCCATGCTTCCCTTTTTGGGAGAGTCGCAACCGTAGTCACATGGCCAATTGTTCTCTCAGCCTGGGCCATCCACGACATGCCATGCTTGATTCTCGTGCCCTTAACATCATTAGTGTTCTTGTGAAGTGGATGTCTCTTATCCGAAGTAACCGGCATATATGCCTTGGTTTGGGCGATTGCATGACGGGAGCGTAGTGACAGAAGACCAAGCATATATCTCATCTTCACAATGGGGTATCTCTAGTGCAGCCCAGAACTATACGCATACCTTCATTCTGAAACCGCTCGAGTCGTTACATTGTGATCTTGATATCTTACTATTCTTACTATTTATTAAGCACACATAAAAGCTCATTCTAGAAATCTCTTTTTATCCTAGTGCTGTGAGGCAAAACAATTAGAGAAAAGAAGAATAGAAGAAAAATCATACTTTGTGATTTGAACCAAACAGAGTAGGTTGTGCTGAGGTTGTTACTGTCATTACTCCCTAAAATACCGCTTTTTGGGCGGTGTAGGACAGAAAAGACATGAGCCTGTGGAATTTAATGGCCACGTGGCTAGGGCAGTTGCCGCAAAACTGTTCAGGTTAGGATGTTTTCTATTGTCTATTCCCAGGTGGAAGATGTAGTTGGCTGTCCACTCTTGCCGTTAAGCGTAGGGATGGGAGCTTTAATTTGCGTTCTAGGGCTAGATGAGTGTCCCTTGTTGTGTTGTATCCGTGTTTATGTAGTGTGGTCTTGATATTGTCTATCCATCTTTTTCTTGGTCTTCCCTTAGCTCTAGTACCCGATCTCTTTTATTGTATGCTGTTATTGGTGGTTGGTTGTATTTCATTCTCATTAAATGTCCAAACTACTGCATTTGCTGTCCCTCGATGTATTCGATGCATGAAGTTATGCCCACTCTGCTTCTGATGTCCTCATTTCGTAGTCTGTCTTTCCTGGTGACTCCACTGCCTTCCTCAAGCATTTCATTTCACACGTGGTGAGCTTTCTGTGGTGTTTTGCTGTAAGAGACCAAGTTTGGCACTGGTAACAAAGTGTTGGTAGGAAAATACTTTTATCATCTGTCTTTTCACTTCCATCTTGATCTTTGGGTGTTGTAGTAATGGTGCCAGCTGGTAGGCCACTGCATTTGCTTTTGACACCTCGTCTATATTTCTCTATCGAGTTTTCCATCCTCTGTGAAAATGCTGCCTAAATATTTGAATTCAGAAACTTGCTTTACTCTGGTGTTATCTATTTGCATGTTTGCTTGGCTTGATATTCTGCTGATTTTCATGGTCTCGGTCTTTGTTTGTTGATTTTCATGTTGTACTTTCTACATGCTATTAGCAGTGAATTCATGTGATGTTGTAGCTGATCATCTTCATAGATTAAACTTTGGTCGTCCGCAAAAAGCAATTTGTTGATTTGGTTGTTTAATTGGTCGCTGTGATCATTGTCTATGTCAATAAGGTCTTTTTCGCACTGTGCCTCTTTCACTATTCTGTCTATATATATGTAGAAGAGAAGAGGTGAGAGCACACAACCCTGTCTTACTCCTGATTTTGTTTCAAATGAGTCTGTCATTCCGTCTGTTGTTCTTACCACACTGTAGCTATTTGTGTATATTGCTCTGATATTGTCTAGCAGTTGTCCCTCGATTCCCTAGTTTTCTAGTGTTTCCCATAGAATAATAATAATAATTACTCTACCGTATATCGTTACATAGGGCCTACAAGTAATTTCTCCATACCGCTCTATCCTGGGCAGCTCGCTCAATCTCCTCCATGGAACTGAGACTGATATTTCCTGCCTCTCTCAGCAAAGGTCGTTTCAGAGTCTCTTTAGGTCGACCTCTTTCTTGAACCCTTTGCATCCCACTTCAATGCCTGCTTTGATATTCGTTGATCATTTCTCCTTAAGGTGTGCCCAACATATCTCCATTTTCTCTTTCTTATAACAGTTGTCACTAGTGGTTGACCAGACATGTCTCCGATTTCATCACTTCTGAATTCATTCCATTTTATATTCATTATTTTTCACAGACATCTATTAATAGGATACTTCTATCTATTCCCATAGCATACTTCTATCTATTCTGTCGAATGCCTTTTCTTGATCGACGAATAATAAGTGTAGCTCTTTATTATATTCTATTGCTTTTTCACTCAGTTGTCTCAGAGTGAATATAGCGTCTGTGTATCCCACTCCTCTTCTAAATCCAAACTGAGAGGATGTTTTCTTTATGCCTTAATCTGTGCTGTGGTTTACAGGGTTAAGCTGTAATAGTTTGTGCTCTTCAGAGTAACACATCCAATTTCAGAATGAGTGTTGTTTGGGTTTGCTTTCACTAGCCTGTGACAGTCTCCACAGGGACTACCGGGTGACAACCTATGGGATCTATCTGTAGAAGCTGTCTATAGTTCTGTCTCAGACACTGAGTCACCATCTCTGGGGAAAGTTTTCTGTATAATAATCCCTACCACAGCTGTTTAGGACAGAGATTGCTTGCATCTGATAGAGAGAAGAGAACAGGTTACACAGCAGACTAAAAGTGCTGATGCACCTCTTCTAAGAGATAAGGAAAATACTTCTCAGTTGCTTTATGGACACATCGCTTGCATCTACCTAGGAAAACATTCCCTTTTGGGTTTTTTTTCAGAATACTGAAATAAAAGTCACTGGTAGAAATCTCATAGTGGGGACAGCTGCCTATTACACTATTGCCACTTACACTATTGCCACAACTCACAGGTAGCTTCCCTCTTTGATCCATACTTAATTTGTCAGACTGCAGAGATGAAGCATGTTTCTATGGTCACCACATGGAGGTGGAGTAGGGTCTTGGACAGTGCAGGATTACTAACAGTGACTTTATTCACTACATCTTCAATCATTATTTTCCAATGACACACTGCATTATATTTCAAAATCAGTTTTTAGTTAAAATATTATTTATTTTTCAGTTTGCTGTTAATTGTCTAAGATTGACATGGATTTAAATTCTCAGATCAACATCCTTGCACATTGAACAAGTCTATATGTTATCCATTCTCCAACACAGCAGCTATCTCAACGTTTCTCTGCTCACAGTAACAAGTGATGTTGGTTGACATATCTTCTCTCTCTATCCCACAGCAGTACCAGATTGCTTGTCCACTCTTAACAACAATTTCAATCAGGCGGTTCAATGCTTCTGTTTCCACAAATGTGGAGCAGGAGGCATTTATGATGTTTACTCTGTCCGCACTTCTCTCACTTTAAATGGATGTTGTGCCCTTTCATTTCCCTTCACATCTGCTAGTCTAGGTGTGTAAAGTCACAAGAGTTTCTTGAGGTAGGACTGCTGATACTGTTTACTCATTCAGTGCAAAGCCTGCCTGCATTGATCCTATTTAGCATACTCATTGAGTCTATTTCTAACTGCATTGCTAACTGTTCTGTCAGCCTCACAAAAACACCCCAAAGGCAACAGCTGCCTGCATTATAATGCTTGAATTAAATGTATGGATTTCTCCATGTACTGTTCTTTCATTCACCTGCCCATCCAGATTACACACCCTGAATCACTGAATGATCCGTATAGATGATGAAGTCACTGATATATTGACATCATTATATCAGTATTAGTTTTATATAAACCTGCTAGCCATTAATACAACCACAGATGTGATTCACAAATTCGGTATCAAATATATAGATCACAAAGAGTGATTAACTTGGTTGATAAAAGAGAATGCAAAGAATATATCAGTTATCAGAGAACTATCATAACAGCACTCTGAATATATCGTGACTGTCTGTTGGATGAAGACACCAAAATAAATGGGGAATCGATTCACTGATTTAAGCAGTTTGGAGTTACCCATTGTATGGGTAGAACTGGATGCCTGAGGGGCAGAGTGAGGAGTGTGTTTAACCAGCGTGCCACAGGAACCATTAGCATGCATACTTTTCTATATCTGTTGGGGCAGACTGAGGACCTATGGGTCTGCTCGGAGTGCAATGATGTCCGCTTAGTAACCAATAACCAATATATCCATAGGTGCTCTGTTCTTTGCCTCAACAAATCCAGCAGCATCCAGTTCCCAACATGCCAGTTCGATGTTGATTAATCAATCTTTTTTGCATATTTGGTATGTCATTCTTTTTGGGCTGTACATCTAGTCAGTGACTGGGATTCACACCCCTGAAACTCCTCTGTTCAGAAAAACTCAATGCATTCAGAATGCAAAGAATATATGTTCTGTATTAACAACACCAGAAATGGAATCCAATGGACTCTGACAGAGCAACTAGATGATCTGGACTTCGCTGATGATATAGCCCTTCTGTCACATACACGAAATCAGATGCAGGATAAGCTAAACACATTGAATCAAAGGTCCCAGCAACTAGGGCTGAACATTCATAAGGGAAAGACAAAAGATATTGAGAATTAACTAAGCAAACGACAACTCCATCTCCTGGGGAAATCCCACTTCAAGAGGTAGAATCATACACATATTTGGGCAGCAACGTAGACAAAGAGGGTGGAACAGATAGAGATGTTAAAATAAGAATACAGAAGGCAAGAGGAGCTTTCATTGCACTGGGAAACATTTGGAAGTCCAAAGAAATCAAATCTAGAACAAAAATTCGGATATTTAACTCTAATGTTAAAGCAGTTCTACTGTATGGGTCAGAAACATGGAGAACAACTAAAACAATAGCGCATAAATGCGCATTTATAGCGCATAAATTGCAAACATTCATCAACTGGTGTCTGCGCAGAATAGAGGGAATAAGATGGTATGATAGGGTCACAAATGAGGAACTTATGGAGAGAACAAGACAGATTCCAGTGAATGAACAGGTTAAAAAAAAGACGCTGGCGCTGGATAGGACACACTTTGCGAAAACCAGAGGGGAATATAACAGAAGGGTCCTTGCCTGGAACCCGCAGGGACAGCGAAAGAAGGGAGGCCGAGAAATACATGGAGACGAGATTTGGAGGCGGAGATCAACAATATAAAGAAGAGCTGGAGGGAACTGCAGGAGATAGCTAGAGATAGGAAGACTTGGCATGAGTTGGTTGAGGGCCTATGCCCCAACCCAGGGTAAAAAGGCAAAGAGAGAGAGAGAGATTAACAACACATCTCAACAATCTTAATCTACTTACGAAATATTGGAACTGTTTAATAGTTGCATCCAGGACTCTGGAAGACCATGAAATTCCCCCTTTTCTTTGTCAAAACTAATGTGAGATGTATCTACATCAACACTACCTCCTCCACCAACACATATAGATGCCATTTTGAATGGTGAAGCTACCACACGTATATATTGAGGTACTGGAACAAGATATTTGAGCATGTTAAAATAACATCAGAACAATATTCTTATTTTATAAGGTAAGGATGTTTAACTTAAATTTCAAGTTAATACTTATGAGATATGGAAAGCAACAATAACTTCTCTGTTGGTTCTGGTATGTCTGCTACTACTATTGATGGTGGTCTGTTCAGCAATTCTTTAAAATTTATGTCCAGCGCATTTCTTGATCCCTTTCCACTGTCAATAGTATTCAATTTTTATCCCTTATGAGAGTGTCCAATCTCCTGTAATGTTTAGCACTAATTAGTTAGTTTTGTAATTGTGTACACTGTTTCTTAGTCACATTCTGCGTTGCTTCTTCTGTGTGTACTGCCAGGTCTTCGACATAGATTATTTTGTCAGCTCTCACAGTCTGCTTGATCTCTTTGCTGCTTTTTTGTGTGTTGTTCTTGGTATCTTGTTTTCAGTCTTTCAGATTTTGCTCTAACAGTTACTTCTTTAGCATTCTTATGTTGCCTATTATTTTCTATGTTGATGGTGTTATCAATTCTTGTTTTTTTCTCAGACGGTACCTTAGACAAGTTTCACTGTTCTTGCTATATAAAGATACTATGTTGTCCCATGCTTTAGTTATGCTGTCTGTTTCATCTGCATTTTCATAACTTTTCAGGACTTGGAATTTGTTCTTTATTTGCAGCCTAAAATTATCCTTTACTTCACTGCTTTTTTAGTCTATCTACATCAAAGCTATTTGGAATGCTTTTCTGTTGCCCTGTTTTTTAGTTTAAGTTTGATGTAAGCTGTGACTAGCTGGTGATCATTGTCAACATATGCACCTCTCTTGACCATAAGATCTTTTTCTTAGAGCGCTTCATACCGAACACTTGTTAACCAATCTGTGTGATTTCTATGTGATCTGAGCCTAAGAGCGATTGTACATTGTGCCAGTTATACACCTTCAAGTAGGCCAGCACATCCGTTTTCTGCGATGCTTTTTATTTACTAGGGTAGCTTCCTTAGGTCATACATCAGTGCCTCTTTTGACATGCCTTGTAGGTTGCAGTGATATTATTTTTTGCTTGTGGGCCCCAGTCATCACACTGGCGGACTGTAAGATTTAGCAGTAAGATCGCCAGCAACCATTGATTATCAGGGGATCTATTTGGTTTTTATCTCTGCCATCGCCCGAGTGGTTACCAGGGCACAAATTTGTGGTGTAAAGAATAGAACCACTGTTACCTGCCACGTATGTCGTAAGAGACGACTTAGGAGGTTTGGCTGAAATCGGATGCACGTTTCCTAAACGAGTAGAAGTCTATGCGTTTAGGGCCTACCAAACCAATGTGCAACGTATATACACTATTGGCAAAGATCAAACATATCACAAAGAGTGATTAATATTGGTCGTAAAGAAAGAACGCAAAGAAGAAGGAGAAGAAGATCTCTGCCATTAGGTGAGTACCATGTTAGTTTATGGATGTCCAGATGTTGAAATATCGTAGCAACTATAACAACATTGTACATGCTGCAAAAGTTCACTCAACACTCCCCATTATCATTCATCACACTACAGCCATGTTTTTCCATAGTTCTGTAACTGTGGGTGCTATCTTGTCCGACTTTTTGCATCGAGGTCTCACATAACAATAATAACATCATGACATAGTGATTTGTCTAAATCTGCTTGCAGATTTTTATAGTACAAATTTTTCTCTGCATCTTCACTATCATTTGTTGGTGCGTAGCATTGTAGAATGGTCATATTGGTATGCTTGATCTTTAATCTGACATTAATAAAGCGGCTACTGATAGGTTTCCATTCTAACAAGCATTTTCTCACACCTTTTCTTAGGATGACTGCTACTCCTTCAGGGTGTTGGTCATCATCTCGCCTAAAAAGAGAACCGTCTCACTAGTTAGAGTGACACTACTTCTATTGCCTGTCCACCTGCTCTCGCTAATCTCCAAAATATGTCAATTGTATCTTCTTGTTTATGTTATTTTCTGCAACAGTTTTCCTGTTTCATACATTTCTCTTACATTCCAGAATCCAGTTTTGGCACTCAGGACTTTTGTCCTTGTGAAAGTAGCTTCCTTTTTGCTTTCACCACTTCCAGTCATATGAGTCAATTACTCTGGTAGCTCTTCATGCATGTAAATAACTAATCAAGTTCTCATGGGTACGGTGATCAAATGGACTTTGGAATAGCTGCTGCAGCAGAAGACAGAGCACGAATGGGAATGTCCAATATGCCATGGCGTCGATTGCATAACATAACATAAATATGTAGAATCTTTGTTGCTGTTTCCATAAGGTAAAGTTTTTTTTTAACAGGATTGGATTGTTAGTCCCAAGCCAAACCCCCTCCTGGAGGATCAGGAAGCCTCATTTAGTCTGGCCTCTCCTCAGTGACCTGTCCAACCTAGGTAACCCTACCAAGAACATAAGTTTCCGCCTAACTAGTCCACTGTATCATTGTAGCATGGAAGCCTCCCCACCACTACAAGGTAATGACCACATGGGGAGATAACATACACTTAGTACCGAGATATCGAGATAAACTGCATGTGAGATTTTTAGCCAGAAAGTAAAAGCAGCAACTAAAAGATTCTAAAGGCACCCGTTTTCATTAAAAAAACACAATATCATCACAACACTATCTCCTGACTTTATTACAATTTATAATAATTATAGAGATTATTTAAGCAAAGAGTAGCATTGTAAGATTAGTAAAGAGAAGTTTAGTTTCGTCTAATACTAGCATGGTGGCTGCTAAACTATATAAACTAACTAATATAACGTATAACCGTAAGCTACAATTGAGACAATTAAATTCAAAAACTGTCAGCTACTACACTACATATACATTAAATTTGGTGATATCTTTGTAAAATACAAAGCTTACGTCATTCGCTTGTTTTGGAAAGAAAAGGGTGATACGAAACACACTTTGTCCGTGTGAATTCTCTCACATTCACATGATAGAAGTAAGTACACTATACTTAAAAACATTTTACTCATACTATAACTTGATTAATAACAAAATAACATAAAAAATATAAATTGTACCTACCAGTTTTTTTGTGATTAATGTTCTCCAGCCGATTTACCTTTCTTACACGAACACAAATTGCTCAGGTTAAAATAGTGAATCACCCAAGTATCTAATACAAACATTGACATTTGACAAGTAAGTTGACCTGGTCTGCTCCCGTCTTCTACTAGCGTCAGGAAGTTAACAGGTTACACAGGTAATGTCCCCAGTCCCCAAACCCCCCCAGGGTTAAATTTAACGGCGCTACACAGGTTACACACCACTTATATTTTATCCGCATGCGTGTCGAAGAAAAGTTGAAAAATGTATGTTTGAGAATCAGCTATTGTATGTGTTGTTTTAACTCCGCACGCGTGCACTCTCATATGACAGCTTTAATTATATTTAAAGAATTCAGTGGTCAGATGAGACTGGTTGCGACTTCAAAGATATCGCCCCAGCATGTTAAAAGGGAATGTCACATACGATTTCTCTATAGAAAAAGGATGATAATATCATGGACAGAAAGATGACAAATGATAATGTTCTCAAGAAAGCAATCGAGAACAGATCGCGTTTAAAACGCATCATAAAGAAAGAAACAATCAAAATTCTTTGGACATGTTATGATAAGAGAAAAGCTTGAATACTTTATGACAACCGACACGATACAAGGGATATTGGTTGACAGAGAAAACATTATAGACAGCTTAACATCATGGCACGGTGTAAAAAAAAGTATCAGAACTCGTACCTAGAACAAGAAATAGCACTGTGGAAGAAGTCACTTGATGATGATGATGATTTATCTTGCACGTAGGCATTTATTGCAACTGATTTTTTTGCAGCTATATTTGTTTGTGCCACTAGCAGAAGTTCTTAGCTTATTAAACAGATGGTTTACCTCAGTCTTACTTGAATTGTGAGAAGACAATTTCAGCTTCGTTTTTTTTAGCTTGCGTTACCTTTCTGGTGATCTTGATTTAAATTGGTGTTTGCTTTTTTTTTTTATGTTGTTGCTCATCCGCTATGAGTTTAGGCGTAGTCATGGCGCCTAAAATGGCCCCTCTGACTGATCAATGTTAGTCACCATTCTCTCTCTCTCTCGCGATCGTTCTTAAGCCGTTTTTATCATTCTATTGTGATATATAAACAGCCAACATCAGAACGGAATGTACGTGCACAGCCTTCAGTACCAATTGGAGCTTAAGTGCTTATCTTTCGGTGGTGTGTTCGGTTTAAACCAGCGTTTACTGGGTTCGCTCTCCGTTAGCCTTTTGCTGTCCCCAGTCAAAACCCACAAACAGCAGATTGCCATTTTCTTTTAGGACAGCGACCCTTAGATGACCTGCCCTCCCGAGCTTATGAGCGCCATCTGCCCAGCAAACCGGTCGTTTTGTGGACTCCTTGGTTTGCCACCCGTCCAGTTTTGTGTACGGCTTGCTCCGCTAGCCTTTAATTGTCCCCAATCAAACTACAAGGCAGCAGTAGTTCCTTGCGAGCGGAAACGCGCACTGGCTTTACCTCTGCTGGGCTTTCCAGTTGTTCTGCACTCTCGGGTAGGACGCACACCCTCGTGCCTGCCGTTCCTGTTGCGCATGCCACGCTTGCTATGCCTTTCTTGCATGCGGTGCCATGCTCGTCTACCCCTCGGTGGGGCCCACTATTGCATCGCCAGCCTGCATACTAGCTCTGCCCTGGTGCCTGGTCACAGTGGCGTAGCTAGAGTAAACGTCACCCGGGCGGTCCGTTCAAATGTCACCCCAGTGACCCCACACGACCCTATGCTGAATGGTTAGGTGTAGCTAAATTTTCATACATACTCTACCTCTAGGCTCTACTTTACTCTACTGACCGGTACGTTACTGCTTACATGTATGATCCAAGACAAAATCCGAATCCAATACCACAAAACAAATAGTTCAAATCCAAAGATTTTTAAAATGCAACTGTTCACTTTCAGAACATCTAAATGCAAAACACGGTAATGCACAGACCAAAAGAATGTCCTTCGACACTATAGTCCTAGAAGGAATGTCTTCTTGTTTTCATTGTGGCAAACAGGTCAATGACATCGTCAAAATCTATTTGTCTTGTAAGCTCGTGTTCAATGGACAGAACAGCCAGATCCGACAATCTCGACTGGCTCATGGTTGACCGGAGGTAATTTTTTATAAGTTTCATTTTGGAGAAACTTCTTTCACACGATGCCACAGAAACACATATTGTCAGAAAGAATCTTAGAGTCAGCGTAAGATATGGCAATGATTCAACAAAGTCCCACTTGATGATAAACCGTAGGAATTGCAGTACAGTTGAGTGCTTGGCTTCCTCCAAGTTTATTTCGGCTGCTTGTAGGTGTCGCCTTAAACGTGGTATTTCTAGACAAAGATCTTCTTCAGACAGCTCATCATACACGGCTGTGAGCTTGGTAACAGACAACTGTATTTCTTCGTCGTTGGCACAAATAATATGGTCTGGCTGAACGGCAGAAAAAGTCAGCAAAATGTCATTCACTGCCTTTCCTCTCGTATCTAACTCCATATGAAAACGGTCCAGACACTCTAACAGCTTCCATTGATATTATGCTGTCGTCGACGTTCTTTCATATAATTCGATAAAGCCATGGTCGTCATTTATTTCGAACATTGTTCGAAATAAATTATAAGAAAAATATAAGAAAAATGACTCACCAAAAGAGCTGTACTCGCTCAGACAATATTTTCGACGGTTTATCGATTCAAATTCGAAATATGTGACGTCATAACGGTCACATTTCCTGTGTTGGTTGGGTTTTTATCACAATTCTATTTTCAGACTATTTTCGCACCTTAGCCTGGCTGAAAAATTTTGTTGGAGGTGACATAGTGTCACCCTCCATATGTGTCACCGGGCGGTCCGCCCCCTCGCCCCCTTAGCTACGCCACTGCCTGGTCACCATCAGTCCTCGCCGTGCTCACATTTTCCGTGCTTTCCGTATCGTGCTAGCATTTGACTGGGCTGTCCCCGCCAGTGACTCAACCCGGTCCCCCACCCCTGTGATGGGGTCACGGGTTTCGCCCCCTGAGGGCCATACCCGTGCATCGCTTGCATGCGTGCACGCTCTGCCCTGGTGACTACCTTACCATTTCCGCCAATTCCTGCCGTGTTCACATTTGTCTATGCCGTCCATGTGGACCAGCGTGCAGCTCAGCTCCCAGCATACTCATCAGATCAAGAGAGAGGGCTCAAGAGAGAGCATGCACGGGCTCCGAATTTTGTCCCGCGTGGGTCAACTTCTCGATGACTTATAATCGTGCCCCCATCCCTGAGATAAGGGCCCGAGTTTCGGCCTATGTGGTCCCTCGTGCAGTTTAGCTCGACTCCCAGCATACTCATCTGCTCAAGAGAGAGGGCTCAAGAGAGAGAATGCGCGGGCTTTGAGTTTCGCCCCACGCGGTTCCACGTTTATCCTTCCAACTTTTCCCATCGACCGGCATTAATAGCCACTCTGGGAGTTCGCTCGTCTGTGTTGCGAGCGGATCCCATCTAGCGTGACTACCTTTGCATCTCTACTTGCCCCAGAGTAGCTCTCCCATGGAACCTCGAACCCCGGAGTTTCTACGACACGTGGTCCATAGAGCAACGTGTTATCAACCTCGTTATCGGCGATACCGATGTTTTCTTTACTTTATATCGCATTTTACACAGATGCTGCTTTTTATATATCGCATTTTAACCTAACATATCTGTTTTGATTACGGTCTCTTTGTGTGACCCGCTAATGTGTTACAAAACGTGTTTTTTGCTATCGGTTTCTAAGATCGTCTAAATTATGAGGTGGTTTGCCCGATAAAGCTGCATGTCAGTTGGAGTTCCTTCTGAGTTCCCCATAGCTTGGTCTTAAGTTCATTCATGAGGTCATGTTTCGTTTCGTTGGTTTATATATGATGGACAGGACTGCAGGATGTGCTCTGGAGTCTGTGTTTCATTCTGACACGCACACTGTGCAATCTGAACAGGATTTATTCTGTGCATGTCATGGTTTAGTCCTGTTCTGAGGCGAAATATTGTTGTATGCTGTTTTCTGTTTAATCTGCTGATTGGATAATGGGGGTGTTTGCTGTCAGTTTGTTGCCTCTCCAACTCTTTGTATTTGCGTTTGATATGTGTCTTACTTTCTCGTAGTGATACTGTGTATTTATGTTGTATCAAATTTGTTCCCTCCTTAGCCAGCTTGTATGCTCTCTCACTTCCTGATATGCCACAGTGAGCTGGTATCTACTGGAAAATAATTTGATTGTGCTCAGAGAGCTTGTTTAGATGTAATGTCAGCTCTCTTCATATTATCTCGTGTTCTCTTTGTGTGGCTGCAGGACTGACACGCGGTAGCACTTGAGCACAAGTGTGTTATTATATATGTTCCTTTCCTGCAGTATTTTTGTGGCATCGACAATTATCTGTTGCTCGGCTCCAAAGTTTGTCGAAGGTTCTCCGATGGCACTTTATTTCAAGTTAACATACAATGACAACATAATGAGAATACACATTGACAAGACCGAAGTACTGACATTCGGCGCTAGAGCGGAAAGCACTACCCATATCTCCATTGACAAATATAATTTAAAACAAATTAAGGATGTTCATTATTCATAAACATAATGCACCATAATACGATAATAATAAATCACATCTCACATAAATCAAACTTATTGAAAATTGTCAAATTTAGTAGTTAATAATATTACCTTAAATTAATCTCCTGGTCCGTATTCCTTGTTCTTCGTAGCACGAAGAGCCTCACAACAACAAATACCAGTCTTGCAGAACTTTAGGATCACACCGTGGCCTAAACAGTACAACAATCACGCTGACGACATAAGACACTCGCGACGAATTCAGTCTTGTAGAATATATAACATCATCCTAGATGCCAAAACAGTACCAACAACGTTGTCTAATCAAAAGACAGTGACTCACGACGATTTCAGTCTTGTAGGCTATATATCACACCGATGCAAACACAATAGAAAAATATCACACTGATGCCAAAACAGTACCAACTACGTTGTCTAATCAAAAGACAGTAACTCACAACGTTTACAGGCTTGTAGAATATAATACATCACACAGATGCAAACACAGTAGAAATGACGTTGTCTAACCAACAGACAGTGACTCACGAGGAATTCAGTCTTGTAAAATATAATACACACCGATGCAAACACAGTACCACATCGTTGTACAGTCCCAGACTCAATGTACCATGCGACTGCCCACTCAAAAATATCAAATACCCTGAGTTCGTTCACCACTCAGGTAACCTTCGTGACAACTGATGAGCTGTCATCAACTGTCATCACAACAAAATAGACAAAAGGGGAATAAAACAAAAGGGGAATAAACAACTAAAATATAACCAGGAATTTATCCCCCCTTATCCCCCAGGAACAGTAATACTGTTACACTGCGTCATACAGTGATTCTTGATTCTCACTTATGTCAGACTGAGTGCCTAGCCATATCTATGACAAAACGAGGGGGTCTCTGTGGCTGAGTGATTAAGCCCTTTGCCTTGCGAGTCGAAGGTCGTGGGTTCGAATCCGGACGCGGCCTTCTGTTCCCGAGTGCAGTTTTTTTCAGAGACCCTAGGATTGTTGCTGGAGCTACGGAGTTCGTGCTTTGTGCAATACTCTCGGCAGGTGGCGTGCCATTTCTGCGGAGAGGGACCGAGCCATATGGGGTAAAACCCGGTGCAATGAAGTCAATCCTTCGGCTTTAAAACCCTTTTAAAACCCTATGACAAAACATTAAATCCCGTATTAATAGTCACTCTGGGCTTTCGCTCGTCTGTGTTGCGAGCGGATCCCATCTAGCGTGACTACCACTGCATCTCTACTTGCACCAGAGTAGCTTTCCCACGGCACCTGCCCTCTTAGCCAGACCAGAACTACCGTCTGTTTCCAGGGTCACCACGAGTAGGTGAGGGCAGGGGATTAGTGCCAGCTCACTAATCCTGGTGTGCCGTTGTCCCTTCGCCTTTGACGTTGTGGTCTGATTTCCCATAATTTTTTCTACATGAGTCCGCCGGCTGTATGAGTTCATAGTTGGCTGTGCACTGATCAAGACCCTACCCCACCTCCTTGTGGTAGCCGTGTAAACAGGCAGAGGATCCTGTCTGGCGAAGTGGGTGGGGATCGAGGGAGACCTATGGGTAGTAGTGCAAGCACAGTCACGTTATACAGGTCTTAGATTCTGAATGAATGCACGCATCTCCTGGTCGATGTCAAATGGAAAAGTTGCATAAATGCAAAGCACTGTAAGAAATAACTAGTTACGAGTTGTCTATAAAACCGAGTTTCGCCCCTTGATGGCCCACGTGCAACTCGACTCCCAGCATACTCATGGGCTCAAGAGAGGCGGCTCAAGAGAGAGCATGCGCGGGATTCGAATTTTGCCCCACACACGAGTCAACGTTGGTCTCTTCGATGGCTTTGTGTCGTGCCACCATCTCTGTGATGAGGGCCAGACTTTTGACCTAGAGACTTTTGACTCTGGGAGTTCGCTCGTCTGTGTTGCGAACGGATCCTATCTAGCATGACTACCTTTGCATTTCTACTTGCCCCAGAGTAGCTCTCCCACGGCACCTGTCCTCTTAGCCAGACCGGAACTGCCGTCTGTTACCAGGGTCACCACGTGGAGGTGAGAGCAGGGGATTAAAGCCATCTCCCTAATCCTGGCGCGCCGCTTCCTTGCGTTTTTGACTCCAAACACAAGGAATCTAAATGGCTTCTTGATGAATCAAAGATAGTTATGTGTCTGACTAGAAGAGACCAAAGAGCAAAAAAAAGATTTGCATTCTTGCATTGCCTCTAGCTTTGACAGAGAATGTTGTTGGCAAGAATAAACCGCATGATATTGACAGTTATATTGAATATCTGTGACAAAGCGGACCACATTATTACCTATTATTGTAACTTTGAATGCTGTTGCAGAAAATGGTAGAAGAAAATTAATTTCTTGTTTGAAATCGCTCAGTATAATTCTTTTATATTATACAAACTTTCACTTCTCGGTAAACAAAACAACCGGGCTGAGGGATTTCAAATCCTTGCTTGTTCAGCAGCTATTAGAAAATACTGAAGGCTGATCTCGCAGTTAAGCAGCTGATAGAAGATAATGCAAGGGATGATGATGTTGTTGTATATACCGATGGGTCGGTTCAACGTGGTGAGAAATCCGGCTGGGGTTTCTTAGCTAATGCGCATGGTAGGGTTGTTGCAGAGCGAAGTGGGGCATACAGGACAACTACTTCTAGTATGAGGATGGAGGTTGAGGCCGTTACTGCTGCCCTCCATTGATTTCTGGGACTTCATTTACTGGGGCAGTTGTTGTATCTGACTCTCAGTCGATGCTTCACAAGATCCAGAAGGGCAGGTTTCGGATGAGTGGATGTCGTCTATAGAAGTTTCTAACCTCCAGCGGCTTACGTGGATATACTGTCCTGGGCATGCGGGTGTTTACGGTAATGAGAGAGCGGACATGCTTGCATCAACAGTATCGATTGTTGGGGAGTTGAAGATGGAAGGGGGATATTCTTCGGTCTCTTCGAGACTCTCTGTTGGATGAGGACACTAAAATCGATGTTGAATCGATCAAGCGATTTAAGAAGTTTGGAATTACCCTTTGTTCAAGTCGAACTGGATGCCTGAGAGGCAGAGTGAGAGGTGTGTTTAATCAGCGAGCCACAGGAACCATCAGTATGCATACTCTTCGATATCTGTTGGGGAGACTGAGCACCTATGGGTTTGCCCGGAGTGCAATGACGTCAGTTTAGTAACCAATAACCAATAACCAATAACAGAACAAAAACAGAATTTGTTTGGTTTGAAAATTGATTCAATCAAATGTTATCTGTTCGGGGTATACTGACTGCCAATATCCTCACCCGAAGACTTGCTTTTCTGATTATCATAAAGTAAATTTGCTATCTTAGGTTAAAATAATGTCATAAGGAAGTGTATATAGGGTTTACTTTTGTAAAACAATATGTTGCATGAATGCAATTTTTAAGAATTTATATGTTTTGGAATGGTAATGTATTAAATGCTTTTGAGAGCAATGGAGGAGATATAATTTTAAATTCTGAGCAACTACAAAGCTGAAATGTGAATAATTAAATTTGTGGATCAACTCTTTTCAAATTGTATGGATTATATGAATTTTCATGGTGTTAAGTTGAATTTTGCATGCATTTTTATTTGATATTTTCAATAACATGAAATACAATAATAATTTACTAAATAAATACTAATTTACAAATATAACTATTTATTATCAGATTGTTTAGAATTTAATTCTGCATATTTTGATACCAACAGTGTAAATCTAGCTTACATACAACTAAAGTTATATGATCACTCCATTTTGAAAAATGTTGCTACAAATGTGTTCTGGCAGAGCGTGACCCCCACTGGTTATTGGTTACTAAACTGACGTCATTGCACTCCGGGCAGACCCATAGGTGCTCAGTCTCCCCAACAGATATCGAAGAGTATGCATACTGATGGTTCCTGTGGCTCGCTGATTAAACACACCTCTCACTCTGCCTCTCAGGCATCCAGTTCGACTTGAACAACGGGTAACTCCAAACTGCTTAAATCGCTGATCGATTCAACATCGATATTAGTGTCCTCATCCAACATAGAGTCTCGAAGAGACCGAAGAATATCCCCTTATCCATCTTCAACTCCCCAACAATCGATACTGTTGATGCAAGCCTGTCCGCTCTCTCATTACCGTAAACACCGCATGCCCAGGACAGTATATAGTGAAACACGTACAAACAAGTACTATAGTTTACAAAATACATAAACAGTGACGATAAACAGCAACGTTTCGACCAAAAGGCCTTTATCAAGCAAACGAACAAACAGGAGTGACAAATTAAAATGAAACACAAATGGACGACCAAATACCAACGTATCTAAGGTCGTCCATTTGTGTTTCATTTTAATTTGTCACTCCTGTTTGTTCGTTTGCTTGATAAAGGCCTTGTTGGTCGAAACGTTGCTGTTTATCGTCACTGTTTATGTATTTTGTAAAACTATAGTACTTTGTTTGTACGTGTTTCACTATTTACCAAGTTTTACTGCAGTCTTCCCCTACCAGGACAGTATATCCACGTAAGTCGCTAGAGGTTAGAAACTTCTATAGACGACATCCACTCATACCGAAACCTGCCCTTCTGGATCTTGTGAAGCATCGACTGAGAGTCAGATACAACAACTGCCCCAGTAAATGAAGTCCCAGAAATCCAATGGAGGGCAGCAGTAACGGCCTCAACCTCCATCCCCCAACATCTTCTAGGACACAAAGAGTTAAAGTTAATCAGGCAAAAGAACAAGCGTCGGCTAAAAACGATAGTGGTAGACTGAAAAGCTTCTGCTCAACCAAAAATAGTAAATATAAATTTAAAAAACTACTACTGTAACAATTTTTATCATCCCAAAAATGTCACCTAGTACCCTCGAAATTGCTACGGAGTTCATGGATTGTCACTGAGATCTAACGGTGTAAAAAGAGATTAGAGTATGCATTCTTATTCATCAAAAATGTAATGGTGATGGTCCAATCAATCAATCGTTCAATCAATCACAGTAGGGTGTTCAACACGCATAATATGTATTCAGCGACCTCCGTGTTGATGGTCAACATGCGATTTCTCAACATTCTCAGCAATAGCCTGGCTAAGATTGCCGACACCATGTCGAGTCTCTTGTGTAGTTTTGCACCCAACGAGAAGTTGTCAGTGATAGCAGAACCGATAGAAATAAACTGATTTCCCATTTTTCTTCTTCAAATGCGTTAGTTAGCTATAACAGCTTTCGTAGACCGATGGACAGGTAATGAATGCCATTTGACCTGGGTGCTTTCTTGTACTTTAGACTGGCGACTTGGCGACCTTTAATGGCTGGTAAAAGGATTGCGAAATTTTGTTGGAACCATTTGTTATCGTCATTTTCTTTTGGGTGACTTTCAGGGATGGTAAGTGTATAGACTTCTTGATGAGGTTTCACATAATTGCGCAACGCCATCGGTCAGCTCCAACTACAGTTCTTCAGAAAAGGCGTGTATGAACACCTCTGTCTCTGAACTTGTTATCGTGATCTTCATTGAACTCTTTGTCTCAGGATACAATAGATTTGCGTCATGTAGTTTGTTTTGTGCGGAATCACATTGTTTGTTGTGTCTACAATGTTCTTTTCTGGAGTGGCAATCATTGCCACATTTGCTGCAAGTGAAACTTGAGCTGATGAAGAAGATGACCTCTCTGTGCTATCTTTTGCCTCGATATGTGATGGCGTTCTCTTCTTTTCGAGCCATCCCCCACTACCGTTCACTATGCCTGCCTATCTTTGGCCAACTGCTACTAATTTTCCTTTGTCTATGCTGTATGAAGTTAGATCACTCCTGCATCGTAGTAATTCAGTATTCGGCTTCTAAGGATACACTGTCATACCTTCATAGAGACTTCAACATCGGATTTGATCTCAAGATTTACGCTCAAAGCCTTCATTATGCATGAGTATGACTACTATGTAGCAGAGATTTGAAATCGTTTTTTTCTCTCTTTTCCTTGATAAGCACAGTTCAAACATCATCATCATCATCAGGTGCCGTCTCCACATCGAAGGTTGGCTGCAATGAATCTCCAGCATCCTCTGTCTTTCGCCTTGGTGTTGCTCTCTACCAGACTGTAACCTGTCCATTTCTTAAAGTTTCCATCGCACTTATCTCTCAGTCTTCCTCTTGCTCTTCGCCCCTCAACTTTCCCCTCTAGTAAAGATTTTATCATGGTGTCATGTCTTTTATGTGCCCAAAATACTTTCTTTGTCTGAATTTTATATCTCTTAATAATTGTTTCTTCATGCCTAGTTTTCCTAAAACTTGTTTATTTGTCTGTTTTTCTGTCCATGAAACTCTGCCCATTCTTCTATATATCCACATCTCAAATGCATCAGTTCTGTCTTCTAACTGTTGTTCATTGTCCATGTTTCCGAGCCATACATTAAATTACTTGCCTTCCATTGGTGGCAGTGTTTAAACTAACAGAATATGGAGGCCCTCAATATCACACGTTTTAAGTAACGGTATGTTTGTACTACATCAAGTAAAAAATTTCTTATATCTTGGTCATATGATAACAGATGATGGCAGGTGAATAACAGATATTAAAAAGAGAATAGGAATGGCCAAGTAAATTTCAATAGTATGAGAAGGTTACTGACATTCAAACAAATTACAAACAGGCTAACAATCCTATATTAATTTTGTTTCCATCAGTTTT
The DNA here is from genome assembly GCA_020796225.1 of Arion vulgaris. NCBI lineage: Eukaryota > Metazoa > Mollusca > Gastropoda > Stylommatophora > Arionidae > Arion > Arion vulgaris. The sequence goes on along the minus strand of CM036765.1, from coordinate 41,864,974 downwards.
ATTTTCAGAAGCTGTTTGAGACACTCCTTCAAAATATGTAGTTGAAACTGAGAGTTTACCGTCAACCCCACTCCAGGAAATAATTTTGAAAGACCAGACCGTGCTGATAGAACAAGGAAGGAAAATTGAAAACATTCCAGTTCTAGTTTTGTAATGATAGCGGCAGGGCAAGTCTTTTCAGTTATTTGCAGTAGTATACTTTGTCAGAGAATGATTCCTAGTTACAATTTGATTTGGTGCAAATGGTATTGCTAAGTGAGGAAAACTTTTATCTGATCTGACTCAGGTTCGCCGTTGTCAAGCCAACTTGAAAGAAAATAAAAATATTCACTGGTAAGAACTTTACGATTTCCACCACATTTATGTTATGCGTCAATTGTTTGTATTTACCGTTTTACGATCACTCGGATTTTCTATTGTTTGTCCACTTCCGCATTACTGCAGCCTTAACTGTGAACTGTTTGTGAGTATAACTAAATACTATTATACTTATGAAGTTAATCCTACTAGTGGTGAAGTAGCTAATGCATCATTTTCATTTTACTCATTGTCAATTACACATATAACGTTTTCTAAAGTCTCAAACCACTTTACCAAATGCCAACAGCCGAGATTTTTAGTTAACTTAGACCAACTAGTATCATTTAAACTTGTGCAAGTAGTATTAGTGATTAGTATTACTGACTCTCAACAACCAACTAGTATTACTCACTCTCAACAACTAGTCTTAATCTGTTAAAAAATTAGTTTATACTTAAACTTGAAACTAACAGTCTATTATAAATATGTGTAATAATAGTAAATAAATTACATATTATGCATTTTTGATGATTATGAATTTCTGAGGTTACTTCACCTTGATACTCGGAACTGATGCTTGTCTGTTACTTTCGCTTTAGGCACTCACTTTCTTTAGTTTGTAAACGTTGTTGGAAATTTGGGGAACATAAAGCTTTGTAACATTTTAACATAGTTTATAGTAATAGTTTAGTACTGTTACGTTTTGTTTACTCTGATTTCAACTTAGAAATGACATAACATGTTCAAATAACGCAGTTGTCCACTTCTGGTTGTCCAGAGTTTAGTTCAAAAACCATTCTTAACTCTTTCCACGCGGAGAGTTAGTGTTAGTAGGGTAAAAATCCTACATGTGACACCCCACTGTCTTTCTTTTGCCGTCATATCTACAGTATCTACCTACGCACAAGTATTTATAATTCAGGTTGTATCTCCGTGTCATATTATAATTGTTATTTTACTTTAGATCCATGTTTTAGTTTATTTAGTATTTTGTGTTTGTAGTTGTTTTCACGATAAAGACCTATGGTTGAAATGCAGATTATTGTCATTTTACTTATTTTTTCTACCTTTGTGATACTGCCATATACTTGTCCTCATCCATATCAACAATTTTGACAATCTGTTTTTCTGTAATTCTCTAACATTCCAATACAAGCATTGATAGTACAGTTCTGATATATTCTTAATATGGTACTCGCCCGAGTGGTTATTGGGTCAAAAATTTGGGGTGTAAAGAATGGAACAACTTGTCATCAATAGCATAAAAAGTTGGACTGCAGATAAGCTATGAAAAACAAATATAATGAAGACACCTATGGCAAGTAATGCAGACATCACACTGGAATCTAAAATGATAAAAATAACAGAGCAGTTCACCTATTTAAGTAGCAATTTTGATTGCACAGGAAATGTTAAAAAAGAAATTATGATACGAATTGGCAAAGCAACATCAGCTTTTGAAAGTCTAAAATAAAATATGGAACTGCAAGTTATATAGTCTTCTTCTTCTTCACCCTTCGCCCTAGGGAAGCATAGGTCCGCAACCAAGGCCTTCCAAGCCCGCCTATCCAAGGCCATCCTTTCCAGATCTCGCCACTCTCTCCCCGTCCTTTTGCATTCCATCTCTAACTCCCGTCTCCAGGTGTTTCTGGGTCTTCCTTACTTCTATTGCCCTGCGGGTTCCATCGGAGAGCCTGTCTCACGATGCTGTCAGGGGTTTCCTCAGTGTGTGTCCTATCCATCTCCACCTTCTGCTCATTATCTCTTGTTCCACCTGCCATTGTCCTGCCCTATCCCACAGTTCTCTGTTTGTGGTCCTGTCGTACTATCTCAGATGGAGTATCCTGCGTAGGCATCTATTGATGAATGACTGCAACTTTTTGGTGTTCACCTTAGTTGTTCTCCATGTCTCTGCTCCATACAGAAGGAAATCCTGGGCAACTCGCTCAATCTCCTCCATGGAACTGAGACCAATATTTCTTGCCTCTCTCAGCAAAGTTCGTTTCAGGGTCTCCCTAGGTCGTCCTCTCTTTCTTGAACCCTTTGCATCCCACTTCAATGCCTGCTTTTATATTCGTTGATAATTTCTCCGCAAGGTGTGTCCAACATATCTCCATCTTCTCTTTCTTATAACAGTTGTCACTAGTGGTTGACCAGACATTTCTCTGATTTCATCACTTCTGAACTTGTTCCATTTTAAATTCATTATTTTTCGCAGACATCTATTTTCAAATGCATTCAACTTGCTTTCTATATGTTAGGATTGATACAACATTTGAATTGAAGATTCGTAATTTAGTTTTAATACTATATAACTTGCAGTTCCATATTTTATTTAGACTTTTGTCACATCATAATTCTCTTTTAACATTTCATGTGCAATCAAAATTACTACTTAAATAGGTGATCTGCTCTGCTATTTTTATCATTTTAGATTCCAGTGTGATATCTGCATTACTTGCTATAGGTGTCTTCATTATATTTGTTTTTTCATAGCTTATCTGCAGTCCAACTTTTGATGCTATAGATGACAAGTTGTCTGTTTTTCTTTGCATGTCTTGGTTGTTTCTATTTAACAAGGCAATATCATCTGCAAAATCCAAATCTTCTAGTTGACTATTTTCTACCCAATCCATGCCAGTTTCTATATATTCTATATTTCTCTCTCTCTCTCTCTCTCTCTCTCTCTCTCTCTCTCTCTCTTTCATTATATATATATATATATATATATATATATATATATATATATATATATATATATATATGCCCATCGTGTTCGTAGTGAGTTGGACTACGGGTGACTAGTCCTCTGTAAGTGCGGGTTCAACTCCGCGACTGGCAGAAAAGCTACAGGTTCCCAGATTTACGGTGTTCGTGGCACCGAGCCAAAGGGTTGCGATGTCCATGACACCGAGCCGAAGAGCTTTCAGCCCAAGTGCTTCTGGATCGGGAAAAAAAAATTATATATATATATATATATATATATATATTATAGTAGTCATTAATAATATTATTTGTAATTAAGTAATATGTAGCCAATTTACATTACTCATTTTGTTACAGATAAAACATTTGTATAGGTTACTCCTTAACAAGGACCATAGTCTGATGATTATGTAGTATGTGATTGAAAGTTTGATGACAAGGTTTATATACTGATTTTTTATAAACCAAATTACCCCAAATTTGCTTTTTTCAATTTAGTTGGCCTTAGAGCATTTATTTGGCATTTTGGTGACTTAATTCTTGTTAATATTGTATACATTTTATATTATACTTTATATTTTCTTAGATTAAATTATATGTTATTTTATTATTATTTGTATTGTTTTATTCATACTATAATATTTATAAATTATTTTAGTAAAATTTAGCAGAGTATGTTACAAATAACCATAAATGGCAAAGTAGTGAGTATTAGGTACTAAGTGTTTGTTGCAAAAGCATGAATAGTTACAAATACTTAAAAGTAACTTAAACGCTCATCACTAACAGAAATAATGTCAAATACAGTCCATATTTATTTTCCAAGAATGTTCAAAGAAAAATAACAAAAAACAATAAACGCTAGCTACTAAATTAAGTGTATTATGATTTCCCCTTGAAATGGCTGCATTAACCCCATGGGGTAAGGTCATGTTGAATTATACTGCATGTTTTTTTGCATGAAAAGTGCTGGAAAATTGTTTTGACAGTTCACATACCATGTTTCACTGAGAGTAAGTTCTGGTTGTCTCGTTAGATCCTGTAATCCTGATCTTTCATGTGGAATGGTGAACTAAAAGTAACACATGTAACTGTTGAGGGCTAGTCTACGAAAGCTTGTATTTGAAACATGTTGTGTCATTAACAGTAAACAGGACATTGAAAGGTGCAATCGTAAATTCCTCATATTGAAGTCTAAAAGTTTCTTGCATTTTAAATGCGGATTAACATTAATGGCAGAACGCTGTATGCTCAACAACATTCTCATGATGGAAGTACCTCTTGAACACTGAGTCTGTGAGGATCCTAAAGGGTTCCCAGATAGAAGCTAGTTGTGGTTTCTGTAACACTATTTCTTTCTAGATTTTGGTAATAAGGATGTGTCTTTCAGTTACTTTAAGTAATTCTAAATATACATTTACATTTGCAGAAAATACTGGTTACTAATACTCCTTACTTAGTTATTGTTGATCTTTGATCGTAGTCTATCTTTCAAACACCATGTTGAACAGATGATACAACGTTGCAAGCATGGTCTTGCGGCTCTCAAAGTTATGGTGGCCGCACACCTTGAGCAGAGACTACTTGTCCTTTTGTTCGATCAACTGGTTATGTCAGTGGTAGATTACGGACTCGGAATTCTTACGATATCAAGATCACAATGTGAACGACTCAACGGGTTCAGAATGAAGGTATGTGTATAGTCCTAGGCTGCACTAGAGATACCCCCATTGTGAAGATGAGATACATGCTTGGCCTTCTGTCACTACACTCCCGTCATGCAATCGCCCAAACCAAGGCATATATGCAGGTTACTGCGGATAAGAGACATCCACTACACAAGAACACTAGTGATGTTAAGGGCACGAGAATCAAGCGTGGCATGTCGTGGATGGCCCAGGCTGAAAGAACAATTGGCCAGGTGACTACGGTTGCGACTCTACCAAAAGGGGAAGAATTGATTCCAACAGATGGTAGCATGACCAACTATCTCAACGTTATCATTACTCTTGGAAGAGAATGTAGAGATTGGGGCAACATGAAGGCTGATCTCGCAGTTAAGCAGCTGATAGAAGATGATGCAAGAGATGATGATGTTGTTGTATATACCGATGGATCGGTTAAATGTGGTGAGAAGTCCGGCTGGGGTTTCTTGGCTAATGCGCTTGGTAGGGTTGTTGCAGAGCGAAGTGGGGCATATAGGACAACTACTTCTAGTATGAGGATGGAGGTTGAGGCGTTACTGCTGCCCTCCATTGGATCTCTGGGACTTCATTTACTGGGGCAGTTGTTGTATCTGACTCTCAGTCGATGCTTCACAAGATTCGGAAGGGCAGGTTTCAGTATGGGTGGATGTCTTCTATAGAAGTTTCTAACCTCCAGCGGCTTACTTGGATATATATAGCCGTCCATCGCAAGCGATGATGACAACAATCTCAGACGTGTGCTGTTGCACCTCTCTGGTGTGTGCGGAGGTGACTGTAGAGTCCAATCCTAGAACAGAATCCCGACCACAGGTGGGGCATACATGATCAAGGTTCAATATGATATACTGTCCTGGGCATGCAGGTGTTTATGGTAATGAGAGAGCGGACAGGCTTGCATCAAAAGCATCGATTGTTGGGGAGTTGAAGATGGATAAGGGGGATGTTCTTCGGTCTCTTCGTGACTGTCTGTTGGATGAGGACACTGGAATTGATGTTGAGTTGATCAAACGATTTAGGCAGTTTGGAGTTACCTGTGGTTCAAGTCGAACTGGATGCCTGAGAGGCAGAGAGGTGTGTTTAATCAGCGAGCCACGGAACCATCAGTATGCATACTCTTCAATATCTGTTGGGGAGACTGAGCACCTATGGGTCTGCCCGAGTGCAATGACGTCAGTTTAGTAACCAATAACCAATCATTGTTGGCTGTTTGTGTTACTAGTAACACTCATCGAGTTATTTATAAAATAGTCAAAGAAGTATTGTAATCAGAATAACAAAATTATTAAACAATATGCAGTTTAATATAATATAAAGTATAATATTTATACAATATTAACAAGAATATCTAGCAAGTCAGAGAAATGCAAAATGAATTTTATGACACCAACTAAATTTTAAAGAAAGTCAGATTTTAGAATTGTGTTCTATAAAATACCAAAATGACAACCCTGCCTTCAATCATCCAATTGTGTAATATGTAAAATACCAGAGCATGGTTACCAATAGCGAGTAATCAATGCAAAGTTGGTAACAAAAACTGACTACATAACGAATAGTTGCAATGTAATGAGTATTGTCAGAGTACTGATTAGTGGCTACATACAGGTATTTGAAGGTGTACTGAATGTTCGCAATGTACCGATTACTAACTTATGTAATGAGCACTTTCCATTAATTCATTTTAAGTCAAAACTGTAGGTAGTAGTAATCTTTCCACCTGATTTATGGAATGGGACAATCTAGTCATGAATACTGAACTACAGAAAGAATACTGTCTAATGGTTTCGGTATGAGTGGATGTCTATAGAAGTTTCTAACCTCCAGCGGCTTACGTGGATATACTGTCCTGGGCATGCGGGTGTTTACGGTAATGAGAGAGCGGACAGGCTTGCATCAACAGTATCGATTGTTGGGGAGTTGAAGATGGATAAGGGGATATTCTTCGGTCTCTTCGCGACTATCTGTTGGATGAGGACACTAAAATCGATGTTGAATCGATCAAGCGATTTAAGCAGTTTGGAGTTACCCGTTGTTCAAGTCGAACTGGATGCCTGAGAGGCAGAGTGAGAGGTGTGTTTAATCAGCGAGCCACGGGAACCATCAGTATGCATACTCTTCGATATCTGTTGGGGAGACTGAGCACCTATGGGTCTGCCCGGAGTGCAATGACGTCAGTTTAGTAACCAATAACCAATAATGCCTTCAGTGATAAACCTTGTCAAACAACCATTCGGACACCATTGATTCTCTGACAACGCCTCATGTACCACAATCTTTTATTTTAAAAAGATTTTTCACAAAATCCAGTTTGTATATAGTTCTTTGCAGAATACAGCAGATGGATTGATAGAATACAGCTTTCAATTCTAATTCTAAGTAAGCTGTTTCTTGTTGTTATACTATGTAAAACTACTTTTATTCCGTTTTGTGTGTTTCATCTATGTGACATAGTTTTATTGCAGTCTTCTCGTGTATTCAGCTTTCCATTCTGCACATTCTGATATATGAAATAATGGTCTGGTACTTAACATAAAAAAATTTGGCATAAATTTTGTTAGCCTACAACATTTTATTATAAAAATGTGTTACTATTGTGTGTATATGAGGAGTTAAGCAGGCTATTTTTATATTTATTTACTTGAGTGTTGTATTTCCCCCCCCTTCCCCTCAATGCCTGCTTTGTTATTCCTTAATCATTTCTTCTCAAGGTATACATAACATATCTCCAACTTCTCTGTCTTATAACAGCTGTTACTAGTGGTTGACTAGACATTTCTTTGATTTTCTCATGAATTCGTCCCATTTTTATGTTCATTATTTATCAATCACACATTTAATGTCTATTTTCAAGTGCATTCAACTTGCTTTCTATATCTTTAGTCATTTTCTAACTCTCGCTGGCATATGTTAGGATTGATACAACATTGGAATTGAAATTGCAGTTGTTTATATAACACCAATGTGTTAATTGAAAGTAGAGTAGAGGCTGATTTAATTAGGTGGCCAAGAGAAATAAAGTGACACAATCGCTACAGTATTCAATAGATACACAATGAAAATGAATTTCAGGAGATCTGTAGAACACAGTCATTCTTTTTTTTTTTTGCTGTTTGTTATTTGTATTTTAATTTGGTAAGCAGTATTTGTCATATGTGTCACATTTTCCTGCACAGTAGTCATTTACCTGTCACACAAATTGGTACAATATATAACATTTCTCTACCATACTACTACTACCAAGTTTCATTGTTACATGTGGAGCACAGGGTTGCTCTTTTCCATACATAATAATGAAAGAATCATATACTGGGCACGTTTTGGACATGTTGAACATAAAATGAGATGAATTCAGAAGTGATGAAATCAGAGAAATGACTGGTCAACCACTTGTATCAACTGTTATAAGAAAGAGAAGATGGAGATATGTGGGATGCAAAGGGTTTAAGAAAGAGAGGACGCCCTAGGAAGACCCTGAAACAAACTTTGCTAAGAGAGGCAAGATATATCAGTCTCAATTCAATGGAAGAGATTAAGCGAGTTGCCCAGAATAGATCGGTATGGAGAAATTACGTGCAGGTCCAAAGTAACATATAACGTTACGAAAGGAATTATTATTGTATTGGACATGAGTAACAAATGTTTATGTGCACAGTGCAGCTTTAGCAACACACAGCCATTTGTAGAGTACCTTCATTTTTTTAACGGGACATGGCATTCTTTGTAAAAGTTCACATTTGGTTTAATTTACGCTGTCAGACCAGGTCAGACTGCAGTATAAAGGTGACTTATGTTTGATAATTTTTTTTTAGTTGTAAATATTTACATTAGATTTACTATTCAATACATTCTTTTATAATTGTCTTACTTTAATTATAGTGCAGTGATAAACCTTGTTTGCAATGCAAGTCCTCCTTATATCATGGACAGAGAAGAGAACAAATAGATCTATCCAGAAAAACTCAAAATAAAAAAAGGTTGGATGATACTACAGATAAGAATGAGACAATTTAAATATTTTGGACATATAGGACACACAGAAGAGTTGAGAAGACCTAATGGATGAAGGCACCCCAGCAAAGAGGAGAAGGTAAGACCACGAAGAAAATGGATTCTGGATACAACTGATGATTTGAGCATAGCAGCTTTAGAGGTGGAATATCTGGCCCATGAAAGAGAAATTCCAAAGGACTGTTAGTGTAGCAAAGTTCTGCTCAGGGTAAGCTATTTGATGATTATTGGGATATTCCATGCATGTTTCTTTGACTTCTTTAGTTTTAAACATGCGGCTTTGATACTTCTGATCTCCTCTTCTCTGTTCTTCATCATTTTTGGGGTTCAAATCTCACCACTCTTCCCTTCCACCATGGGTTTCATTTGTTATGTTGGGAAGCTTTTTTTTATTATTGAGGATATAACCAATGCATTGCTATTGTTTTTCCATGCCGTTCGCAACAAATGTGCATTGCTTTTTCTGACTTGTACAATGATTTGACTATTTAGAATTCATCATAAAATCTTTGTCCATGAGATTAGCAACAATTTATTGTTTTAAAATAACATAAATATGATTTTTTAAAATGTTTACAGTCGATGATTTGCTTCTGTCTAAGATTATTTGCTCCAATCAAGATTTATAACTAAATTGTGTACTTCCACTGACAAAATTACATATGTTCTTATGCCTAGTTATTGTGTTCTGTATTCTTTTTCTGATTGTATCCTACTTTCCACTTCCAATTATATTCTGCCATTCATTTCTTATTGTATTTTTATCTTTCACTGTTAATTGTACTTTCTTTCAATTCTCATTGTATCCTGCCTTTTAGTTCTCATTGCGTGGTGCAACGTAGTTCTTTGTGAAAAAACCACACGTATAACAAAGAGTGGTTAATTTGGTTGATAAGATAGGATGCAAACATTAAACAAACAAGTTCTCATTGTATTGTGTCTTTCAGTTCTTTTTGTTTTATGTCTCAGTTTTTAATTGTATACTGCTTTTTGTTTTCTCAATGAGTATGCTAGGGAAGATTGAAACATGCTGAGCTCGAAGATAGGGGTTGGAGTCACAGAAGAGGTCTAGACTGACAAAAATCAGTTTCATTTTTGTTTTTGTTCCAGGGCATGCAGGTGCAAGGAGAAATAAATGTGTTGATAGGCTTACAGGTATGGCTGCTGTAAAAAAAAAAAATTGGGTGTGTAATGGACCAGGCTGATATTCTGAATTCTAAGGAAAAGAGGACATGTGGATGATTCAAGTAATGGTAGTGAATCTACAACCCAAACCAGACTGCAAGAATACTTAGAATTTGGTGTACCTAGACATGAGCATTATACTGGAAGTCAAAGAAGAATAGTAAATCAACATAGAACTGGTGACGTTAGTTGCCACACGTTGAGAGATATCTGAGGCGACGATCAGAGCACTTGTGTACTAATTGGTTTGATATGCAGTGATGATAATCCGACGACTAAACTAAACTGCCTTACATTTTTTAATTGCATTTTAATGCCTTGCAGTTTTTAATTGTATTCAGCCTTTCATTTTTTTTTACTGTATTCTGCCATATAGTTTGTAATTATATTCTGACTTTCTTTTATTGTATTCTACCATTCAGTTCTCATTTAAATTTTGCATTACAGCCTTGCGTACGGTGAATGAAATTAGACTTATCAATATATCTCAATATGACACAAGTGAGAAGCGCGATAAATCACTTCAAAAGTTAAGTGTCCAGACTTGTAAAAAAAATATTGAATACAACGTGTGCGCAGACTCGCTACGTTAAAAGTGGAAGACTAAGTGGAACACAGTCATTGAGATCAGTAAAAAAAATAAAAGTGCAGGTCTGGGGGTTTTCCTATTTACTTAAATACTAGTTTATCTCCCTTTATTAGACTGGTTTTGTACATATGAGTAACCACAGCCAACTATAAACTCAATACAGCCGGTGGACTCAGGTAAAAATTATGGAAAATCAGACCAATGCGTACGGTGAATGAAATTAGACTTATCAATATATCTCAATATGACACAAGTGAGAAGCGCGATAAATCACTTCAAAAGTTAAGTGTCCAGACTTGTAAAAAAAATATTGAATACAACGTGTGCGCAGACTCGCTACGTTAAAAGTGGAAGATTAAGTGGAACACAGTCATTGAGATCAGTAAAAAAAATAAAAGTGCAGGTCTGGGGGTTTTCCTATTTACTTAAATACTAGTTTATCTCCCTTTATTAGACTGGTTTTGTACATATGAGTAACCACAGCCAACTATAAACTCAATACAGCCGGTGGACTCAGGTAAAAATTATGGAAAATCAGACCACAACCGGTCTCATGACTTCACATTCCAGTATTGTTGTATATAGACGAATTCATTTTAAAATCAACACAACGTGCTAAATCAATGTTATATTATGCTACGAGTTAAATTTAACAATATCCCGTTCAGTTATGTGGTCCAATATCAGAGTTGGCTGTGGAGTAACAGTAAAAAAAATGTAAAGGAATCCTTTTTTCATACCTCGGGTATTTTGGGAAATACGGTGCTAGACTCGTATTTTTCATTGACTGTCAGCGCACGTTGGGTGATGTCACCATCACGTTGGCCACCTTTACTTCCCAGTGTTTTTCCTGGTTCTCAATTGATGCTGGGTCAACCTGAGTACTTTATCTTATTTATTTTAAATTAATGTGCAACATTTTAGTAGTGGTCGCTTTGTCTGATAAAAAAAACTAACGTGTTAAATGAATTTTTAAATATGACAACCAGCTTACATGAAGATTAAATTTAAAAAACATAAATGTGTTTTCATTTTCAACTGCTTTGTGATCACAAAACAACAAAATACCCTAACTGCATGTAGTACCGTTTCTTAGGGTGGTGTAGAACAGGGGAGACGATAGCCTGAGGAATTTAATGGCCGCATGGCTAGTGCAGTCGCAGCGAAACTGTTCAGGTTAGAATTTTTCTTTTCGCCCCGACAGAAAACAAATCCTTGACCTTACTGTGGATTGAACACGGGTCTCCCGCATGGTAGCAGTGTTACTATTCGTTGCTCCCCATGTGAGCACTGGCAACATACAGGTGAAATAATCATTAATAAATTTATTTAAATTTTTTTGGGATTGGGCGCTACTTGAAAGTGCCACAACGAGTGGACCAAGTACGATTGAATGTGTAAACTCTGAGCGCCATAATTATTTCGAATGATAGCTGCTTGGAGTTTGTTAAGGAGGTTTTATTGTGCTATTTAGCATTTTATGAAGGCTTCCACCGTATGGCCGCGATCAAGTGGGCACTATACTTTTTTCTTAGCCAAAGGGCAGAGAAGCGATCCAACCAACTACATAAAACACAGATAACAATGACACAACATTTACATGTTTTGAACACTTGTCCGAATGACAAAGAGATCTGTGGCATAAACATTCTGCCACTCTGGCTTATATTTACTGCATAGTTACCACATGCATTCTTTTACTTTATCAAAGTGTTTTCAAGCAGTTGTAACATATAATAATTCTTCTTGTACCGTTATACGTTTCATAGGGCCTGCAAGCAATTTTTCCATACCGCTCTATCCTGGGCAACTAGCTCAATCTCCTCCATGGAACTGAAACCTATATTTCTTGCCTCTCTCAGCAAAGCTCGTTTCAGAGTCTCCGTAGGTCATGCTCTCTTTCTTTAACCCTTTACATCTCACTTCAATGCCTGTTTTAATATTCTTGGGTCTCTTACACAGAAAGTTAACTTTTTAAAATTAGGTTGATTGCAGACGAAGAACCCCCATTTTTTTTTTTTTTTTTTTTCTTGTCGCTTTCAACTCAGGACGAAGTTCCATCTCTGAAACTGATTTTGTGACCAAATCGTTTTCCAATTTCTAATGGCAGCAGCGTGCACATTGTAAATTACTTACACTGGCAGCCGTGTGCTCAATGTACTCGTAATTAGTATTCCCTCGCCATACAGGCAGATTTTCTCCGACTTCAGAGGTACTCACGTTATCGTCCTGAGTAAGACCAGGGACTCGAATAAATGCCGGACAGTAGGTTCGAACCCGAGCTATGAGGTCTCACAGCTAGCAGGCCGAGCTACTATCAACTACTCTAGGCAGTCCCGAACCCCCATTCATACCATAGAATGTATTGGGAATACAGTGTTGAGTCTATTTTTTTCTTTGATTATCCACACTTGATGGGTACTGTGGTCAAGATAATGCCTACCGCTTTTACTTTCTAGTATTTCTGTGATACCAAATGTTTTGATTGTAGACCTAATTATTTATAGCTAGATCATTTGAAGAGCCAGCTATGACCCATGCTACATCAGAATTGTGACACTAGTGAATCAACTGCATTTGAGTGTGGGAATGTCTATTTAGATACCCAGTATATAACTTTCTACCTCCCTTGACAGTAAAGTGTACATCTCAATCTCATCTTCTTCACCCTTCACCTCTAGGTAGGCATAGGTTCATACCCAAGGTTTTCCAAGCCCTCCTATCCAAGGCCATCTTTTCCAGATCTCTCCTTTCCCCCATTATTTTACAGTCCGCTTACAACTCCTGCTTCCAGGTGTTCCTGGGTCTTTCTTTACTTCTGTTACCCTGGAGGTTTCATTGGAGGGCCTGTCTTGTGATGCTGCCAGGAGGTTTCCTCAGTGTGTGTTCTATCCATCACCACCTTCTGCCCCTTATATCTTGTTCCACCTGCAACTGTCCCGCTCTATCCCAAAGTTCCCTGTTTGTAGTCCTGTCATACCATCGCAGATGGAGTATCCTCTGCAGGCATCTATTGATGAATATCGTCAACCTTTTGGTGTTCCCCTTAGTTGTTCTCCATGTCTCCGCTCCTTACAGCCTTGACATCGGAGTTAAATATCATTATCTTAGTTTTATCCCTGATCATTCTTGAGCTCCATATGTTCTTCAGAATGGCAAATGCTGATCTTGCCTTTTGTATTCTAATCCTAACATCTTCATCTGTGCCGCGTTGGATGTTGATAACAATTCCCAGATTTGTAAATGTTATGTTATGTTATGCGATCAACATCATGGCACATTGGGCATTCCCATTCGTGCTCTGTCCTTCGCTGCAGCAGCCATACCAAAGTCCATTTGCTCACTGTACCCATGAGAAGTTGATTACCAGATCTTCTCCCTTTACCACGAAGACGACACTGTCTGGCATGTCCAAACTTAACGCCTAATTCTCGAACTCGTTCCAGTGTCTGAGACTTGCCCATGTCACATAATTGAGAGTGTACCGCATTGATGATATATGGCTAACTCTCCCATATAGCCCTAGATATTGACAGACTTGTTACATCACATGACATCAAAATAACTATGCAGTGGATCCTTGGATATTCAAACACACCTGAAAATGATAAAGCAGATAGGCTAGCCAAGAAAGGGTCAACACAGGAGCAACCAATCACAGCAACAACTCTCCATACAGCAAAGCAAATCCTAATGACAACAAATAAAGAAATTTGGCTGAACATATGGACCATGGGAGACACAGGAAGAGAGGTGTACAGCCATATGGCCAGCCCTAACCTAAATGACAACATCAACCACCTTACAAGAAGAGATCAGAGCACCATTTTTAGACTCCGAACTCAACACATAACACTTAATAATCACTTGAACAGAATTCAACCACAACACACTCCAGAGTGCCAACTGTGTGCACATCATCATGAAACCGTTCACCGCCACCTCTTCAAGTGTCAAGCACTAGATGACATCAGAAAGACCCTCCTTCCTCCAAGGCCAGATAAATGGAACACATACGGAACAAAAGAACAACTTACAAACACATGCAGATACCACTACATAGCATTGGGCCGAAGGGCAAGAGCTGAAGTGCCGCTGGATCATTGAAGAAGAAGATGATATCAGCTCTGTCCATACTTACTTCTGCCCGCTTGAGTCGGGGCATTGTTTGCAAGAAAGTCAATGCGCTCGTTACCTTGCACTCCAGCATGTCCAGGTGTGTACAGCCAAGTTATTTTCTTGAGATGTGATCTCCGAATGATGTTCAGCCATTCTACACGCATACTTCCAGATTCAATCCTTTGAGGCATATTCATTGAGTCCGATATGATTTGTAAATGTGTACACCTCCTTGAATGGTACCCCTCTCAATATGATCAGGTCTCTGGATCTCACTCTCTATCTTTCTCTCTTTTGTGTTTCCTATTTAACCTGACAATAAATATATATTCATTTGTAGGATAAAGTTCTTGATAAAAATTAACAAAACTTAATGATATGTCAGCTGGGAACCAAATAGTGCCTTTTAAATTGTGGCAAACAAATAGTATGTTACATTCTTTCTACCCCACTCTAATGCAGACACATTTAACTTCCCTGTACATGTTTTTATTTGCTATCATAAAACACTTTTGTTTTATCTGGCAATAACTTGTTGCATTTTTCCCTGGAGATAACAACTGCCAATATGGTTATTGTTTTGTTCCTTTCTTTAGGTGAATATTTTAACATTAGTTATAATTTATAACAAATGTTGTTCTGGGTAAGGTGTAGATTGCTTTGTTTTAATTTTTGTTTTTATCTTTATTTGTTTCCGTGTCACTGACAACCAGATGTGTTTGATATTGGATTTAAATGTGTCTTTTTTTGTTCTTTTATTGAATAGATTATGTTTTGTCGTACATTTGTTTGTTGTTTTTGGTTAGTGATTGTTGTTACAGCAGAATGTTGTTTGCTTTAATATCTTAAGGTATATAAGGTATGCTCTGCACCTGACTTTGTTTCAGTTTCGGTTTAGAATATCTTCATTGCACTCGGACATGTCCATAGGTGCTCCGATCTCCTTCGCAATATCTCCAACAGCATCCAGTGTCTGACCATACCAGTTCGATTTTGATTGATGAGCCTACTCATATACCTGTTATGCTGTTCCCTTCTTGCTACTCCAATCTTCAAACTCCTGCAATCTAGTAATTGACGTGGATTGGTTTTAATTAAAATCTTCTTTGCGGCTACACTCTATGAGGGCGTTCAAAATATCAGTTCTATCCATTGGCTGGCCGTCTGATATGATGGCAAAGCCAGCCTGTCTGCTCTCTCATTGCCAACAACACCCATATTCCCAGAACAAGTTAACCCTTTAGCTGCTAAGAACGTATGCATACGTTTTTCCCATTCACTTCTAAAGACTCATTAACACGCCCGATATTATCTCTCCTCTGTGGACTAAAGACGTGTTACACGTTATACACTACTACTGTCACTGCTATAGGCGTACATTCACGTTTGTGACCTAGAAACAAAGAGTAGCTATTTTTAGCTCAGCCTTCAGAAACTATGTAGCAGCGAAAGGGTTAAGTGTGATTCTGCGAATTGTTTACGCTTGTAGTGATTCAGTCCATTTCCTGCACACCGAACCAGCCTCCACCTTGCGGATCATACTCAATGAATCACTCAGAATGCACGCATGAGTGTAGTTTTGTGACTGTATCCAACTAGTCTATCTTAGACAGGGCGAAAAGTTGAAATCTGTAGCTTGCTGATGACATGTCGAGCATACAAACCATCCTCACCTCCCAGTGTTATAGACTGGAAAACTGTCTGCGAGGTTAATAGCTAACTGAGTAATAGCTTGCCTAGAAGGATGTTTTTTTTAAATGTGTTTATTTAAAAAAAAATTAATTGAAAAAATATTGCATTTTTTTTCTGTCTATCCTGTGATGGGAGGCTACCAAATAAATTTTTCATAAATGTGTGCTTTTGCAGAATAAAATGACGGAATGACATGACAAGGTTATTAATGAGGAACTCATGCAAGAAACAAATTAAACACTAATGAAATGAAAACTTTGGAAAGAACACTGGTATTGGTTGTCCTAGGACATACATTAAGTAAACCAGGAAATAGTATAGCAATATAGGTCTAGTTCTGGAACCAAAAGGTAAGGAGAGAGGAAGACAAGTTCATGGAGGAGATATCTGGATATGAATATTTGTGTGCTTGCTAAGACACAGAGTAGGCTTGAAAAGAAGGATGCGTTCAGAAAGGTGATGCATTCAGAAATATGATGCATTCAGAAAGGATGATGCATTCAGAATGGATGACGCAAAAAGAAAAAATGGGGATTATTTTTTATGACATATCCTCCAGAGAGAGCTGAAAGGATGATTATTATTATTTATTTATTGTGCCATAAAGTTAACTTATATACAATTTCAAATCTCTTTCAGGTTATAACTAGTGGTGCCAGTATCCAAAATGCAAACTATCAAGGGCTTCTTCCGTAGGCCCATTACCTCAACAAGCTCCAGTAAATTAGGAGAGGATGAATCCGCTATGTCCATTGGTGAACCCTTCAATGTTCAAAGAAATTACCATGTTGGCTTTGACAAAGATAAAGGAGAGTTTGTGGGTCTACCAGAGTCATGGGAACAGCTTTTGACACATTCAAATATCTCGTGAGTTCTTTATTGGTATAGTATATGATTGTTTTCTTCCCATTGTCAGTGGAAGTTTTCTTCCAAACTAAACATCCATGTCAATGGCACTGCAATCAACCAAGTGCAAGAATTCAAATACTTAGGCGCCAGAGTGGTTATCAGGGCCCAAATTGGGGTGTAAAGAATAGAACCACTGTTACCTGCCACGCATGTCGTAAGAGGCGAATAAGGAGGTTGGGTGTGTGGGGTTAGCTACCCGACACCGTAAAAAACACTAGATGGCTACAGAACGGAGAGCGAACCGAGTAAACGCTGGCTGAAACTGAACACATCACCGAAGGATAAGCACCAGAGCTCCAAATGGTGCTGAAGATGTGACGTAAAACACACCAATGCTAAGGCTGCATGGATCAGATTTTCACATGAATAGAATTTATGGGGAGATCTGGTACATCAGTCTGAGCGTGATCCGAGAGAGAGAGAGAGAAATACTTAGGATGCATATCATCGAAGATGAAAGACTAGACAGAGAGGTAGAGGCTAGAGTGCAAAAAAGCAAATGCTGTAACCTACCATATGTCCCCATTGATAAGGTATCCAAAAATCTCACTGAAAGCTAAACAACAGATAATCAACAGCATTTTCATGCCTACTTTATTTTACCAGAGCCAAACATGGACAAGAGCAAAGCACAGTCGCAAAAAATAACTACATATTAAATGCAATTCCTACGAAAAGTTACCAAATCAACATAACATAGAAAGATGGGACAGAACCTTGCTTGAATTACATTGAGAAACAAAGAATGAAGTGGTTCAGCGACTTAATAAGAATGCAATCGAACTCCACAATATACAGAGTCTTCTACAACAGAGCATCAGGAAAGAAGGTGAGAGGAAGACCATGAAAAAATGGTTAGAAGGCATAGCAGAATCTTGTCAAAAAAGAAAAAATAACTATCAGCCAAGCCACTAGAGCAGTGCAAGAAAAAACAGAAAACCACAACACTGGGCAACAATCTGGTAACAGTGTGAACCCGACAAAAGAAGAAGTATATAATTAAAGGGATTTAAAGGAAAAGGATTGACTTCATTGCACCGAATTTCCATCCTTGTCGCAGAAATGGCACGCCATCTGCTGAGAGTGTTGCTCGAACTCAGTAGCTCCAGCAACAATCCTAGGGAATCTATAAAAAAAATTGCATATGTGACTCTGCCAGGATTTGAATCTAAAACCTTCATAACGACAGGTAATG